>NESQ01000120.1:0-233494 GCA_003070745.1 Tuber borchii
AGGAAGGGGAGGGGGTGGTCTTAAGGACTTGTCCTCATTGCTCGCAACCACTGTAGCTTTTGCTTGCTTGGCTGTTCTGTTTTGGCCTTTCCCGCCAAAGCTGGCCGCTTGGGCGTATGAAGGATGGTTTTTGGGTTTGTAATCCGGGTGAAGGGTGGCGTCAGTAAAAGCTGACAGGTCATACTTGCCGGTGCGGAGTTGTTCCGCTTCCCAGGAGTGGGGGAAGGCCTTTGCGTTCAGTTTGGGGTTACCGAACATTTTTCCAAGCTGTGTGTCATAGAATGTGGAGTGGACAGAGGGGTTGATTGGGGCAGGGTGTTGGGGTGGGGGCGAGGGTGTGAGGGGTTTTTGCTGGGGGGGGGGGCCTCGTGAGGCGGTTTGGGTGGCTGACATGGGGGGTTGCGTCCTTCTGATTGGGGCGGGGTGGCAGGTGGGTGGGGCAGGAGTGGGGGCTGAGACTCTATGTGACAGGTCACGTAGCGAGGCTTGAATGGAGGCTAGGTCTTCTGGGGTAACCAAGGTATTCGTGATGTGGGAGGTGAGGTCATTGACCTGTGTGGGGAGTTCGCCGTTCTCATTTCTGAGGTCATTGATTTGCTTTATCATGGTGTCGAGTTAGGAGGTGATTGCTACGATGCCAGAGACAGTTGAGCAGAGGATGGAGAGGATAGAACCTTCACCGGGGGTGATGGATTGGAGACTGGAATTGCAGAGGTCAGGAACCAGGTTGGGGGGCAAGTGGAGTTCATCCCTTGTTTGCCTGACGATGTCCGCGAGAAAGGCTAGCGGCTGGGCGGGCATGGAGACCGGGGAGGGGGACGAGGGTATCTGGGTATTCTGAGGTGTAGAGGCCCGCGAGATGGCAGCCGCCAGGGCTTGGTTGCCTGGTGGGATGGGTGGTATTTCCAACATGGGACGGAGAGGGGTGGGGGGGTGCTGGCGTGTATCCCGGAAGCAAAACGGGTTTGAAGAAGAGTATCGAAATGTAGGGGAGTGAAAGTAGAGGGCGAGAAGCTTGCTCTTGATTCATGATCGCTTGTGCTTTCTTGTTATTATCATTGAATTGTGCGGCAGTAATTTCCTCCTATCGTTTCAACATCTTTGCTCCTTTGATCTTTTGTTTCTCAAGTTCCATTTTCCATCTCGCCTCTTGCTGATCGAATCGGCATTTCAGAAAAAATAGTTGTTCAGCCAGTTCGAGGTCTCGGCTATGGGAGTTCTGGTAATTGCCAGCCCGTTGTTCTTGTTGTAGCCTAAAAGCTTCTTGGACTTCTTGTCTTAACTGATCTTGTTCTACTCTCATTGCACTTTGGAGTTGATGTTGGTATTGTCGGTATTCGGCGAATTCAGCTTCAGTAACTTCCACGTTTCTGGCTAAGTGTTCATCGAATAGTCAGCAGTTGGTATATGCTGCCTGTGTAACAGAATCTACTATTATCTCTGCTACTCACTATACTGAGGTTGGATATTGCCTATTTAGGCTTTCCTAGTAACGTATATTTCATCCTTGTACCTTCCTTATTGTTATAGTTTCCTATTGGGTAGTACTTTCCTTTACTCGCTTATTTGTATCTTTTGCTTTGTACCCAATTAGGATACTCTTTGCTTTCCTACTATGTATTTCTGGATTAGTACATCAGTAGCGATCCTTTGATTGTTTGATTTATTACTTGTTTTGTTACTTATATCCTGTCGCTTCTATGACCTTGTTTAGGACTTACAAGTTTCGCTACTCATGTAGCTTTGCATGTTGATATTTGCTCTTTGGACAAGATATTTGGTTATACTTTATTTGTATTTAAAGAGCTTGAGATCCCCTAAGGATTCGAACTCTCAAGTGGAACGCTCTTCTTTAATATACTACAAGTTGAACGGTCACTCTATTAGTCCCTCATCTTTCTTATATCTCTTACAGAGATTCCACTCGACGCTTCCACTCCTGTCCTTCAGTATCGTCAGATCTCCCTCTGGGAATCTCGCGATACCTAGGAGCGGGTTACAGCGTGGATCTCTGCTGTGAAGCTACTTAAAGCAAGATGTCTTTCATCCTGGCTTTGCTGGATTTCACTCAGGATGAACCGAAAGGTCTCTGCTAATTGGGTTCTGAATTCCACATAGGGGTTGGGGCGAATTCTGGAAGGTTTTCGTGAACTCGGACTTGATATTGCAAGGAAATGAGAACCTGTCCTACTCAGGGCAAAAGACCCAGTAGTAGGCATATTTGAGTTATCGGTGGGTAGTACTAATCCTGTCGGTGTGGAACTGTTGTCACTAGTATCCATTGGATCGGTAGGTGGTGGAACATGGGAGTCTGGTTGTTGTTGATCAGACATGATGGAAGGCAGGCAATATTGAGGGGAAGTAGCACTCGATAATTGCAGAGGGTATGCTAATCTTTTGCTATAGTAAATGCTTTACTATAGCTTCGGTAGATTCGGAAGTAGTAATTGTGTTTCTTATCGTCAATGTTCCAAATCGTTTGAAGTACTAAGTTCCAGAGGTTCCTTTCGTAGTTTTGACAACAGACTGGAAAGAAGTTGCGTGGGATAGCTCGTTTGCACTTCTTGCAAGAAGGGCACTGGAAGAAGCTATCGCAATCGTAATATTGCCTTGGCATGTAAGAGGTTAAGGTATCTTGGAGGAGCCTTGGTGACTGGAGGGTAAGAATATAGTGTTACAGCGTAACTAACTCAAAGGAATAGAGAAAGCTAGGCCGGATCATATTCGAGATAATGGAGAGAAGTCAGAAAGGCTCAGGAGATAATGGTTCGATAAGGTAAAGTAGTAAAACAAAAGTTCTCAAATTTTTAAACTTAATAACTTGTTATATTGTTAAGGTCTCTTCTCCGTTGCCTCATTTTCTCAAACTCTGGGGAACAGCCCTTACTACTTATACTATATTCTTGCTACTTCCTGTATCCTAACAATCATGTATCTTTCTAAGATTTCTGCTTTGTCAAAGGAAGTGCGAACACTCTTTGACCCTGAATAATTGCCCCACTCGAACTCAGAGAACTCCCAACATCTATTTCATCTGAGGGTGTCCCCACTCCACCAGTAGATAGTCTTCAATCTCTTTGTCTTAATAGACTAACATCATATATGTGGTTGCAATGCCAACATACCAATAGTCTTTATCGTGAACTATCGAGTTATCAGTTCAAATAGTCAGATAATAACATATAATGCAGAATATGCTTATGCACCGGATAAGGAATAAAGTACTCTTACTTTTATCTTTCCAATCAGTAATCTTCTTCATGGAATGTGAGTTCTGCCGGTATCTCGAGTAGTGAACATGGATGCCTTCAGTTGCTCCTACCCCAGTGAGCTGAGGTTGGACATATGCTCCTCCATTACGGTGGCGCAGCCTCTACTAATAATACTGGCAAGCTATTCTCATGTGTGTAATATAGCCTGAGGAGATAATCTTTGAACTTGGACTTGTTCGTCCCTTTCAACCTGTACTTCTGAGTACTTAGTGAGGAGGTTTTCTTCCAGAACTTCGTCTTCTGGTACTGCATATGCAACTGGCAAACCATTGAGACACCATGTCGTACATCATTCGCTGTTGAATGTGATCTTCTTCTGGTCCCAATCGATCATGGGATCATGCATTTATAATTATGGCATTTGTAAGATGACTTATAGTTTTAGCGATTTGCCACTTGAAAGGTTGCCAATTCCCTATGGCTCAGGCTGTTGATATCCATAGGTACTTTCACCAAATGGGTGACTGGTCCCATCGCACTTGGCTTTCTATTGGGATGGTAAATTTCCCTTCTTGGCTTGGTCTTTGTTTTTCTGATTCCGGGTTTCGTACATATGCCTTTATCGGCAAAGTCCTCAGTGGCTTCCGAGTCGATCATTGGGTTTATTGTAACTGATTCTTTCCTTCCGTGTAGTTGTATCTTGATTATAATAAGATTGTTTCCTGGTTCAAGTGATTCTGTATAGTTGAGTACCGCATAGTAGTTTTCCATAATGATGGGTTTTCGTTCAGGTCTGTTCCTAGTACCACTCTTTGCTAGGGACTTTCATTGTTTCCCGCCTGGGTGGATTCCTCCTTGACCTCAATTTCCTTGATGCTTGGCTTCGCCGTCCTAGGTCCCACACTTCTCAGGAATTGATCCTGCTTGGTTGTTATGGTATAGTTCCTTCTGTCTCTACGCCTGTCATAGTTTTGTACTTGATGTCCTGCTCCTACGCATTTGAGGCATAGCTTCTTCATTATTCTTCTATTGAACTAATCAGGGTATCGCCTTGTTTTTCGTCTTGTCACATCCAAGTCCATTGGATCTCCTTCCGAGGTGTTGCTATTTGTTGGCCTGAATGTTCTGTTTAAGCTTGGTGGAACGCTGGTCGGCCTTTCTGTTGTATCTTTATTCTGTATGTGTTTGACCATGTCCAACTTGGTTTCCTTCTTGATTGCCCATTTGGCTAATATCTCTGTGTTGACAAAGTCGGCACTATCTGTTACACAAGTATCTTGGTGTACTATGTTCATGCCCGTAAGTAGGCATTCCCCTACTGTATGATCGTCCAAATCCGCTTCTATAGCTGCCAGTTGAAACTCATTCCAGTATTCTGCCATGGTTCTATTCCCTGGTCATAATTTTTGTACCTTGAGTCTTGCTGCTCCCATAGCGTCAATGGCCCCCAATTGGTTCTTGACTTCGTCCACCAATGCTTCCCATGTTTCCCATTCCTGAGAGATCCTTCCTTCAGCATCAGGTGTCATACATGCTCCTGCAACTCCTCTTAAATGGCTTGAGGTATAGAGGATCCTGTCGGTATGGTGGCCTTCAGTGCATCGCACGGCTAACAATATCAGGAAAATGTAAAAACACGTCCTGGTCCACCAGGGTGGGTTATGGTCCCCCTGGTGCTCCTTGGTACGCGCTGGTGCACGTTTGCGCACCTTGGTTATGCGAAGTGGATCAGCCCGCACCAGGGAGGACCATGCGGACCAAAACCCCCCTGGTGGTTCAGGAGCGTTCAGGACCACCCTGGACCGCGCAAAAACATTTTCCTGATGTGCTGATAGGAAGGGAAAGGAGGGCGGGCGGCAGACTGCCGCGGGGTTTAAGTAGAGGGGCGAGTAGCATATTCGGAGTGCAGCAATGCATGTCTTGTGTCTTCAGTATGGGCCTAGCGGGGCGAGACAGGATTCCCTGGCCAGTATCGGGATGGGTGTGAGGAAAAAGCCATTGGTGGTTCACCTCTGGACCCTATGCCAAGAAGAGTTCATACCCCTGATTCAGTAGGTGTTTGGGACGAGGAGGTCAGCCCCATAATTAAGGATTGGGAGGAGATGTCCCACTGCTAGTTGGCCTGAAAGGAAACGATGGACCCCCACCACGGGGGAGGTGACCCTCCTCAAAAAGGTGAAGGCAGCGTTGACTAGGGCCAGACCTCTCTCAAAGTGGTCGATAGAGTTCAAGGGAGGTGAGAACCAGTACCCAAGCCACCTCACCACATGGGAGGGGCAGAAGATTTGGTTATTGAGTACGATAGGCTGATTCGATCGTGTGGAGGTCCTCTGACTCAGAGGGCACCAATAGATTAGTTCCATTTTTAGGATGGAGAAAGAGACCCCAAGGTGGTAGCGCATCTGAAGAGAGACTCGAAAAGGCCTTGCAGGCGCCGCACGTTAGATCTGTATGATGGGGAGGAAACTGTGAGGGTGAAGTTGTCGACATAGGAGAGCATTAGGCCCCTGTTATACCGGTGTCGATGGGTGACACATACATGAGAAAAAGCAAATGGGAGATGGGGGACCATTGTGGAGTTCCAACAGTATTGGGTTCGGGGGTTTTAGGGGAGCCTTAATAGACCAGCCTCCACCGATAAGGCCTTTTTATTTTTTATTTTTTTACTGTTTTCTTTTTTTTTATATCATGTACCATTGTTTTCAACTAACTAGGGTAAAAGGACTACGTGAAGCCGGAAGCTATGGTAAAGTAAAACCCCCAGAGAAATTCAACTTCGACTACCGGAAAGAGCCATCACTCCAAGTCCCTCTGGTGTGGAAGCAACCGCACGATCTCACCGAGAAGACAACAAACCCCTATCATCTAAGTGGACAATAAGAGTACATCACCAATACGACAAGCAGGAGCCAACAGGAAAACCAGACCTAAAAACACCCCCTTGACAAGTAACAAAAGAAACTACATTGATATCTTGGATTACTCTAACAGAAACTCGACTGTCAAAATTCAGCCCAAAACTATAGAACACAGAACGGGAGGCCAGTAGATACTAAAACCAAGCAAATCTATCACATCAATCCTTAACCCAAGGTATTGACATCGTCCAATGAGGCAGTGCAATACCATGACCGAGCATGTCCGAGGGCTGTAGCCGAGCCAAGCCACGGGGAAGGGGTAGACCCAGGGGAAAGTGGCGGTAAGGGTGCCAGCTAATGAGGCAATGTTTGGCTGTAACTGAGCCACCGGACGAGACCCAGCGGAGGAGAGAAGGGGTAGACCAGAGCATAGTAGGAACTAGGGGAAATATGTGCGTGTTTGACTAGGCAGCCTGGAGCGAAACGTAATTGAAGAGAATAGAGAAATCGACCGTAGGCTGATAAAAAACTTTCTCTTTCTGCGAATGGTGATCCTGGCCATCTGTAACATGGACCCGAGGGTGTTGCCGACCATGCAAGTGCTTAGCGAGAACGCGAAACAAAAGTGAAGAGGGGGATGGGACAGGTCCTAGGAAATGGGTGCCCAAGTCCGAGTCCATCATAGGGGGAGTGCAGGTTACTGAAAGTGCTGAGGGTAGATGTTGACGATAATTTCCCATATTGTGGAGATTTTAATCGACGGAGGTGTAGAGGAGATGGTTCGTGCTCAATCAAGAAGGCCTTTTGTTTTTCTTTCTTTTTTTTATTTTATTTTTATATCATGAGTTCATTGTTTTAAGGTACAAAAAGCTTCATGTAGTGGTAGCTATGGAAAAAACATAACCTATAAAGCAAAAAATAAATAACAAAAGAAACTATTTCCCATGCTCTGCTAGTACTAAGTAAGGAAGCCAAAAACCGCTGGCCTCAACTGTCAAAAATATAACTAATATAGGGAAAATCCATCACGCTTTGCAAGCCAAAAACTCTACAAAGGAAAGTATCACCTGCTGAAGTCAAGGTCGTAGGGTGGGGGGGAGGTGGGGGTTTTTGTTTGGGACAGGGCACGAAAGGAGGGGTGTTTTTCAAGGCAGGGGTGGGGTGTCACTGGGTAGAAACCCTGTCTGAGTATCTAGTATATAGCGCCGGAGCGTTGAGAGGGAGGGGGTTAGGTTTCAAATTGGGCTCTCAGTTGAGAGGCTTTCGACGGTACTTAGGTGTCGGTGTCTGGCATCAGCTCTTGCCGGGCAGTGTAAAATGGCATGTTCGAAGGTCTCAGGGGCTTCTTGACAGTGAGGGCAGGTGGTTGAACGGTCAGGGTCATCGCACCAGGTGGGGTGGGCCAGGAGGTAGCTCTTGCCCGAACGCATCTGATGTATGTGGCTTGCAAACAAGTTGTCCAGTCCCATGAATGAGTGGGGGGTCAGGGAGGCAGGATAGGAGCAGTGGGAGGGGGTTGGAAGGGAATCTTTCCAATCGTGTAGGAGCAGGGCTCAGTATCTTTCTCTGAGGCTGGTGTAGGCTCAGGCCATCAGGGCCGGGGGAGGGATATTCGCTGCCACGGGGTGGGCGGTCTTCGCGATCTGGAGGAAGTGCAAGAACTCCTGAGCTAGAGAGAAGGCGATGTGAGCAAGCTTGTCGATGGGGAGGTCTCTCCTTATAGGGTGGAGGGTACTGGGGTCTTCCAGTTGAGAGGCAGGTAAACGGATGAGAGGCCGATAGTTAATGGTCGGGAGGTGTCAGGGGCTCAGAATGTCGACAGAGAGGTGAAGAAGGCTGGGAGGCATGCCGCCGCGGGGTTCAGCGAGGGGCGTGAGCAGCCGATCATCAGGGCGGCGATGTGTCTCTTGTATCTGCAGTACGGGCCAAGCGGGGGGAGACAGGATTCCCTGGCCTGTATCAGGATTGGTGTTGCGAAAAAGCAGTTAGTGGTCCACCTCTGGACCCTGTGCCAGAAGGAGTTCATACGGTTGGTTGTGTGGGTGTTTGGAATGAGAAGGTCCACCCCGTAGGTGAGGATTGGGAGGATGAGTTCCATGGCTAGACGATCTGTGAGAAAAGGCCAGACACCTGCTCCGGGTGAAGCGACCCTTTTTAAAAAGGCAAAGGCAGTGTTGGCTAAAGCTAGACGTCTCTCGAAATGGTGGATAGAGTTAAGGGGAAGGGAAAACCAGTAGCCAAGCCACCTCACCACATGGGAGAGGTGAAACATCTGATTGTTGAGGGGGATAGGTTGGTTGGATCGGGTGGCGGACCTCTGGTTTGGGGTCTGCCAATGGATCAGTTCTGTTTTCGGAATGAAAATGGTGACCCCCAAAGTGGCGGCCTATCAGGAGTGGGATTCAAATAGGACCTGTAGGCGGTGTACGTTAGACCTGTAGGAGGGGGAGGAAACTGTGAGGGCGAAATCGTCGACATAGGAGAGCATTAGGCCCCCTCTAATGTGGGTGTGGAGGGGTCCCACATAAATCATGAACAGCAAGGGGGAGATGGGAGACCTCTCTGGTGTCCCCCCTTTGATGGGGGCAGGGATCTTGGCAGAGCCTTAATAGATCAGTGTGCACCTACATTCCGTCAGGAAGGAGGAGACCCAGTAGACCATGTATCTTGGGGTGTCTTTATCTAGGAGGCGTTTGCAGAAGGTAATGGCGTCAACATTATAGAAGCCGGCCTTGATGTCTAGGAAGAGGGAGGATACCTGACGATGGGTGCATTGGAGGGATTTGACTTTGTGTACGAGGGTGGCGCAGGCGTCAAAAGTTCCGAGGCCAAGTAGCGACGAACATTGATTGCGGTGGAGCAAGCCTGATGACCTGGCTAGGGAGAGGAGGGGGGCGGCCATGATTCTTTCTAGGATCTTTGAGATAGTCTTGAGGAGAACTATGATACGAAAAGAGCTGGGGGAGGCATAGGAGGCCTTCCCAGATTTGTCCAAGACGACGCCATTGGCTATCTTAAGTGAGGGGTGGTGGTAACCATATGTCAATATGGGGTTTAGGAGGTCTAGGAGGATATCGGGGTACTGTTTGTGAACGTTTTTCCAAATAGAGTAGGGGATTTTATCTGCACCAGGAGCCCAGGAGGGGGAGGATTTGGCCAGGGCCAGGAAGATTTCCTCCCGGATGAGGGCAGGTGCGTCAGGTGAGGGGGAGAGCCAGCCCCTGGGGGGGGTTCTGCTCTCCGCAGGAAGAAATGGGCAAGGAGGCCATCGTTGATGGAGGTGGGGTCGTGTGCGCCTGGGAGGAAGGGGAAGCGAGTGGCCTGCCGAGGGGTTACAAGCTTCTTGGCTGCCCAAATGTTGTCTGGAGTGGTTTTAGCGAGAAAGTCTACCCAGTAGGACAACTTGGCCCGTTTTATGGCCTTGAAGTACCCTTCCTTGGAGAGCTTGGCGGTATCCCTTGCATGTTGTGTGCGGAGTTGCTTGGCTTTTCTCGTGGCTTTATTGTATTCTTCGCGGAGGGTGGTCAGGAGGAGGGTCCACCAAGGTTTGGACCTGGTGGAGGGACGTGAGGTGGTGGCTGCTGTTCTACGGACGGAGATAGGGCAGGAAAGGGACGCCGAGAACCAAAAGTCAAACTGTTGGGGGGATGGGTGCGGAGGCAGGGGCGGGACCTGGAACGCCTTGAGTTGGACTTCCAGGGCCGGCCAATTCAGAGCATCCGATTTGGGTTGGGGGGGCAGGGTTTGTTGGAGACGGGGCGACAGCGAGATGGAAATAGGAACGTGGTTCGAGCCAGTAGGTGGGAGAGAGGAGGTGTTCCAATCAAAAGCGAAGTGGGTCATAAGTGGGTCGGTGAAGGCCAGGTCGATGAGGCTGAGCCTGTGGGGGTTGGAGAATGGGTATCGAGTGTACACCCCGGGCGTGTTGATGTAAGCGAAGCCGAAGTCATCGGCTCTATCAAAATATGGGTCGGCTATTAAGGCCTCTTGGGATGAAGGTAGGCGGAGGGGATGCGTTTGAGGGCCATGAATGTTGAAGTCTCCCACCACTAGGCAGGGGACATCAAGGAGAATGTAAATTTGATCTCGTCGTACTGTATGGGGTTGCGGGTATCTGGAAGGGAAGTAGATGTTTGCCAGGCGAAAGTAGGGATATTTGGTGCCAAAGCATCTAGCTGGGATGTAAACGTCGATATCTATATAGTCACTCGCCTCTGGTGCGAACCCAGGCAAGATAGTCTTGAATTTTTACAAATTCTACCGAAATGTAGCAGGCCACCTTGGGAATGGGCAAGGGGGGGGCGAAGTACTTATACCCATTAAAGGAGGGCAGAAAGCCTTTAGAGGATTGGGGGTATCGTAGAAAAACCATCTGCGGAGGCTGGTGCATTGAAAATAATGAAAAAAGGGCAAGAAACACATCCCAGCTTCCCAGGCTGTTGTGTTGAACGAGCGTGATTGGGGGCGGAGTGGCCAGCCCTACGGCGACATTAAAGGGTTGTGTGTTAATCATGGCGGGGATGACCCCGACGGTTAATAGGAGTAATAGGAAGCGAGTGGGGGCCTGGGGGAGCAGGGCCTGCCGCGCCTGTTGAAGGAACTGACATGGCTGTTAGAGGGTGGGGGGAGGCAGGGTCGATATTCGAGGCTGGGTGGGCTTGGGGAGTAGTGGGTGCTGGCACGCCATCTTCTTCCACATCCATGGACTCTTGACTGTCCGAGGATAAGGAGGAGCCAACTGACTCCGGTGGGGCCACTGGCCGTGGCGGGAGGATCAGGCGGGCTTTGCATCCCTTGGAGTAGGCAGTGTGATCGTCCCCACATTTGGCACAGTGGGGGGGGGGAGGTGGGGCAGCAGTTAGCGATGGGTTTGTAGTTGCCCCCTTTGGGGCAGGTGGGGTTCTGGCATCTATGAGTGGCCTTGATGTGGTGCAGCGCACACAGGGGGCAGGACGGGTGTTTCTGGTTGCAACAGGCGGTGGCGTGGCCAAACCGGCAGCAGTTGGTACATTGGGTGTAGAGGTTGGCGGAGATAGCTTTCTCCACCTTGAGGCAGTTGGAGTAGAGGAAGATTGAGGGGGTGAGGACTGGGACATCGTTGTGGGTTAGCGGAGACAACCACCGAAAGCCCTTCTTTGGCGGTTCGAGTAGCGCGGTCAGGGTTAAGGTACCTGGCCGACTGTATCTGGACCATTTTCGCAAAGCTAACAGATTTCTTGAGATTGGGAAAGAGGGGCTCGTCGTCTTCGGGCATTTCATCAGTGGGGATGCTGTGTATGACTTGCTATATAGCGGTTGGGGCAAGGCAGAAGAGGAGCCAGGGGTTGTCTCTTGTAGGGAAGGCTTGGTGGAGGCGTCTTGTGAGTACTTCAAAGTAGGGGGCCTAGGAAGAAGGGGGCGCAAGTAGGTCGGTGCAGGTAAGTGAGACGGCGTCTCAGTCATTGACCTTGGCAAAGTACCCTTTTGGCAGTAGGCAGTTGGAGTCGGTAAGGGTATTTGCAACAATGTCTGGGAGGGAGCGGGCAATACCACCTGAGAGGGCATGGGGGACAGGAGAGGATTGAGGTACATAGAACCGTCTGGAGGCGAAAGGGAGGGGAGGGGGTGCCCTTAAGGACCTGTCCTCATTTCTCGCAACCTCTGTTGCTTTCGCTTCACTAGGTTTACTGCCTTTGCCTTTCCTGCCAGAGCCGGCCGGTTGGGCGTAAGATGATTGGTTTTTCGGTCTGTAATCTAGGTTTAGGGTGGGGTCAGTGAAGGCGGACAGGTCCTATTCTCTGGCCCAGAATTTTTCCGCCTCCCAGGAGTGTGGGAAGGCCCTGGCGTATAGTTCGGGGTTGCTAAACATATTCCCAAGTCGTGTGTTCTAGTAGGGGCAGTGGACAAAAGGGTCCACCGGGGCAGGGTGGAGAGGTATGGGTGAGGGTGTGAGGGGTTTTCGCTGGGGGGGGGGGCCTTGTGGACCGGTATGCTCGGCTGATGTGGTGGGCTGTGTTTTCTTGGCCAGGGCGAGGGGGCGAGTCGGTGGGGCAGGGGTAGGGGCTGAGACTCTTTCTGACAGGTCACGTAAGGAGGCATTGATGTGGGCGAGATCTTCCGATGTAATGGAGGTGTTTGTGATGTGGGAGGAGGGGTCGTGAATTTGTGTGCGGAGTTCGCCGTTCTGATTTCTGAGGTCGTCGACTTGTTTCGTGATAACTTCGACCAGGAAGGTGATTGCTCCGATGCTGGAGACGGTTGAGTAGAGGCTGGAGAGGATGGAACCTTCGCCGGGGTTAATGGATTGAAGGCTAGAGTCGAGGAGGTCAGGGACGAAGTTAGGGGGTAAGCAGAGCTCATCTCTTATTTGCCTGAAGATATCGGTAAGAAAGGCAAGTGGAGGGGATGGCCTGAGGACTGGAGAGAGGGACGGGGGGATTTGAGTTTGCTGAGTTGTGGAGGGTCGTGAGATGGCAACAGCTAGAGCTTGATTTCCAGGGGGGATGGGTGGTATTTTCGACTTGGGACGGAGAGGAGCGGCAGGGTCCTGGTGTGTGTCTCAGAAGCAAAACAGGTTTGTAGAAGAGTTTCGAAATGTAGGGGCGGGGAAAGTAGAGGATGAGAAGCTTGCTCAACCAAAGAGGCCTCTGTTTTTTTTTTTTAGTTTTGTATCAGGCGCTTTGATTATCAACTACAGGATACAAAGGCCATGTGCAGTGGTAAGCTAGCGTAAGGAAAAACCCCTGGTGTACAGAAATCCTCCTCAGACTACCGGAAAAAACCATCATCCCAAGTCCCTCTGCTATGGGACCAACCGCACGCTCCTACCGCGAAAACAAAAAACCCCTATTACCTAAATACAGAACAGAAATAAATCACCAATACGACAGGCAGGAGACAACAGGAAAACCTGACCCGAAAACTCCTCCCCTTTTAAAACAAAGTCACAAAAGAAACTCCGTTCATATCCCAAGTGCTCTAACAGAAACTCAACGGTGAAAATTCAGCCCAAAACTACAGAACACAGAACGGGGGGACAGTAAAGGCTAAACCCAACCAAATCCATCATATTACTCTGTAATACAAGGCGTTGACATTGTCCAAGGAGGTAGTGTAATACCATGACCGAGGGTAATCGAGGGGTGCGGCCGAGCCAGCCGCCGGGTATGGATGGTACCTTTGGCAGTAGGAAGGCCAGCTAATGAGAGGAAGTATGGCTGTAACCGAGCCACGGGACGAGACCGAGCCGAGGAGCGGAGGGGTAGACCCAAGTATTGTTGGAACTATCGGAAACGTGTGCGTGTCTGACTAGGCAGCCTCAAGCAAAACTTAATCGAAGAGAGCAGAGAAATCGACCGTAGCCAGATGAAAGGTTTGGTGCTACTGCGAACCGTGATCCCAGCCGTCTGTAACATGGACGTGAGGGTGTTGCTGACCATACAAATGCTAAGCGAGAAAGCAAAACACAAGCGGAGAGGGGGATGGGACAGGCCCTAGGAAACGGGTGCCCAAGTCCGAGTCCATCATAGGGGGAGGTGCAGCTCACTGAGAGTGCGGGGGGTGGATGGAACTGACGATGATTTCTCATGGTTTTGAGATTTCAATCGTCAGGTGTGTAGAGGAGATGGTTCATGCTCAACCAAAGAGGCCTTTTTCTTTTTGTTTTTTTTATATCATGCGTTCATTGTTTTAAGGTACAAGAAGCTTCATGTAGTCGTAGCTATGGAAAAAACAAAACCTATAAAGCAAAAACAAACAACAAAAGAAACCATTTCCCATGCTTTGATAGTACTAAGTAGTGAAGCCCTAAACCGTCGGCCTTGTCTGTCAAAAACATAAATAATATAGGGAAAATCCATAATACTTCGCAAAAGTACGCAATCCTACCAAGGAAATCATTTTTGCCGAACTGAAAGTCATAGGGTGGGGGGAAACGAGGAGGTGGTTAAGGGTGGGGTTTGGAGGCCGGGATGTGGTTTTTACGTTGAGGGAGGGGAGTCGCTAGGTGGGAACCCGATCTGAGTGTCTAAGATGTAGTGCCGAAGTGCTACCAGGGAGAGGGGGAGGTTTCAAATTGGGCTCTCCGGCGAGAGGCTGTCTACCGTACTTAGGTGATGGTGTCTGGCATCAGCTCTGACGGGGCAGTGTAGGATGGCGTGTTCGAAGGTTTCTACAGCTTCTTGACACCGACTCAACCAAAGAGGCCGTAATGACCTCTTTTTTTACCCCTTCTTCCCGCACCCCGTACTCTCATGACTCATACATCTTCGCCACACGCCCCTATACCTCATAACAAGTCATAGTGTGAAATCCATCCGCTGGCTACCATGAGTAACTGCGCAGTAACCTTATAACCAATCATAACACAATAAACCCATCATGTGTGCAACTCGCGTCACATGTGTTAAACTCATGACTCACAAGTATGACTCATGTGCGAAAGTTATAATCATATGACCACAATCATGAGTCATGTCAAAACAATAAACCAATCATAATAAAGGAATAATCCTCTATCACATAGTCATGTGAAATACTAAACCCAATGACTCACAAGTGTGAGTCATGCGAAAACCTATCTTGCTTAGTCACTATTTGTGACACCAGTAAGAGATGGTACTATGGACAGACCGGAACGAAAACCTATCATTATGAACCATTACTACATATCATTCAACTGCACAGAATCACTCGAGCGCGAAAACGATTATATTATAATCAAGATACAACTACACAGAAGATAAGAATCAGTTACGATAAACACGATAATGGATTCAGGGGCCACTGAAGACTTCCTCCACGAAGACATATGCACAAAGTATGAAATCACGAAGACATAGGCCAAGAAAAGAAGGGAGATTTGCCTTGCAGATCGGAAACCAGGGGCTATGGCTCCAGTTACTCATATTGCAAATGTACCTATAGACATCAATACCCAGAGGGAATTGGCCATCTATCAGGTGGCAAATCTCCAGAATTAGGAGGTCAATTTAGGAATGCTATAGTTACTACCGCACAATCCCACAATCGATTGAGACCAGAAGAAGATCATATTTAACAGCGAATGATATACGACATGGTATCTCAACAGTTCGCCCGTTGCATATACGGTACCAGAAGACGAAGTCCTGGAATCAAACCTCCTCACCAAATACTCGGAGGTACAGGTCTATCAGCAAAAATAAGTTATACATCTAATGTACCACTACTGCTTCTGGATGTGCGCGGTTGGGCTTTTTGCGTTCTCGGTGTCTGGAGCGTCTAGGGCTGACTTGCTATATTAAAGATCTGCCGGATGTCTATTGCCATTCTAGTTTACCTCCTGAGCTTCTGGACATACTACTCAATACCATCACACCTCTCGATGAACCCCTAATCCACTCTACTTCCAGAGTAACCCCTGGTCAATACCTGTCTTCTGGATACCTTTCCAGCCTTCTCTGATACTAAGAATGAGGGTAATCTCAGCAAAGAGAGCTAGGTCAGTGTGTAATCTCTGCAAAGAGAGCCAGGTTAGTTTGGGTGCTAAGGGGGAAAGCCACCATACTCTTAATCTTAATTTTGTGCTAAAAACACTAATACCTGGCAAAGGTATTCTATTTTCAGAACTTCATCTTTCATAGAGCGAAAATGCCAGCTCACTCCACTCTGAAAGTGAGTTATAGCTAGGACACTCTGTCGTGTTGTGGTTTCACGGCACTTCCCCTTTGACGCAATGCAACTCTGCACTCTCATCACTTCTTACTATTGTCAACACTGGCCTACCCTACAGTCTTCACTACCACCACATAACAGAATCTGAATCTGATACCACTATTAAACTAGGCTTGATGCTAGCTACACACAGGTATAGGATTCATCCCTACCTGACTTTTGTTCATGGAGTTACTATGCTGTAAAGCTGACTGATTTTTACTCAATAGTGGATTTCTCCACAATCCCGTGATGGATTCCAGTTCTGTTTGCTGGAGGTTATTGGGCTCGACGCCAGCTACACAACGGTATAAGGTTCATTACTGTGGCATTAAAACTGAGGGAATCACTGGCTTCTGTGGAGGGGTTGTTAGGTTCAATGATGGTGGATCTTTACTTGATGGCAGATTCCACCACACCTACTAGACGAATTCCATTTCTGTATATTGGAGGTTATTGGGCTCGACGTCAGCTACACAACGGTATAAGGTTCGTCACTGTGGCTTCAAAACTGAGGAAATCGCTGACCTTTCCGGAGGGGGTATTGGGTTCAATGCTGGCAGATATTTCCTCGATAGCAGATTCCTCCACAATCGCTTGATGAATTCCAATTCTGTGTGATGAAGATTATTGGCCTCAATGCCAGCTACACAACAGTATATAGTTCGTCACTGTGGCATCAAAGCTCAGGAAATCGCTGGCTTCTGTGGAGGGGTTGTTATGTTCAATGCTGGCAGATTTTCACTCGATGGCAGATTCCTCCACAACTGTTTGATGGATTCCAATTCCATTTGCGGAGGAATGTTGGGCTGGTCTCTAGCTACACAAGGGTATAAGGTTCGTCCCTATGCGATCTAAACTCATGAAGTTGCTGTCTTCTGTGCAGGGGGTGTTAGGTCCAATGCTGGCAGACTTTCACTCGATGGTAGATTCCTCCACAACCGCTTGACGGATTCCAATTCTGTTTGATGGAAGTTATTGGGCTCGATCTCAGCGACATGCCGGTATAAGGTATATCGCTACGCAATCACTACTCATGAAGTCAGTGTCTGGTCTGAATAGGGTACCTGGTGGAGGTATCGGGGGGACATGGACCTGTATATAAATACTGGTAGAATTAGACATAGAATAGAAAACTATTTAAGAGGACTTTAGAAAATCTACTAGTATCATAGTTTTGTGACCTGGGTCAGAGGAGGGTAAAGGAGGGCCCCTTGGCGGTATCTGAATACTTCCAGAGTAATTCCTGAATGTTGTTTATTGCATTCAGACTGCTTTCTGAGAATAGTCTGTTGAGTTTGGTGTATCTTGAAGGGTTGGCACAATATGTGGTTGGGTCCGGACACAGGTTTAGTATTACCCTAAGTCTAGAATTGAGGTTGACATTTTGAGCATGTAGAGTGTCTGAAGTACAGGAAGTAGAGGATGCATATTATTATTTTTACTGATTTGAAAGGGACGAATGAGTCCTAGTTCAGAAATTATTCCTCAGGCTAGGACGCCTACCAAAGGATTGGAAAAGGCAGCAGGACATGACCTGTATGCCAATGAAAGAGTCTGTATACTCGAAGGATTCGGAGAACAAAAATGAATAGGAACTGGAATAGCTATCGGACTATCTCGAAAAATACCTACGGGGACATTGCTCCACGCAGTTGTTTAGCAGTCAGACAGAGCCTCAAATCCAATGCAAGGGTCATAAACGTGGATTATACCGTGGAAATCAAAGTGGTCTTGGTCACCAAAGTACGAAACAGTTACAGGTGCAACAAGGCGATGGGATCATACAGTTGAATATTGAAAAGGCCAACATGCAGGAACTACCGGAGGTTAACGAACTAAGCAGGACAAATTGAGGGACGGAAGGATTCGGAAGTACGAACAGATCAGAGAACGTCATGGAGGATAAGAAACTGATTAGCATCAGGGAAATATAGGCCAAAGCATTTGGAAGCTTCCACAGGAGAGGAGTAACGATGGGTATCCTAACATGGGACCCATACAAGACGAGATCTATCTGGACAAAATAAATATCAGTTCTGAACTCGCCTTCAAGGAGAAACAACAAAAAAAGAAAGAAGAGAAACAGACTCTTCAAGAAACAATACCGATGGAATACTACAAATACCTTGATGTGTTCGAGAAAGGAGAAAGGACGACCTTACCACCATATCGGAAAGGAATAGACCTCAGCATGGACCTAGAACCAGGAGAAGTGGTACCTGACAAAAAGATCTATCCACTCAGCTATGATGAAATCCTGAAACTACACAAATACATGAAATAAAACCCGGCAAGAGGATGGATAAGAGAGGTGGAGGCCAGACAAGCATTACCAATTATGTTCGTCAAAAAAAAGGATTGAAGCTTAAGGCTCTATTTGGACTACCGAGACCTTAATGAAGTCATGAAGAAGGATCAATATCCACTACCCCTGATAGGTGAAGCATTGGACCGGCTGAGTACCACCAAATACTTCACCAAGTTGGATATCAGGATGCCTACCACAACATCAGAATTCAAGATGGAGATGAATAGAAATCAACTTTCAGCAGCAAGTTGGGAAGTTATGAATATCTGGTAGTACCATTTAGACTATGCAATGCACTTGCAGCATTCCAAACATGGATCAATAGGGTACTACTACAATACATCAATGTGTGTTGAATAGTGTATTTGGAGGACATCCTTATAGATTCGAACAACTTGGAACAAGAGTGGAAAAAACGTTAAAAACATATTAGAAGCTCTCCGACAATCCAGAATCAAGCTCAAACTATCGAAATGCGAATTTCACAAGAAGGAAATGGAATATCTCCCATTCATGGTCAGCCAAGAAGGGATCAAAGTCAACCAAGTCAAAACTTAGGCAATCTGGGAATAGCAACCACTAAGGAAAAAAACAGAAATCCAACGATTTCTAGAATTTTGCAACTTCTACTGACAATTCATAGCAGGGTTTAGCAGGATTGCAAAACCTCTATCCGAACGGATATATCAGAAGTACGAGGGAAAATGGAAATGGGAAAACGAAGAAGAGAAAGCTTTCAAACAACTCTTTAAAGTACTCACCAATACTCCGTTACTGGTACATTTCAACCCATTCTGACCCATGAAGATCAAACCAGACACCTCTAAATATGTATGCTCGGGCATACTATCACCACAATACGAGGACGGGAAATGGAGACCAGTGGCATATTGATCCAAAAAGATAAAGGACACTCAACTTGACTACAATGTACATAATAAGGAAATATTAGCAGTAGTTCAAGCATTCCAGGAATGGAGAAGATAGACAAGAGGTAGCCTATAGTGCATCCGAGCTCTTACAAATCATAAGAAGTTAATGACATTCATCACAAGACCAGTCTTGACCGACTAGCAAGTACGATAGGTACAGAAACTCAGTCAATATGACTTCAGGATGAAATATTGACCAGGAAGGAAAAGAGGAAAACCAGGCGCCTTGACCAAAAGGACAGGAGATATACAAACTCTCAAGGAAAAACATTTATAGAAAAAAGAAGGAATCCTACAACCAATGGAACAATATTAGGAGGAAGCGGCGATCGAAGAAATGGAACTAGCATAATTCCAGGACAAGGATCAAGGAACGATAAAAGAAATATCAAAAAGAGATTAAGGAATTCAAACAGTCAAAAAGGCCTTAGAAGTAGGAGAGAAAGAATTTAAAGGAGTGGCACTAGGGCTATGCCAATGGAAGGATGGATACCTATGGTATCGAGGAAGGATATAGGTTCCCAAGGATAAGGAGATAAGGACAACTCTTATCTCGAAACACCACGACCAACCACAGGCTGGACACACAGGCTCAGCGAAAACTACCGAATTTATCAGAAGGCGATATTACAGGCCAATGATAAGGGAACCAATCAAACATTATGTCAAGAACTGCGATACATGTCAAAGGACTAAAGTTATACGACATGCACGATATGGGCTCCTACAACCAAACGAACCCCCAGACCCACCTTGGAAATCTATCATAATGGATTTCATTACAGACCTACCAAAATCGGAAGCCCATGATGCGATATTGGTCATCATTAATGGTCTGACCAAAATGAGTCATTTTATTCCCTACAAAAAGGATCTAGATGCACGGCAGTTCGCAAACCTTTTTATGAGGAAGATAGTCAGACTACCTGGACTAGCACCAGACCTCACCACCGACAGAGGAACACTATTCACATCAGATATATGGAAGAAAACAATGGAGAAACTCGGAATCCAACGACCGTTAAGTATGGCTTTTCAACTACAAATGAATAGACAGACCGAAAGAACAACTGCGATATTAGAACAATATCTACGAGCAAATATCAATTAGCAACGTGACGATTAGTGCTAATATTGACCACTTGCAGAATTTGCATACAATAATAATTATCAGGAAAAGATCAAGAATACATCATTCTTCACAAATACGAAATCAACCCCCAATATGAAATGATAGACTATCTAATCCAAGGAAATTTGAACAAGCTGGAAGAAATGACTCAACTACACGAGTCATTACGAAATGAAATGGTTGCAGCGCAATTACGACAATAAGAATACTACGATCAATACCGAAAATGCGATCCGAACATACAATCTGGCGATATGGTATGGCTGTCACCATGCAACATCAAGACCAAGAAACCATCGCACAAACTGGATTACAAGAAAATTAGACCATTCAAGATCTTGGCAACGGTTGAAACAAGCGCTTAAAAACCAGACCTACCGCTGTCGATGGCGATAAATAACACATTCCACTTCTCACTCCTCAAACGATACCAAGACAACCGATTTCCCTCTTAAATCCAAGAACCCCCTCCACATATCAAAATGTAAGCGGAACAAGAATATGAACTTGACGAAATCATTAACTCTCTCCTCCACTACGTAAAGCTCCAATACAGAGTTAAGTGGAGAGGATATTTACCAAAACAGGACAAAATCTAGTACCCCACCGAAAACTTTTATAACGCACAACATGCAGTCCAACACTTCCACCAATGATACTCAAACAAATCAGGAATGGGTCGAACTCAAGCCTGAAGAAGGCTGGGGAGACAACGAGTCCAGCTCAGGGCCTTTTCCACCCACTAGGCTTGGCTACAACATGCCAACAGAAGAGTAACTGGATGAAAGACAAGCAAATGCCATCACGATGGCAAAACACAATGGGCTATCATGGACAGCATGCTATGACGATGGGAGCTTTGTGTATCTTAGTGAAAAACAAGGATAAGGGTGGTACCAAGAAGAACTAAGGAAAAAAGGAAGACACTTGGACGACGAATATGGGGAGAAACATTGAGCAGAATGTTTTCAAGATGACTGCTGGCCATACAAGCACGAGAAAATCAAAGCCAGCTATTACCCCAAGAGAGGAGGAAAGAAAGAACCCCTCAAGAAAAAGAACGAGAAGATAAGGAATGCAAGAGAAACCATAAACATACGGTTGGCCGGGGAGGGGAGGGGAAAATTGGAAACAGCAATAATCCCTGATCCAGAAACCGTGCAAAGGCAAATTGAAGAATTGCTGGATGAACGAGATCGACTTAAGGAACCGCTCAGAGACCAGCGAGGGTGGATTGAGGATCAACCAGCAAAAATAAATTAACAACAATAAGCCCAGGACGTAGGCAACCTCACTGTCTAAGTTGTACGAAAAAGGTGGAGAGACTCCAAAGACATTGTTGGGAGGATACGACAGGAGGCGAGACGCTTGGGAAGTAGAGTGACAGACTTGGGACTTTAAGTATCATGGGACTGATGCTAGGGGGAAAGGGAGCTAATGTCACAAACGGTGACTAAGCAAGGCAGGTTTTCACATGACTCACACTTGTGAGTCATAAGTTTTAGTACTTTCACATGATAACGCGATAGCTTGTCATTCCTGTGTTATGATTGGTTTATTATTACATGACCCACAATTGTAGTCATATGATTATGACTTTCGCACATGACTCATAATTATGAGTCATGGGTTTTATGCATGTAACACGGGTTGCACACATGACTTGATTATTTTGTTTTGATTAGGTATTAGTTATTACATAGTGGCTTATAGAAGTCAGCTGATGGATTTCACACAATGACGCACTATAGGTCATAAGATCGTGTGATGGGAAGATATGAGTAAGCATTGAAGGAAGAATGGGTATAAAAAGGGGTCCCTGTGGCCTGTTCGGTTGGGCAAGCTTCTCGTGCTCTGCTTTCCCCCCTAACATTTGGAAACTCTTCTACAAACCAGTTTTGCTTCTGGGACACACACTAGCTACCACCTGCCTACTTCCGTCCTATGTCAGAAATCCCTCCCATACACCCAGGCAATCAGGCCCTGGCTGCCACCATCTAGCAGGCCTCAACCCCCTAACAAACCCAGATTCCCCCATCCTCCTCTCCAGTCCCCCGTCCCTCTCCCCCGCTAGCCTTTCTTGCAGAAATCTTTTCACAGACAAGAAATAACCTCTACCTCCCGCCCAACCGTCCCGAACCTATCTGACTCAAGCCTTGCGTCCATGACTCCTGGCGAATTATCCATCCTCTCTATGCTCTGCTCGAGTATCTCCGCCATCATGGCGATCACTTCCCAGCTCGACTCCATCACGAAGCAAATCGACAATCTCAGAAATGAGCAAGGCAAACTCCGCACACATGTCCATAACCTCTTCTCCCATATCACAAATGCCTCTGTCATGCCAGAGGACCTCACCCCTATTACTGCCTCTTTACGTAACCTGACAAATACAGTCTCGGCCCCCACCTCAGGCCCTCCAGCCCGTCCCCCGCCCCGACCCAAGAGTGCACAGCCCCTACAACCAAGGACTCGACCCAGCCCACATGGCCCCCCATCCCTGCAAATTCCCCTCATACCCTTTCCTCCACCCCCCCACCTTGCACCGGTAGACTCATCAGTGCACTGCTCCTAATATGACACACGTCTTGGAAAGATGTTTGGCAACCCCGAACTATATGACAAGGCCTTCCCCCACTCCTGGGAGGTGGATGAATTCCGTTCCGGTCGTTATTACCTGTCATCCTTTATGGCTGCCACCCTACACCCCGATTCCAAACGCAAACACCATCTAGTATCTTATGCCCAGGCAGCTGGCACCGGTGGGAAGAGCAAGAGGAGCAAGCCTAGACAAGCCAAGTCAACAGAGGTTGTGAGTAATGAGGACAGGGTTATTAAGCCCCCCTCCCCTCTCCCCTTCACCTCCAGACACTTCTATGCTCCACAATATACCCCTGCCCCCCATGCCCTCTCAGGACGTAATCCTCGCACCCTGCCAGACATTGTTGCCAATGCCCTTACCGACTCCAACTGCCTTCTACCCAAAGGCTTCTTCACCAAGGACAACAACCGAGTCGCCGTCTCGCTCACATCCGCTGACCCCCTCACGTCCGCTTCCTCCTATACCCCCTACTTCGAGGTACTTACACAACACCTCAACCAAGCCGTCTCCACAGGGGATAACCACTGACTCCTCTTCTGTCTTGCCCCCACTGCTGTACAGCTGGTCATACACAGCATCCCCATCGATCAGATGTCCGAAGACGACGAGGTACTCTACCCTAATCTCAAAACATCTATTTGGTCCAAGAAAGTGGTCCAGATATAGTCGGCAAAGTACCTTAACCCTGACCGAGCTACTCGAAACGCGAAACCAGTGGTTCCAGTGGTTGTCTCCATTGACCCCAATGATGTTCCCTTTCTCATTCCCTCAATCTTCCTCTTTTCCAGCTGCCTCAATTTGGAAAAAGCAATATCTGCAAACCGCTCCACCCAATGCACCAACTGCTGCCACTTCGGCCATTCCACTGCCCGCTGCAGAGAGAAACACCCATCCTGCCACCTGTGTCCGCTTTATCATATCAAAGCCGCCCCCCCATGGCAGAACCCAACCTCCCCCCAAGGAGGCAATGAAAAGCCCGTTGCCAACTGCTTCCCCATGTCCCCTCTCCACTGCCCCAATTGTAGTAATAACTACCCTGCTTATGCCAAAGAATCCAAAGCCTGACCCATCCCTCCTCTCTGCACTACAACCTCTCCGAAGTCAATCAGCTCCGCCTCATCCACGGAGGGTGAAGACTCCATGGATGTGGAAGAAGATGGCTACGGAGCACCCACTACTCCCCAAGCCCATCCAACATCGGATCTCTACCCTGCCAGCCCCCATCCACTAACCGCCATTCCAGCACGCCCAACTGGCACTGCGGGCCATGCTCACCCAGGCCCCCCCGCGCCACTCTTACTTCTGTTAACTATCGGGATCACACCCATAATTATTAACAAAGCAGACAACACCTCTGGGGGGCTGGACCCTCCACCTCCTATCATACTCGTTCAGCACAACAGCCTGAGAAGCTGGGATGTATTTTTCTCCCTGTTTCGTGGTTTAAAATACGCCACCCGCTTCAGTTTGTTTTTTTGCAACACCCCCTCTGCTCCGAAGCCTCATTGCCCTTGTTTAACGGGTACAAGTCCTTCGCCCCTCCCTTGCCCCTCCCGAAGGTGGCTTGTTATATTTCTACGAAATTTTGAAAGTTCAACAGTATTCTTCATGGGTTCGCGCTGGACGCCAGCAACTATATGCACATTGACATCCATACACCTGTCGGCTGCTTCAGCATGAACCTTCTCTACTTTCGCCTGAGAAAACATCTACTCCTCGTCCAGGAGCCCGTGACCTCACACAGTTCCGCCAGAGTGAGTTTTCACCCTCCACAATATCCCATGCCTAGTATTAGACGATTTCAACATCCACAGCCCTAAAACTGACCCTTTACGTATACCCTGCTGGGAGGAAGCCAAGGTTGCCGACCCCTATTTCAATAGTGCCGATAACCTGGGCTACACCTGCATAAACACCCCCAGAGTCTATACCTGCTACCCCCTCTCCTGCACCCACAGACCTAGTGTCATAGACCTGACCATCGCCACCCGGCTCACGGCCCCCTTTGTGTCTGAATGGGAGGCCTACTCCCTCTCCTCCCCCAGTTCGGACCATGTCCCAATCTCCATCTACTTGTCACCTCCCTTTCGACACGCCCCCTCCCCCCCAACCCAAGTGGGATGAGCTGGACTGGACGTCCATAGAGGACCACCTCAAGGCCTTCTGTGTCCCACCACCGCTTCTTCACCCTTCAACCCAGCAGTTTGACTCGTGGTTTACCAGTGCCCTTTCTTGCCTCACCTCCACCCTCAGGGCAGCGGCCCCCACCTCGCATCCTTCCGCCAGTTCCAAACCCTGGTGGACCCCACGCTTGACCACCCTCCGCAAAGAATACAACAAACCCAGGAGAAAGACCAGATAGCTCCGTACCTCGCAAGCTACAGAAGCCACCAGATTCTGCAAGAACGGCTACATTAAGGCCATCAAACGGGCCAAGGCAGCCTACTGGGCTGAATTTCTTACTAAAAACACCACCGATAACATCTTCAGAGCTCATGAACTTGTAGCCCCTCGTCGAACTGCTCAGTTCCCCTCCCTCCTGGACCCCCACGACCATGTCTCCATCAACAATGCCCTCCTCACATACTTTTTTTCCCCCAAAAACTGAACTCCGGCCAAGGGAGAGACTCTGCTCCCTGCCAGACACACCCCCGCCCACCCAGGAAGAAATTTCCCCCGCCCTATCCAAGTCCTCCCCCTCCTCAGCCTGTTGCCCGGATGAAATTCCCTAGTCTCTCTGGAAGACCGTGCATAAACGATGCCCTGCCATCCTCCTACACCTCCTAGGCCCCCTTTTGGCCTAAGGCTAACACCCTCCCTCCCTCAAAGTAGCCAATGGGGTCGTGCTGGACAAACCTCAAAAGGCCTCCTATGACTCCCCGTCCTCCTTTCACCTCATAGTCCTCCTGAAAACTGTTGCCAAGATCCTGAAAAGGATTATGGCAGCCCGTCTCTTCTCTCTTGCCAGGCCTTCAGGCCAGCTGCACCCCAACTAATGCAGGTCAGTCTAAGGCCTCAGAACCTTCGACGCCTGCGCCAAACTTGTCCACGAAATCAAGACTCTTCGACGCACTCACCGTAAGGTATGCTCCCATTTTCTTCACATCAAGGCAGGTTGCGATAACGTCAACGCCAACACCCTCCGCAAATGGCTGCTAGCAAAGAACAACCCCGTATACACGGTCAACTAGGTCTCCTGCTTTCTGACAGAAGGTAGGTGCACCCTGGTCTACCAAGGCTCCCCTAAGACTCAAGCCCCCGTAATAGTCGGGACCCCACAAGGGTCTCCCATCTCGCCCCTACTTTTTCTCATCTACGTAGCACCCCTCCACACCGATATAAGGGAAGGTCTCATGCTCTCCTACGTCGACGACTTCACCCTCACTGTCTCCTCACCGTCCTACAGATCCAACGTCCGTCACCTGCAAGGCCTGTTCGTGTCCCTCTCCCGACAAGCCACCTCCTTTGAGGTCTCCTTCTCCATCCCAAAACTGGAACTAATCTATTGGTGCACCTCGAACCAGAGGTTCTCCCCACAATCGAATGAGTCCATCTTCCTCAATGACCAGATTTTCCGCCCCTCCCACCTGGTGAGATTGGTTGGTTACTCATTCTCCCCGTCCTTGACCTCCATCCATCACTTTGAGAGACGCTTGGTCCCGGCCAATACTGCCTTCGCCTTCCTAAAGAGGGTCGTCTCCCCCAGAGCGCTGGTATTGCCCGTCCTCTTCCACCAACTCGCTATAAGACTCCTCCTCACAATCCTCTCTTATAGGGCTGACCTCCTGGTCCCAAACGCCGACTCGACCAACCATATAAACTCTTTCTGGAACTCGGTCCAGAGATGGACCACCAACTGTTTTTTTTCCACGCACATCCTGATACTTGCTAGGGAATCCTGTCTACCCCCGCTAGGCCCATACTGCAGATACAAGAAGCGCATTGTTGCGCTCAGGATCTGCTCCTCATCCCCCACCCTAAACCCCTCGGCAGGACGCCTCCGAACATCCTTCCCCTCCCTGTCGATAATCAGGGCCTCCAATACTAACCGGCCATATACTATGGGCTTCTCCTCCGTTTACCTACCACTCAGCTGGAAGACCCCAGTGCCCTTCCACCTATGAGGAGGCACATCCCTATTGATGAACTTGCCCACCTCGCCTACAAGCTGACGGAGGGGCTCGCGCGCTTCCCTCAGATTTCAAAGATCGCCCTCCCCACCTCCCAAGACATACTCCCCCGGCCCATATGGCCCGAACCTACACCATGCTCAAAGACAAGGCCCGAACCCTGTTCCTTTAAGAGTGGCAGCCCTCCTTCCCAGCCCGCTCCACCTACCCCTACCCCGCCACCCTGGCCCACCACCCAGTCATGGGTCTGGACAAGTTTGCTGCTAGCCGCATACACCAAATACGCTATGGCAAAAGCTACCTGCAGTCCCACCTTACCTGGCACGACAACTCGAATCGCTCAAACATGTGCCCTCGATGCCAACAGGCCCCAGTGATCTTCGAACATTCCATCCTTCACTGCCTGACCAGGGGTGAATCCAGACACCGCAATCTAAGTACAGTTGAGAGCCTCTTGCCCTCGCGCCCAATATAGAACCAACCCCACTCCCTCTCAGTACTCCGGCATTTCATACTAGACATTCAGACTAGGTTCCCGCCCGTCGGCACCCCTTCCCCCACTTAAAAAAAACAAACCAACCAGACATGCAGCTCCCGACCCACAGCCTCCCTCGCCTCCCCTTCCCCCTACAACCACCCTTACCTTAGAGGTGTTCTCCTATGTAGCAGATGTTTTACGTAAAATGATGGATTTTCCCTATATTAGTTATGTTTTTGACAGACGAGGCCAATAGTTTTGGGCTTCTTTACTTAGTACTATCGAGGTCTGGGAAATGGTTTCTTTTGTTGTTTGTTTTGATTTATAAGTTTTGTTTTTTCCATAGCCACTGCTACATGAAGCTTTTTGTACCTTAAAACAATGACCACATGATATAAATAAAGAAAAAAAGAAAAGAAAAAAACCCTCTTTGGTTGAGAGTTCCACACTCAACCATCTAAGTAATTTTCCTACAATATACTTTTATATCTACACTTTGCACTACCGGACAGAGACTATAGTGTCTCTCACAAGCTTAGTGATATATCGTATGAGACAGGAGTCTGTATACTCAGCTGTCATTGTTCATACAAACCCACAGAGATTTGATGGCTATTTACAATAAGTGGTTACCTGCTGCAAGTATTGCCCGAAGGGAGAAGTATTGTAACACACATGCCTCTTTGACTCATAGTGAGTCACAGTGTGAAAACCCTTAGTTGACTCCTGTAATTCACTGCACAATAATCCAGCAACTAATCAAAACACAATAAACATATCATTTGTGCAACTCGTATCCCATAAGTGAAACCTATTACTCATAACTATGAGTCATATGTGAAAGTTATAATCATATAACCACAATCGTGAGTCATATCAAAAACAATAAACCAATCATAATAAAGGAATGACACACTATCGCGTTGTCATCTGAAATACTAAATCCTATGACTCACAAGCATGAGTCATGTCAAAACCTGTCTTGCTTAGTCACTATTTGTAACACATAGAGGGTTTTCGTCCCTGTTGTCCACCCTGGTCAACATTTTTAGTAAAATTTTGAAAAATGCAGTTCAAAGCGGATCGGGAGGGACAATATGGACCACAGAGACCACAAACCCCCTTGGTGGACTAGGAGCATTCAGGGCCTGCCTGAATGTGCCTAAAACCTTTTCCTAATGTATACTTCTCCTACCAGAACTGAGAGTGTGATGGAGTGAAAACAGTTGGTGATCCACCTCTGAACTTCTATCCAGTGGTAGCTCATTCTGGAAAGAAGCCCCTTGGTGGGGACAAAGAGGTCAGCACCCTACAATAAGATAGGGAAGAGTAGTGAGTAGGCCAGCCTATGGCAGAGGTGAGGGGAGACACCTGACCTGCAGGAGGAAAGACATCTGACAGCCAATAACATCAGCAAAAAAACAGTCTGCCCCCTGTGCCTCATGTTATTGAGTTTTACATTTTTGCACATTGTGAGTCCTATGATCGCGATATTAAAAATCCAGTTCGTTTGACTAAAGAAGATAATATTCATTCTGTTTTCTGCAAAATATGAGCAATTTTTATTAAGAACTCATGGACCTTTTACATACCGAAGTTGAGAAATTTGAGTTCATAATATACAACTTTGTAATGTATAATGTCTATGAGATATTGATAAAAATAGCTCATATTTTGCTAAAATTAAGATTTGTATCTGAATATTAGGGGATACAATCGGAAGCATCATGATTAACTGGGATCACTCGTGATTAGCCAAAACGTAAAACTCAACAACATGGCTCACCGTTGAGCACAAAAGACAGATTTCTTTTTTTGCTGATCAAGGCAGCTAGGGAGAGCACAAGCCTACATGAGAAATGTGTGGTAGAGGAAGAAACCAATAACCCAGCCATCTGAGCTGAGCTGCAGGTAAGAAATCCTGCCTATCCAGGGTGATCTGGGGGGGGCGCTGGAGGTGGGTGGATCTCTTTGAACTAAGGTGTACTAGTGGTTGAGTTGAATCTTGGGAACAGAGAACCCAACCTTCATCCTGGAGGCCTTGGCTCTTATGACACTAAAGGCTCTCTGTTGGTGCCTAATATTCGAGTGGTACGTATCAGAAGCAATTGTGAGACAAAATCATCAAAATAGAAAAGTACAAGGCCTCTATAGAGGGGCACATATAAGCAAGAAATATAAATAACAAATCACAAAGGAGATATAGGGGACCTTTAAGGGGTGCCCACTGTAACAGGGGAAAATATTCTGGGAGATCATTGACTTGAGTAAGTGTGGTCCCCTGACAGCTTATATAACCCATGCTTTGGTTCGCTTGGGGTGTTTTTTACTCTACATATCTCTCCATATAATGCTTGACCCACTGTAGAGGCCCTGCTGACCCGGAGAGAGCAATAAATTGAAATAATCTGCTAGAATAATATCTATAGCTAGATAAGGACTATGTGACTGTAGTTGAAGTACAGAATTTGGAAGTAGTGTGGATTCTCCTCCCTCCACCGACTGCTTATGTAAGCAAGCTAGGTGCTTTGGCTCCTTCTCGCTTAGGATTCTTTTTTTTTCTGCACTCGATCTCTTCATGACCCGCCGTATACAGTACGAAGAATCTCAAGCATTAGGAGACCAACCCATTAGGCGGGTGAAAGTTGTAGGTGGTACTATAAAGTGAGGTGAGAGCATAACTGCTATTTTACAGCATCGTAGGGGGGGCACTAAGCAAAGCAGATCGTCTAGATGACGAGGGAAACCAACATTCCCATGATAAAGATCAAGAAGAGAGGAAGTCTTCCAAATTAGTTAGTGGATGTAGCGAAGGAGATAGCTACACTCCGCTTTCATCCCTTATCAGCTCTCTTTGGTCTTAAACCAAGTGTCGGCATTCGTGATGCTCGGGCTGTTAAGAATCTGCTTAAAATGCACGAGAGAAAATAGGACCTTGACAGTTTACATTCCACCATTACACATGTCAGAAAACAAGGCAATGAGTGCTTGAATGGTATTTCGTTCTACCGCTGGAGGCCCGGACCGCCCGGTCGATATGACCCCACTTTGCGGTAGCTCTCTGCCCTTAAGCACAATAGATTCCTTAAACAACTCCAATATTACTCTCTGAGTCTTTGAGACCGCAACATGCATTAGAACTTAGATAAGGAAGGTTCTTCCAGTATTGAGGGAGATGATTGGGGAAAAGGTTGAGAGGCTCATGAGTAATAATTAAAGTGGGTTCCTACAGTCACTCGGTAGGAGCCTTTGTGAGACATATCTAGTATTAGTCATGGACCCTAACCAAAGGGAAATGATTGGATCTCGATTGTGCCACAATATGCCACATCGCCCTGCTTCGCTTCAGCTCCGATCACGGAATCCCCGTAAACTCCCCTTGCTCCCCTTTAAATCGCTAAACCATTTCTACATTCAACCAACACCTTGGACAGGATACCATGGCCCAAACTTCACATTCGATCAGCATCGGCGACAGTAATGTCAACAGCGGCAACATAACAGGCAGTTTCAACACCACCTTCTATGGGTCCGACGAAGACAAACAAATTATGCATTGGCTCTCTCCACTAGAGCCAAACAATAGACATCAAGCCGTGCGCACCGACCGGTTAAAAGGTGTAGGGGATTGGCTTCTGGAAGTGAGCGAGTTTCGGGGGTGGAGAGATGGCGAGGGTGGTGCCGATAAGGCTGTCGTGTTCTGCTCCGGGAATCCGGGAGTGGGTAAAACATATCTGAAGTAAAAGACAGGACTCTTTAAAAGAAGGGAATACCGCTGACAGCCGGAAAAACTAGTTCCTTGGTGATCGACCACCTATGCGATCGGGCAGGGAAGGAAAATCAGTGTTCCTAAGCGTCCAGTCCGTCCGTCTTTGACCTAGGACGGGACGGACGCCAAGTTGGAGACCCTTGCCCGGGACGGACGCTGAGTGGTAGTCCGTCCTGATCTATGCCCGGGACGGACGGCCGGGCCTATAGGTGTCTTAGTTTATGTTTCATACTTGAATCTCATGAGAATTAGGTTTGTGTTATGAAGAAGCGAAGCATTGTTATTCTAATGTAGAGAAGATCAGGCTTGACTATCATATATCAAATTTGGCTATGAATCAACTAATGCTTGGAGTGATATCTGATCCTGGTTCCGAGCACACTGAACCCATTCCACTTCCTTGACCTAGCGCTTGTCCTCCCTCAGGACGGTAGGTATCTGCAAATGACGGCTGGTACCTACAGGTAACGCCCGTCCTCACTCAGGACTGTAGGTACCTACAGGTAACGGTAGGTAGACGCCAGTCCTTACTCAGGACGGTAGGTAGACGCCCGTCCTTACTCAGGACGGTAGGTAGACGCCCGTCTTTACTCATGACAACCGGGCCCTACCGGAAGTTACCATTTCCAAAAAAGACGGCCCGCCCGTCAACCTACAGGACGGCCATGTTTAATAAAGACGGACGCCTTGCCCGGCCGTCCTTACCCACCCGGACGGGACGGACGGGACTATATGACGCCAGGGCCCTGGCGTCCGGACGGGACGGTTGGGAACACTGCTCACATAACAGACTTTAATGGCCAATCTGCGCCCTTGCCGTCATCCCACCACGAACGGCCCCAGCTATCAGACCTTAAGGATTCTGTTTCCAAGCCTACAGATGGCGGCCTCTCAACCAAATCACTCTGGTCGTCTCGCCCTTTTCCCGTCCGGCCACTGAAGCTCTGGCACCCTCCTCGGAAAACCGATGCCCATCCTAACACTCAATCAATCCTCTCATTTGCCGTCGGCCGCTCTTTTATCATCGCCTCTCTTATTTGTCTTTTCGCCTTTCTCCTTTACATAGTGTGTGCTACGAACCGGGAAGCTCGAGGGCTCGGGTTATACGAGCCGAATAATTCCTCGAGCCGAGCCAGCTCGAGCCGGCGGAAACTTGAACTCGAGCTTGTGCTATATTTAGTTCTCCCAGCATTTGGCCTCAAATCTGGCAACGGGTACGGTGGAAGGGAAACGGAAGGGAGGAGTTAAAGCGGGGGGTGACGGGTATCGGAATAAGAATCCTAGTTGACGCCTGGAAAGAAGGAAAGATACGAACTTTAATATTGGAAAAGGTTTTCCTTCTGGGAATCCGTTTGCTTGATTGGAGGCCTAAAAGTCAGTGGGTGGCTTAGTATCGTAGGGTGTAAAACAAATGTGTTAGAAAATACCACGAGTGTGAACTGATGGCGTCGGGGAGATGTGAGACCTCTGTGATAGAGGATACTACCTACATGCGTATATAGTGTTGTGTTTGTGGGGTAGATGACGTACTAGGGTAGAGCATGAATTCATGGTACACCGCAGGGGTGGTCATTCTTCGTTGTAAAGGGCAACTTTGGTACACTAGGCGAAGTGTGTGTTTGAGTGCACTCAAGGAATTTTACACTAATTTAACACACTTATTCCAGCACCAAAATTGGAATTAAAAATAGGAAAACTTCATAGGATGTTCAGAAAAGATGTAGACTATTTTGATTCTATTAAAACTCCAAATGATATAAAATCTCTGTGAAGCAGTAGCAATAAAACTTCACTCAGAATTGTGCCAAGACCTTTGCTTTTGGTGGAAAGCTCTGTCTTGGCAGAATTTCAAAGTTCAACTGCATACTACTCATGAGAAGTTGGGAATAGAGTAGATATTTTGAGATAGAAATGGTGTCCTCACCATTGTTAGTGGTTCTATGAAAAGTTTAGATTTTTGTGAATTTTCTCTCATGTAATATCTTGAATTCAAGACCTCTATTTTGGACAAAATTATGGTACAGCTGTGGAAGCGCTGTACCACTGCTCTCTCACACCTGATCCCTGCTCTGTACCGTGAATTCATGCTATACCCTAGTACACCAAGGCACCTGACAGATCTGTCAGTCAGGACTGTACTTGAGCAACCGTGTTGTCTTTCTTAGTCCTTTGCATATCTTTTCCTTAACTGTTCTTTTCATCTCTTTACGAGTGCGGCCGATGAATATATCCGTCACGTGAAATCTAGTCACAAAAGCAGCATATTGCAACGGGAGATACATATTTCCCACAACTTGAAACGAGAATAATATTTACATATATTCAGCATAACTATATCAATACAGTAAAATAAACAGAAAAATGTGGAGGAAATAAGAGAAAAAGCAGGAAATTATCCATGGAAATTATTATCACCCTTATTTTTAATGACAAGTTCAAGCTTATTGCAGAGATCCAAACAGTGACGATTTATTAAGTCAAGTGGTATCTTCTCCCATTCCAGTACCAAAGCTCTCTTTACCTGTTCCTTTGTGCTTTGACTTTGCCCAGTAAATTCGTATTCCTCTAGCGAATCCTTTAAATAGTTCCATAAGGGTTCGATCTTATTCAGATCGGGTGATTGGGCAGGCCAGTCCACCGAGCCTACTCCCAGGCTTTGTCGTTCATCAGCTCCTAGTTCTTTGACTGTAGAGTGAGAAGGAGCATTATCTTCAACTGCCCAAACTTCTCTTCCCGTTTCATATTCGATGCGTTGAAGGAAGGGGTAATATAAAGGCCGGAGAATATACTCACGATAAAGCACCCAGTCAATTCCACCCTTAGCTCTATCTCCACGATCCTTGATCTGCTCTTTGAATTCCCATTCGGGACGTCATTTTCGGCGGGGGTAACCTGATGGGAGCGGATTGGTTTGATTCAAATATTGAACCTTGGTATTCAATTCCTGCAATATGAGGAATTCCTCCGTACCCTCAATGAGTGCTCATGCCCTCCTTTGAGCCTGCCGACTTCTCTTTACCTCGTTCTCAGTTTCAATCATTTTATTAAAATGATTCTTTTCTTGCTCGGTCTCTCTCTCCCAAACAAAACATGGACCACGATAGCCGTATGCCATACATACCCAAAACATGATACGAATACCGGATGGCTCGAACTGATTTGTCTTGTAGTCAAGAGGGTTTGACCCACGGGGTCGGGAGATATTCGGAGGACGTCGGGGGTTGCCGATTTCAACCCAGATCTCGTCAGAATATACAAAGCACCTGTATTTATTAGCTTCAGATACAAAGTAGTACCAAGTATACCCCTTCTGTAGCGCCTACAAGAACAATGCTTAGCCACCGTTGTCTGGGATATCAGAGTTGACATCTTCTCATCCTAACAATAGCTTCACTACTCCATCATACCTATTCTTGAGAGCCTACTAGAGCAGTATAGGGCTATCATTATTTAGAATATGAAAGATAAGGTACTCATGCCTCTTTGCCAAATACAACACCGGCCACCAAATTTTGGTGAGAAACCAGAGGTTCATTCTCACTTCACGCACCAAAATTCAGTAGCCAGCATTGTACTTGGCAAAGATGCGCAAGTAGTAAGATGAGCAATATGGGTATAGTGCTCGCTATATAAAAAAATATTGAATTAACAAAAAAAAACCTCTGGAATTTACCTGGGATCCATTCGTATTGCCCAAAAGGCAAAGTCCATTCTCGCTTCCTTATGATAGGAGTTCAGAGCTGGCTTTGGCTGGCTGGGTGGAAATCGATAGATATTGTGGTGATTATGCATCACACGTTCAATCGTTGAGCGGGCAGCCTTGATATATAAGTCTGCCGCTAATTGAGGAAAGGTTTTTCTGTAGCCCTCGGGACCATGCTGGGATGCTTCTTTAAGAGCCAGTGAGGCTTCTGAACCTTCTGGTATCATCTCTGGGCCACCAGGACGATCAAGGCTTCCAAATACTGCATAGAGGTCACGGAAATCGTTTGGGTTACTTGCTCGTTCCTAATCATGATTAAATAGTTAGCAATATTAATAGCTCTTCACTGAATATAAGTTATAGTTACCTTTGCCTTCTGACAGATTTTACGTGCAGAATCAGGATGCACATGAAGACACTTCGAAATATCAATCCAGCTTTTATTGGTGAAGATACTTGGGGTGAGATTAAATGTCCAGAAAAAGTGACTTGACACCACACCATAAATGGTAATCGCCACTTAAGGCCCACAAAGCCAGAGGTACATTGACGTCAACTAAAGATACATAATACCATCCATATACACCAAACCTCAAAGTCATTATCGTTGACATTAGAGTGATGGCATCCTACCCAGAAGTCAAAGTTAGAAGTTGGAAGTTGGAACTCATAGCGAATATTTGAGAAAGAGGAAAACTACTTCACAGTGGGGGGTTTGTATCATTGCGTATTCTTCGCCTCTCCCTGTTATTGCCTCAGGCACGGCTACTAAGGCTTCAGACTTCTAACTTTTAACTTCAGTTTATGCATTGGGATACTGTCGCTCTATTATGAGTCAAGCCGAGAAAGCAATACAAAAGCCTGGTCAGTTAGATACTCTTATCGCCTATCAGAAAGATATGATACTGATACTTGTAGGTCGTCATGAAGTTGATGTGAGCAAGAGGGGTGCTGTTATTGCCCTACGAGAGGCCGGTCATAAGCTAAAGGAAATTCAATCGATCACAAATATTCCTCGGTCAACAATTGCAGGAATCATCAAACACGTACAGAACCTCTCCAAAGATGAAAAAGAAAACTGTGATCCCTCTTACCCAGGCCCCCGGCTTAACAACACGGTATTAAATCCTCTCCCCCCTCCCGGAAGACTAAGAAAGTTTAGCGATGAGGACTATCAAACTGTGGTCGAATATGCAACAAGGAATCGTGCCCAACGCCATAAGTCCTTTGCCCAGCTTGCCAAAGAACTCCCTTTCTCAATCCATCGTACTCAAGTAGCTATCATTCTCAAGAAGCAAGGCTATTCCTTACATATTCCCCGCACCAAGCCAGCAGTATCAAAGCCAAACCGTGAGGCACGACATAGCTTTTGTGAAGAGCGTAGGACTGAGCCAGTTGAAGGATACTGGGATGGATGGATTTGGACAGACGAGATGTATTTTCTGGTCGGAACACATTATGGTCTTCGACGAGTTATCAGAAAGTCAGATGAGGAGTATCATCCAGACTGTATCGATTTAGAGCGACCCGGTGATGTGCGCCTTATGTTTTGGGAAGCCATAACCTATGGAATCGCTTGTAAGGATTCACCAGTCTTCATATGGGAGGAAGAAACAGAGGAAGAGAGGCAAGCTGCAGTAGAAATACTAGCAGAAGAGAATAGTATCGCTGAGGCTACTGCAGAAAGGCTTTATAAGGTATGGTATAAGGAGGAAACGGCAAGAAGACAAGCATTACCAAAAGGCCAACGTCCACGAGGAAGGCCAAAAAATCTATACCGGGTTATAAAAAAAACACGAGGAAAGAAGAGAAAAGGCGGTATAGACTAGTTCAGATACAGGGAGAGTATCTATAAACCACTTTTATATCCCTTTTACTATAGAATGGTAGAGTCTGCTCAACATGGTGAGAGAGGTCAAGTACAGCTTATGGAAGATGGTGCTGGACCTCATCGAGCCAAACACCTTAATGCCTACTACCATGAGAAAGGAATTAATAAAGTAGATTGGCCAGCATGTATGTACCCCTATCTACTTCCTTTTGACTCAAACTTTCTCATACTAACAAGATTACTAGCCTCACCTGATCTCAATCCCATCGAGCGAGTCTGAGATTATATCCGTCGGAAGATATCACAGCGTGCACGATTTCCAACTAAGAAGGAGGCTACGATTAAGGCCTGGCATGAGGAATGGAGCAACATACCGCTTGAGGTCACGGATAAGTTTATACGGGATGTAAAGCATCGGATAGTAATAGTTGTTGCACAGGAAGGAGGAAACTTATATCAAGGGTAGTGTATTTTCTCAGAATTTTATAGTATTGTCAAATCATATGTAACTTGAACGTATCTCTATGTATCTCTGACTTCTGGTGCCTTAAGTGGCGATTCCCATTTATGGTGTAGTGGCAAGTCACTTTTTCCGGACATTTAATCTCACCCCAAGTATGGAGTGTAAGAATTGCTGATCGGAGTTCAAGAGGTATCTCAATCGCATTTTTTAATCGAACCATATTGTTAGATTTCAATAAAACCGGTAAAGAGAAAGAGGTAGCTTTTGCCCAGATTGAAAATATTTGGTCTTGAGGAGAACACCGGGACGAAGGTTAACAGTTTCACGATAATGATGACGTTTCTTCACATAACATGATGGTTGCAACATACTGCTTTTGCAACCAGATTTCACGTGACGGATATATTCATCGGCCGCACTCGTATCTCGTTTTAGTTTCTCAATAAAGATTGCATTCTTGCCTTAGCGAGTATCATAGTAACCGAACGAATCTTAACAAAATGTTTTCTCGTACTCTATAGCCTGCACGATTCTTGATTCACAAGACAGATATTTCTTAGAAACAAATTATGTAGAGCTAGATGCGGAGGAGGAATTACAGGTCAAGGAGGTCGATAGACTCCTCTATGAACATTCAACACGTACTTGATTCTGTTTTTTCTTTGTTTAACATTTCAACGTTTTATTCTCTACTCAATCTACCGAATCTTTCACCCTAGACCTTCAAGTTCTACTTTTGAGCATATATCTTGTATCGATTAACAAATTCAGGCTCGAGCCGGCTCGAGCTTCCCCCCCGAGCCTATATATGCCAGGCTCGAGCCCACGGCCCGGCTCGACTCGAGTCGGCTCGTGGCATACACTACCTTTACATCTTCCCTCCTCCGTTACTAGATATTGTTAGAGTCGATGGATGTGGACATGCAGGAAGCATACAGAATGTCTTTAGTGTTTTCATTTGTTTAAAAGTTGAAAAAATTGACGGAGACGAATTGTGGGTTTGTCTTTTCTTTATCATTATGCAGGAAGCCTAAGCTACGCACGAAACGAAATAAACGAGCGCGGGCAACGATAGAATGGTTGAGATATTTTCCTTACACTCTATATATTCTTATGTTTTGTCTAGTTAGTTATAGGAGAGCGAACGAAGTTTCTGATTCACCTGCCCTTGAGTCTAGCCCCACTCTATTTCTTGTGTTGACGTGTTTGGCTGTCGCACCTTTAGTCTGTCCGCTCACGATAGCCATATTATTATGGATATATCCTCCTTCCGTAAATAATTACAGAGTGAGGAATTTGGCATAGTCAATGCCTCCGTAAGTTTAAGTGTAAATACACTTGATCACGGTGTTTTCCTAATTTCCTTTCCTCCAGCTATTTACAATTTATTAACTTTTGTGTTTTTTCCCTCCTTTGCTTTTTCTCTCAATTGGGGTTCTGGCTAAGCATGGTCTTATGGCGTTATTCTTGTTCTTCATTCCTGTTGTTCGCTATGTTCGTAGTGGTATTGGGGTTAGCAGACAGTGATGTATACTAAAGTACTAGGCCAAAAGGATCCGTACGATCAGTGGCTACCGCGCGACACCTCAAAACACCCCACTCCTACAATCAACCACCCCTCAACCACAATGCCTCCACACAAGACAGGCTACCTTACAGAGTTTGAGAAAGGGCAAATAGTTGCTCTGAGAAAAAAAAAAATCTCTTTTGGAGAGATTGGAGAGCTCTTAAACCGTCCAAAGAGTACTGTTCAAACTTTCCATAACCGCTTCCAAAAGAGGGGTGATGCAAAAAACCTCCTTATACCTGGAAGACCCAAAATTATCGATTCCAGAACCCACCGCCGCCTAGTCAGAGAGTCTAAGAAGGCACGCCGCCAGACTTTATCAGAATTGCGCAATGATGTTGCACCACATTCCTCCCTCCAAACAGTCAAGAGAGCTTTAGCCTCAGTCAACATAAAGAAATGGAGAGCTAGGAAAAGAGCTCTTCTAAAGGATGAGCATGCTGTTAAGAGGTTAGCTTGGGCAATGAAGTATAAGGATTGGACAAAGGAAGACTTTGAAGGAGTTATCTTTAGTGATGAATCCTGGGTTGAAAAGTCTAAGAATCCTAAGGGTATATGGGTGTTCAGAACACCTGAAGAAAAGTGGCACAAAGACTGTATTCATGGGGTTACCAAGGGGCCAGGAGTAAAGCTGATGGTGTGGGCTTGTATTTGGGGCAGAAATAAGGGTCCTCTCATTCCTATTTTTGACAAGAGTGTGGATAGATTTGTATATATTGGAGTTTTGGAGGATGGTTTAGTTGATGTCTGGCAGGAGGTGGAGGATACAGTTGGGAATCCTATCTTTCAGCAGGATGGTGTAAGGATACATACTGCAAGAGATACCATGGCTTGGTTTGAGGAAAACAACATACAGGTTATGGAATGGCCAGCCAATTCTCCTGACCTCAATCCTATTGAGCACTGTTGGAAGAGGATGAAGGAAAAGCTACACCAGCACTTTCCCAACATCCACAAGACCAAGGGGGGCCCAGAAACTGTTAGAGAGCATCTAGCAGTAGCTCTAAATCAGGTTTGGACTCAGGATATTGAAGGGGATTTTCTGGAAAGGTTGTGGGAGTCTATGCCTAGTAGAGTTGCTGCTGTCATAGATGCAAGGGGATGGTATACCAAGTATTGATTTTTTTGTTTTCTAATTTTACATATAGCTTTTCTTATATTTATTGTATGTCTACACATATTTTTAGTTTATTTCAAGTAGTTGTGGTTGTAGGGGTAGTAAATTTATAGTGGTAGTGGGGTTGCCATTGCGTTGCCGGACGGTTCTTTTTGTACCCGTACTTTATATTGCAGCTCATTATAAGAAATTGTGTAGGAATAGATCGTAATCTGGAAGACCTCTGCCCTAGGTTCGTAAGCAGCTGGTCTATCTCCTCCGCGCAATTTCTCCCACTGCCGTCAAGCAGTCTCCGGCGGCTCACCCTACAGACTATCACACCACAATACTGGCTCTGCTATACGCCATCTTTGGAGGTCCCAATTGAGGTTTTGAACCACAACCCTAACCCTAACTTACTGGATACCCTTTTAATGGCCTAGTGGTACAAGGTATGGCCATAAAAAAGTGGTACGAAGCAGGGGTGGGTTGGGTTAGTTTCGGACAAAATTGTGGCACACTGCAACCAAACCACCCTCTCACAGAAAATATGTTGTGATGGTGAAGTACCTCTTAAACCATATCCCTTTACCATACAGTCTTCAACTTCAAATTCTTAGTTTTTTGACCATCCCTAATTGACAGGAAAGAAAAATATACACCATAGTATAACAGATGTATATAATCTCTAATCTAGATAAAAGGGAGAATTTATTTGAAAATAAGCTTTGAGGCCTTTAAGCCTGGTATAATCAGGAAACCATGAAACAGAATACCAGTTAAAGGGTTTGGGTACCATCCTCAGCCAGCACCTGTAGGTGTTTGATTTGATAGTAAATGTGATGGAAGAGAGGTCATCTACATCACCCACTAAGATTTTCCTTTATCGGTTGGTTAGCATGGGAGGAAACACTTATTCACTGAATGCCCTTCCTCTCAAGTGTACCACCACTACTGAGACATTAGTTATGATACGTACCACTTTTTTATGGCCATCCCTTGTATCAGCAAGATAGCGAGGGCAGCTAGTTAAGCTAAATTCTACAAAGGTATGAGATGGTGAGCTGATTTAACTTACCCTGATCGGAATATTTGTCGGCCACGATAATAGGTGCAGCTCCGATACAATCCAGAAAAAAGCATTACCAAAACACAAAACTTAAATATAATCTACAAGTTCTTCACTCATAGTTCCAGATTTTCACCAGTTTCTCTGGCCATAGATGTTACCCTGCGGCAGAAGACCATGTATAGCAAGAGACAAAAGCGCAAAGTCATGGTTTGGATTGGAGAAAGGCCTGCAGTGCAATGTTAGAATAGATAGATAAAGGATCGGGGGGTACCACAGGAAGGGCCTTGGGAACGACACCTCCGCGCGAGCACCATCTACTACGATTCAGAACTCAACATCCAGCCATCCGCCCTCTCTACCCACCCCCTTCCTCCCCTCAACGTTGCCATGAACACTCCGCAACAACCCAACCCAAGTTAGCTCCCAAATCCTGAACTAACCCCAGCTCGCCTACAACCCTAACCCACGTTACACATATTGTTTGTTTGTTCCTGCCGAAAAGTCCAATCCTTCGTGCCTAGGCTGTGGGGTAGGTTAGGTACAGAATTTTGGGGAGGTGCACTGTGGCATACTGTGGAGAGTGCTATTTATGCTTTGTGGTATGGTTTGTTTTCCCGGGGGGCTGGGGAGGGAGACTCTCCCCCCAACCCCCCACCCGGCCGAGGAGGAAGAGGCCTACGAATAATGTAAGGTTACTGTAATCTTGGGTGATCTGGACATAATTCTCTAAGATTGGGGTTGTGATTCTCGTCATATTGATGGGATGAGATAAATTATCACTCTAAAATATTTTAGGATGTATGCACCGGTATCATGAAGGGACCCCTTTGCCAGGGATGATATGATAGACTACCGGTTTTGCGATTTGTGGGGTTCTACTCAGTGAGGAAGTGTCCATCTCTTGCTGGTGGCTATCCTGGGGCTTTAGCTGTTGGCCAGGATACGTAATGATGGACACTTGATCCATTGCTTGCCTCTCTCTACCTTGCTATTCTAGATCCTTTTCTCTATTTTCCAGATAGTATGGTACACTTCGGCAACATGCCAATACTCTCAAGCTCACCGACATACATACTTTCGCCATTACCCCCACCCCCCATCTTTTGCACCGATTAACACTAACTGGCTTTCCTGGCCTTGATAACAATAATTTCTTACAGGGCACAGTCCCCCCATAACCAGCGCGGCTTGTCCCTATCATAGGCGCAAGTATGCGAGAGCAATGAAATCTAATGACGGCATGACTCCCCACCAAAGAGATGTTCAATAAATATTTTACAAGACCCTCTGAATCCACAACCGCGTATTCTGTGGTTTCTTTACTTCAAGGGTGAGAAGGGGAAGAAAACAGTAGAGCGATTAGGTGCGTAGCTAGGTATCCATAGAGTAAGGGAGGTTTTCTATATATATGTTCATGATCAGTATTGACGCTTGGGGGTGGATTCCAAGAGCATGATTACCCATGCCATAGTTACTGCTCTTTACCATGCCTGGCCGTCCGAACCTGTTCCAACCCCTCCATCACTCCCCTCCTCGCGGCTCTGCTTCTGCATCACCAGAAACACGGCAAGAGTGGACAATACAACCAAGAATATCACTCCGCCCAAGACACTCCCGACAATCGCCCCAACGTTCTTTACTGAGCTGCTGTTGTCAGCGTTTGTGAAATTGAACCTGTTTGGCGAAGATCGTTGTGCCGGGTTTATCGTTGGTCCAGACGGCGTCTCGCCGGGTGATAAATTCTCCGGAGCCAGGGACGCTGATGCTTTGAATGCTTCTAGTGACTTTTGGGGCGTTCTGACATACAAGTTAGACCCACGATTTAATCGTATAGATGAAGACAGAGTAAACTAACGGATTTATAACGCCTACAAAGCCCCGTTGACAGTGCCGGCCTTGCGAACAATAGAAAAAGATTGGATCCGCACGGGTGATGTTAATGGTGAACGTAGTAATCTAATCCCAATCCTCATGTTAGAACATATAATAACTGAACACAAACAGAGACATTTATGAACTGGCATCTCAACTGTTTTTGTATCCAGCGGGAGCGGCCTGAATCCCGAAAAGAACCCCTGACCAGTAGTAAAATTGCTTATAGGAACACAGGGCCTTTCAAAGTTTGCTTGTACAGCCGAATGATTCTATATCGCCAATCTGTAAGCCTCACCGCCTCCATGTGACAACTATGATAGCAAACTTTCCAATTTCCCATCAAGAGAGACAATAAAAATACCCACCAATGGGTAGAACTGAAACTGAACCTGATCTCCGACATTCGCGTACACCACTTCAGGGCTAAATCTTAGAGCCAATTCCTCCCCCTCCCTTCCCACAGAGACCACAAGCACCTGCTGTGCATCCGTAGATAAAGATAAGAAAAGGACGACCTCGAGCACGAGTGCTATCGCATGAACGGTCATAGCCAGCATCCGATCATAACCCCACCGGCCAAGCCCGAAATAGCTAAACGCGCGGAGCATCCAGAGGTATTTGTATCGAATTCTTTGCAACTGAAAGAGCGAACCTCCCAAAAATGTCCCGTAGAGGGGTAGAGGCAGGGGGAGGAAGGGAGGTAGAAACCAGTTTGACATTTGTGCCCGCTATGTCTTGCTTGACCTGGTGGAAAAGGGAAAGAAAGATATAAAAATATAACGCTACCAGAGTGGTGCAACGGTAAAAATCCCCAGAAAAGAGTTTGACGTTTCATGATAGTTTTGAGGGGTGTTTTGGACTCGCGAATATGTGCCCAACGTGGAATGCATATTCGAGAAGTTATCTATCGAGAGCGTGAATTTGCTAGGTTCGGTAGAAATACTCGAGTGCCAGACAGTACCATATTTAAGCGATGATCCGATCCCGCTTCCAGGGGTAGTAAATCTCCTACCCACCCCAGTTTCAACGCTATTTTAGCAACAGTAGAGTACCAAGCTGCTCTCTAGGGCCAATGATTTTCCTCCCCCTCCTCGGTATCGGAGAATAACCAACAAACAGTGCAGCTGCAGAACAAGCGGGACTGAGTAAGACCTAGCCAATCTGAGATTAGTTGTAGAGAAGGAAAACCACAATCTTTGTTCTCTTGCTCCACACCCTCTGTAAACTAATGATAGAGACAGGAGTATATACGAAACATAAGAAAACCATCTTCATCCTTCCATAGGTCCCACATACTGGTATTCATTTTTCCTCTATGTCCCCATTCCCTTGCTTACTCCTACGATAACACAGGAAAGGCATGCTTGTAGAAACTTCTCTACAAATCATTCCAGCTCCAGAACAAATGAAGACGCCCACAACACTCTTGTAACTCCAACCATCAATCATAATTCACAACCCCTCTCCACCGACCCTAACACTCTCGGCCATGGAAAGATTTTGGATATATTTGTTTCACATAGTAGATTCCGCTAGTGCTCGAACAAGTAGCGAGCGAGAAGTTCCCAAATACATGAAATTGCAAAATATATGGCAAAAAATCCATGCCTATCTGAGCTCCCATTTTAGTACAAACTCACGACCCTAAAACAGGGGAGGTATGTTTTGTACCGCACATACAGATTTTTTTTTTTTTTACTTCTTTAATCCCTGCTTTCCCGTACCTTTTGCCTGGGACATGCACAAGCCCGTCCCAGCCCCCCATACACCGATGCTCGGTAGTACCAGGCACCGGGGACCAACCCTCTTGTTTGCTCTCCCTGCCGTTCGATAGTTCATGAGGAAAAGTGGCGCCTTGGCATATATATAATATGCACGTGTGTCCATCCTTTCGAAGTACCCTCCCCCGTTCCCAACCCACCCCATCCCCCCGGAAAGTAGAGTTCGTAGTATCAGAGGAGAGCCAATTTTAAGTAGTTCTATTAGAGTTTTTGGAGAAAAACTTGGCAGTTGGATTTGGTCGTGGCAAGGGCCGATTTCAGACCCCCGGAACGGGTAGTTCCAGGGGGCTGGTGGCGGGGGTGGAGTGCAGCTTTCAGGATGTTTGATGCAACAGACCGAGAGTCTGGTAAGCTGGCCGCTGGCTTCCCGTCCCTCCTCGCTCCTCCCTTGCTCCCCTAAACCGTACCGTACAGCAATGACAAAATCGTAGTGATACTGACTCTAGCGCCTGGTAGCACAAATAACTCAGCGCAGGAAGTCCCAGACTCGACTCCGTATTGTATCGTATTGAATTGTAGGAGAAGAACTCCCTGCAGGGGCATCTTCATGGCTACCGGTGCTATGGGTTTCTGGAATAACAGGCATCCCGGGAGCCTCAGGATCAATGACGGGGACTGATAGGGACATAGCTCCCGCTAGCCCACTTGCTTGCACGTTACCCTGCTCACCCGGATCCAAAATCCCAGGACGAATGCCGTAACGGTAGATCACTTTTCCCTAGACTATTAGAAGTTCCCTGGAACTAGTAAAGGCTTCCAAACTTCATGAAACTCAAAGGTATGGGGCCAGTTTCCCTAGACATGTGAGCGAAGGAAAAACATCTTGATCCGGTCTAATATAAGTGGACACAATTACTCTAACTAAAGGAATATATCTGCTACCGTTCCCCTTTCCCTCAACTCTAGATACCCTATTTCCCAGTAGCTTCGTGTAATATAGGCTATCAGTAGAGCACAATCCATAGTTAGGAAAGTCTAGGACCACCACAACTACAAGCACGGAGATCAGCCAACTTTATGGGAGACTCTCAAGAAAACCTTGTGCTTCCACCCTCGCTCTAGAATCAGGTTTAATACAATCTACCCCAAGTAGCCGATGGGCATCGAAACCATATTTCCACAACTGCTGCTCAAAACACTTACGAACGCAAAAAAAACAAAAAAACAAGCAAGCTCATCAAATGAGTAAACACTCTTAGAGGGGGAAATTCTGTTCTAAAATATGCAGCTTGCTGCGCCGTTCACAGATGGCGAGGCCGGCCATAATTATTTCCTAGATACAGTGGGTAGCCCAATTATAAAGAAAGAAGTAAAATAATAGAATAGCTATTCTGATTCATGTGGTAAATCGACTTTCAATACACAACCTCAATCCCACTGGTTTATGCCTCCCGTATTTCAATCTTCTGGTAAATCTTCTCTAAGAAAATAATGAATCTCCTCTATAGCTTGTTAGTCGACACAGATTGACAGCACTAAATTCTTCAGATTCCATGCAATCTACCATACAGGACCTACGGCACAACATTCCCCTCTACGAATAAGAGGTTTAACTAGGCCCCATGTTCAGGTGACCTTAAGCTAACCCCTAGGAGCGCACAGACCGCACACCCGGCCGGGCTTCAGCTGCCAAATTCCAGCCGGCACGCCAAAATTACTCTCTTCAAAAAGTTCAATATCTGATGGACACAAGTGCGATTGCTAAAGTAGAATATGCTGCACTTCCGTACTGTAAAAACTCTTGTAATCCGGTATCCCCGGCACGCCTCCGATCCCCGGGTCCAGAAACAAAAGCTTTGAGAAGGGTTAGTGCTTTCTTATCGTATAAAATCAGCCTTCAGGACGTGTTCGACCCCATTAACGAGTGCGCTCAATTCTACTGACTTGCCAAATTGGGCCCATCTTGGGCCGACGGAGGCAGCGAATTGCAAGAGTTTTTACGGTACGTCATCACCATATGTGAGCTTTCCGTTATTGATTGTGCTGTGAGAACTAACAGGCTGGTACTAGGCGCCACAACCTCGGAATGCTGGCGGCTGACAACCGGGGGCACTCTCAAAGTAACTTTGCGGCTCAACATAATTTTGTGGCTCAACAGAGGCTTGCGGCTCAATGATCACAATACGATACTCAAGCACAATGCCACCCATACCTTGACCCGTATGCCACCAGCACCATCTTTTATTTCCCAGTCAGCGGGCCGAGCCCTATCGGGGTGCTGAGATACGGTACGAATTCGAGCTGCGCCTGCCTCTCTTTGCATCATGGAACAGCGGTATCCAAACCTACGAGGCTGTATTAAGCCACAAAATTATGTTGAGCCACAAAGTTTCTGGAGTAAGCCACAAGGTTAGGTTGAGCCGCAAAGTTTGCTGCAGAGTGCGCCCTGAGCCTGCGAACATTCGGGGGTTGTAGCACCTAGCCATAACTCCGGCACGAGCATTAAGTGCTCTCAACCTAAGAAGAAAAGGTTAAAGAGAGGAAAAAAGAGAAGGCAAGAAAGGAGAGGAATGGAGGCATACTTAAAGAAGCAATATAAGGAAATCATGGGGGGAAGGCATCCATGTCCACAACTTATGCATTCCTACTACATGATTACGCAATATAGCGCAGTAGAAATATCCAGTATGCAGAGAACAATAAAATAGTAAGCGAGAGGAACATCGGATCCACACCCTAAGACTTTCATCCGCAAAATTGCCCCAAGGAGCCGTCCTCCAGCACAGACCAGAATGGTTTCGAGTGATAAGTAATGATGAATAAATTTTCTAAACGCGTATCTTAACTAGGATCGACCTCTCAAATCAAGTCCTCAAAACAATGTCCCCAATTTCGGATATCATGGGTTGCGCGTATGAGGGTTACTTAGTCAAGGAGCTGTCCTGGCTGTCATTGGTAGCCTGTCTTGTGCTTTTCTAAAATTCTCCTCTCGTAACTTACACACCATACAAGCATCAGTCTTTTTATCTTCCGGAAAACCGATATCAATTTTCCTCGTCTTGCTAAGACTCCTACCTCAGAGTTACTTTCTCTCTTATCCTCATCTTCTATAGAACCACTTCTAGCACTTTCCCATACCCGGTTGATCGTCATGCAAAGATCGTCATACAAACACTCCATTCCGGCCACTGCTTACCAGTCTTCTCACCCCGCATCATTTTCTAGCGCTTAATTTACTACAAGTAGCTTTAGTATCGTTCTCTATAGTCCCGGCATAGCCCAAAACGCGAATGGCTAACCTAAGCATGAGTCAACTCCCAAGCCTAGCACTCTCACTTACCCCAAGAAGGCGTTGCGTCAACGAAAAAGTCATTTATTCAATGATTATAGTGAATTTAATACTTTCCAATATTCCCTTACATCCGTAATTGACAACATATTTTAGGTCTGCCTATTTTCAAACAGCGGTGGAATCACCATACATGATTCGGGTTTGTCTAATTGCTGGGTGCGCCTATGTTTTTATTTCTTATCGCAACACGGAAAGTATACATGAAGAGGATGCAGTTGCCAGTAATAAATACACCAGGTTAACCTTTGAAAGAATTAGATCAAACATCATAGAAAGATAGAAGAAAATAATCTCTACTGTCTGCAGAGAGCATTAGAAGCTCCGGGAACTCTACTAGATCTACCGATCATAGGGTCATTGGATCGCCTTTGCTCATACCGTAATGGGTCTTTTTTGTCTGCTCCGCTTTTATATCATAGCCTATACCTAGCAGTATCAGATGCGGAATGAGATCCTAGTCTTAAATTCATCCGGTACAGTGCAATGATTTAGTATATTGGGACAGTTATGCTCTTCTGAGGTGCTTTAAGTTATGTTTTTTTATAATTTTTTATAATTAGAGAACTCTTAAGACCTGCGGTAGTCTTCTTGGAAATAATTGCTTCTCTTGGGGTTCCGTCCGTTGCTTGGCATCTTTGTCATTAGCACTTTTTTTTTTTTTGAATCAGTTTTGCATTGTATTGTGTACAACTACCGGGAACAACCAGACATGCAGCGCTAGCTATGGCCAAGAAAAACCCTCGCATCTCTCCCCTCATGGGATCAAAGCCACGCCCCCAAGACCCTATGGTATGGGCCCAACCGCACTTCTCACCCACAAAAAGTAGCAAAATACTCCAAGCGGGCAAGCAGGAAGACGCAGAAAACCCTTCGGAAAGCTCCCCTGAACAAACGAAAGGATTACAAAAGAAAGCCCGAACACACAGGAAAGATAGAAACTCCACTAAATAGAAACCTAACAAAAAATAAAACACCATCTCTATAGGGGCGGCCTAAAGTGACTGAACAGTCGGCGACTGACATTACTCCGAGCCCAAGGCGTTGACATCGACCGAGGAGGCAGTGCAATACCACGATAGAGTGTAACCGAGGATGCGACCGTGGCAGCCGTGGGGGGCACAAGGCCAAGTGGTAGGAGGATACCAGCTAAAAGAGTGGAAGTGTAGCTGTAACCGAGCAATGGGACAAGACCGAGCAGAGAAGAGAAGGGGTAGACTCAAGTATCGTAGGAACTATCGGAGACCTGTGTGTGTTTGACTAGGCAGCCTCGAGCGAAACGTAATCGAAGAGAGCAGAGAAATCGACTGTAGCCTGATGAAAAGGTTTCTCTTACTGCGAACTGTGATCCTAGCCATCTGTAACATGGACGCAAGGGTGTTGGCGACCGTGCTAATGCTAAGCGAGAAAGCAAAACAAAAGGGAAGAGGAGGATGGGACGGACCCTAAGAAATGGGTGCCCAAGTCCAAATCCATCATAGAGGGGGGATGCAGCTGACTCAGAGTGCGGGTGGTGGATGTTGACGATGATTTCTCATGGTGTTGAGATTTCAATTGCCGGGTGTGTAGAGGAGATGGTTCGTGGCCTTTGTCATTAGCTCCTTGGGAAGCATATATATATCTCGCCACTTTACATTAGCAAAAGAAATTCTCCCTCATGTATTACCTATATATCTCCCTGTATCTGCTAGTAATACCACTACCCCGGTCCCTCCTGGCCCTCATACATTTACCGCCTTTTCTAAAGACCCAACAGGCCTGCTGAAAGTCCCATACATGCCTTCGGCGCTATTTATTGTCCTCTTTTGCAGGTGGCCCCTAGCTTGCTCCACTAGCGAGGAGGTCTCTCTTAACTGACCCCTGTTTTTTTTTGCATTTCCATCCAGGCCATTTTGGCTGTTGTGCGTCCGCTTTGTACCTGTGCGCGTCCGGAACAACCTTGCCTGTCTCAGCGCCCCATCATGCCCTTAGCGCTCTCCCTTCCCCTTGATTTCTCCATTATGGATTTCGTCCCCCTGGGGAGATTCTTCACGTCATAACATGCACTCTCTACCCCTGGTGCGCGTCCGGAACAACCTCGTCTCTCTTAGCGTCCCATATCGCACTTTGCTCTCTCTCTCTCTTTGCCTTGATTTCTCCGTTATGGCTTTCGTCCCCCTGGGGACGTTCTTCACGTCATAACATGCATTCTCTACCCCTGGTGCGCGTCCGGAACAACCTCGGCTCTCTCAGCGTCCCATATCGCACTTTGCTCTCTCTCTCTTCCCCTTAATTTGTCCATTATGGATTTCGTCCCCTGGGGGACATTCTTCAGGTCATAATATCTACTCTCTACCCATGTACTAGCCCCACACACCCTTCTGTTTCCAAAGTATGCGTGCCAAATCTGTTTTATTTCACTGAAGCCCGTATCTTTTGTGCCTCTTCTCGTCCTTCTCCTGACATTAATGATTCGCTTTGCCTTTCTGTACCACTCCTATTTGTTGCCTCGGTTAGTTCACCATCGATATCCTTAGGTGTCTCAAAATGCAGGGCTACACGTCTCCTTCATACGATTCTTTGTTTCTTTCTTTCTACTGTAAAGTTTTCAATAAATTATATTAAATGTTTCTCAAACAATCCTACTATTGATATACCAGTGGCTGTTATCTGTACCACTAGTCTCGGGTACTAAATGCGCCATGCCCATGATCCGTTTGATACTAATGACTATCTCAGTTGTTCAGTTTGGGCCTTTCACCGTCCCCAAAGTAATGGTAACAGGTTCCGTTATATCGCTGAGCTCCCCCGAGTTCTCAATATATAGTCTATCTACTAATACCAGTCTATCTACTAAACCTGTTCTTGGGTCTCGAACTTTCATTATCGAAACTAAGAGGACCGGATAACAGCCTTTTAGTGCTCCATAAATACTTCTATGACCCGTATTAACCCATACCCAATTATTCCTGCTCTGCCCTGTTGACCTCCAACGCTGGGTTCCGGTACACCGAAGAAGATGCCAAGTGACATCTCTCTCGTCCTGAAAGTTCTCTACCGGGACACGTAAAAGCCAACCTATCTCAACTTGAAACTGTTTAACCAAATCCACATCAAAATGTTGGCTCACAAACGACTTCTGTCGATAATAATCGATTAAAAGCTCCGGAAATTTCTCGAACTCTGGTAGAGCTGGGAAATGGTTTCCACGGTTGGTGTGAAACCCATTAGTTGTTTAGTTACTGAACCGACTTGCCGTTTGTGCTGTTTGTCGCATACTTCGTCTTCAATCGAACGCAATAGATCCGCTTGGATATTTATTTCATGAATTTTGAAGCTGTCAAGTCTAGAATATGATCGTAGTATTTGTTGGCTTGCATCGTTTTTATTTGACCGCTGATAGCTCTTCTAGATAATAGTTTTGTAACTTGTTTCACCCGACTCGGTGGAATACATTTGAATGTTCCCAAAACGCTGTATATGGTCCCCAAAGTGACTCAACAGATGTATCTTAACAAAGTTAAAGTCTACATCGTCATCATATATATCTGCAACAATTCCATCTAAATCGCGATGTTGGTCGTCCGCAATGTGACATCTTTTGGCCAATGTAGCCCCCAAAAGACGGTGTTGATTAAGTACTCCACTATCCTCACCTCGAAATCTGGCTGTGACCTCTCTCACATTCCTGGCAGTGGCCTGATCCTTTCGGTACTCCTTAAAAACGACTTTGTGTTCATGAAAGGCCTTAAGGAACGGTTCGAGGTATTGAATCGTCTCATTGGTATGGCTTGTATATTGTGATATTAGAGTAAAGTTGACAATCGACCGGACACAGGTTAGAGCTTTGGTGAATATGGAACATTGTGCGGCACTCGGACGACGTAGGGAGGCTGCAAAACATGGTAGTATTACTTTAACCAGATTCTTGATCTCTTTTCCAGTCCACTGAGAGATCCGACAGTACTCTTTGTTTGACCCTGAATTGCCAGGATAAACATCTAAACTCTTCAAGATAGCATCGAATGCTTGTAGCCGCTTGTATTTCTAGAGAAATCCGATAACCCATTTCATAAGGTGTGTTTCGAATATTCCCAGGTACACGACATGGAGAATATCTGTTTAGGCAGGTGGGATTGCTGAACGTTCGGAAGCCTCCAAATGACGCTAGTAAGAAATTTGAAACCACAATCTGTTAGTTATTGCTTGGCCTGCTGGTCGTTTTCACAGTATTTGATGAAGAGATGTTGGGATTTCCTATAATCTAGTCTGGCTGCAGAACGTCTCAAATGGGACCCTAGCTGTTCTGGTCAAACATCACAGACAGCGTACTAATTTTGATGAATACCGTGCAATGTTACATTTTCTAAGTGATCCGCAATCCACGCCTAGAGGCATAAGAAACACAATCGGACCTTTCCATCGGCGCATTCAAATTCAAGTCCGGAGTTCCCTAGTGCAACAATTGGTGCAAAGATCACTTCCATCAAATCACAAAGAATCTCATTGTTGACCTGCCTTTGCAGTGCATCTCTTGCTGCTACGCCTAGCATCTTTGGGGGGACGGGCAAAAGCGCCAAAAGAACCGTTGCATGTTTCGAGGGTTTATTCAGTATACTCAATAGGATATTTCCAATTGTCCTGTAAATTGGCCAGGCTTTCTTATCTCCCGAGAAATTGGTCAAACAAGTAACGTCTGAGGAACATATGATTGATACGAGTGTTGCTCCATCCGGTCATTCATCCTTTGCTGGTTGTTAATTTTGTGTCCTAGTAGATGGTATGGAAGCACCGTGGAACGTCGTATTTGAACCTACCTGTGTCTCCCACCACCAATCAGGGTATGCATCTTCAAATAAACTCTCTCAGGTGGTTCTTCGCTATTTTATTCCTTCACAGGGGCGTAAACTAAATCTTGAGCAAAACATCTTTGACCAAGTAAATATTTAGCACAATCAATAGGATTGCGGAAAAAGAATTTCTGTGTTACGGAAGCTTCGTCTAGTCCTTCCTCGTCCGAAATTTCCTACTTTCAGTTAGAATAGGACGTTGTAGGGTCCATTTACTTACAGCTTCGCTAAACCATACAAACCCCTCTTTCCAGCTCTTCATTCCCATACCTGATTCCAACTGATCAACTGCATCAAGGAGCTGATAAGCAGAGTTAATATTACTGCCCTCAGGCCCCAAGTCCTTCTGAAAAATCTATCCATGTGATTCTTTGGTACCTTTGCTTCAATAAACTACTGAGTAAGCTCAAAGTCCTTCTTGCTTCTGAATGGTGACCACATCTCATCTTCAGATCTTTCAGACTGTACAACGTCCCGTAGTGACCTTCCCATAGTGGGGTGTATCGTCGGTATCTATAGTCCAACCAATGGTGTGCTTTCCTCAGTGCCTGAATAATTAAGACTTTCTACGTCCGAATCGGTAACGTTTACGTAGAGATCGAACTTATTTGCTTCAATATTCGTTTCAGCCATACTAAATTCTTCGCCGAGTAGATTGGAGGTTAGGTCAGAGTAGTAGGCTAGAGGATTCGTGCATGCCGCTCTTCGTCGTAAATTGGCTGTACAAAGTCAAAATGCGCTGTTTCCATATGCTTCCGGTACTATGTACTTGACTTGTATTTTCTTCTATAGTCGGGCATTGAGACTCTTGTACCATTCTACAAGAAATTAGATTTGATACACAGCACAAAGAGACGCGAAAATCAAACTTACTTTTCGAGACTGATCTCACTGTGCTTGAACGCGTGTGGTAATTGAGTAACTTGTTCTTGACCGGAACTGTGCTATAGATAGATGTTATTGTACGCAAAAAGTGCAAATAGGACGAAATTCGTCGTCACACCGTCTGTTCAGTAAATTCAGATATTTCATGGGATAGAAAAAATATGAGAACTTGAAAACTTTCAAGGTTATTGTGTGGCCTGTTTGTAATTCAAAGGCCAACTGTTCGGGTCGGTCTCACCTTCCCCTGAGCAGGATTGTACTAGTACTCGTACTTGAATGACGTTCTGTGGCTCAAAACTCCCTTTTCACATTAGCTTTCAGACTAAATCCTGGTAGGGCATTCGAGGTCCTGCGGGCATGAACATGAATGACGGCCCAGGGCCACGACAGACTCCTACAAATCTCGAGAAGACCTTGCTTAACACTTATATCTACGATTACTTTTAAAAAATGATAAGCAATGTGAATTATACCCTAAACCTCAGGTGTGCTTTATTCGGCGTATTGCAGACTTTGAGAGGGCCAAACCTAATGGCAAGCGCTCATCTACCATACCCTAATATTCCTTATCCGAACCCACATCAAGAAAGCAGGGGTAGTCACAAGCCTGCCTATTACATCATTTACCTTAAAGCACTCTTGAAAAGCTTGTTCATGTTTGTTTAACCCACCTTTTCAAGTGTACAAGCTTACCTTGTGACATGTTTGCCTCTCGGCAACTTACATCTGTACATTTTTGTTCAGGCACAGAAGGACGTTCTACGTTCAAGTTGAGACGTTTAACAGTCTCTTTCAAACTGGTCTGAGTTGTTAGAACTCTTGATACTATGACAAACAGCTTGAATAGTACGCTCTTCCTTATATAAACCCCTCGCTACCCCGAGATTTTCCTTCTCCACTCTTTCATTACCTTCTAATCAATCTACAGCTTCTCATCGTCCTTTTTAGTCCTCCAAAAGCAACTTTTCCCTTCACAACGATACGTTATATATAAACGAGAACTGTTTTCCGCGATCATACAGTCTCACTCACATTTTACACCAACTATACCGGTAAGTCTGGTCCGCGGTTACTAATGTCAGATATGAGCCGTTCTCAGGACTTTCGTAGGCTATACTGATTGATATCCATAGAATACCGGAACTTACTCTTAATTGAAGTGAAGCTTTCAATCACTTCTACCTCCTAAAAGTAAGTTGGTGTCATAATTCGTGCCTTTTCTTCCTTCCTCGGCCTCCTAGAGATACCAACCTGAGGCCTGGTCATTCTCACTTCCTTCTGGGGCACGATGAATACTGCTAAGTTCTTGAATAAACTTGTGCACGGCTCGTATGAGCTCTTCTAAAGTCTTAATATGAAACGATAGCTGACCACTATTCTCTAGATACACTAGCGGCTCCCCGTTTTCGCTTGCTATTCCCCCCTATAGTTATTCTTCTGTTTGTCTCATTTGCACCTTTCCCAAGATGGAATGATTACTGATCACTATTTGCTAGATTTCTTTGGAATTTCCTGTCTTCTTCTGTACGCCAAGAACATCCTCGCCGAATTCACATTAGTCTTCTGTGCTCCATTTAGTCTTTGTACAGAGAATCTAATTGGTTAATAGCATGCCTCCGATTCGTGGTCGGAGTCGTGTCACCACTGCCATCTTCCGGACTGAGCTCAACCTCACATGTGAGGGACGAACCGTGGAAGGGAGGAGATACCGCGCCGTTCGCACATACATTCTCCAGAAGTGCAACGAGAGGAATATCACCTCTCGCACGCAGGCCGGTACACTTTGTGGAATGAAGTTAGGACAGAGACCTTCGCACACATTGCCCTCAGAGACTGCCGAGCCAAATTGAACTCCCCCCAGAACGGCCAACATCGGGCCTTCCAAGTTGCTCTGAAGCTCTCATCATGCACGTCCTGAAGAAGGCCGCTGAGTCTCGTAGGAATGCCAGACTTAATTCCGATACCAAGGAAGAAGGGATGGGGGCGCTGGCAGTGCATCTGGATACAGATCGAGAGACAGAAGGGCCATTGGTCATCCCTAACCGACCATTCACGAGGAGAAACCGGTACAAATAATATTCATTTCGACTACAGGTGCCGAGCCTGGGCAGGCTCGCCAGCTCCCATGAATAAACCTTGGTAATAACGCTATGCCAAACAAGAGTTGGCTGGCAGTTTTCAGGCATTACACTTTACAGGAGCTCAGCCAAGCTGCCTGTCTGTACGTAGAGGACGGCGAGAATCCCCGGCAGTTCATTGGAAGTCTCCGTGACATTCAAGGCCTGAATGTCACTCCCGATGGCGCCAACCAGATCGAGTTGATCGATAACGATCAGGTCAATGCCTGGCTTCGTCTCTCCCAGTCTTCCACCCTTACTGTCGCCTGCTTCCTCCACCGAGCAGCTGTTACCCCTCCTGATGGTGGGGACCCTGTTCGTCCCAATACACCTCTTGTTGGGCACAGCCGGAACTATCTCTTCCCCGGCCGATTCGACGTCACCGAGTTCCACACTGTGCCAGAATCTGACTCTGATGAGGAGGATAATGTGGAGCGCCATGCAAGGCGCAGAAGGGCCTTTCCTAGGTCCCACAACAGCTGGGAGAGGAGAATTCTGAGCAATGATCGTAGGGTTGTTAGGTTCCAGACCCACTTCCGGGAACTGATTTCACACGCTCAAGTGAGGCAGGGGCCGGCGTATATGAGCTGATATGCAGGACAAGATGTCCCAATGGTGGCTCTTCCTCCGGGCATCCCACCTCCCGGGTGTGAGGTGTCAGTACATGACGCTATTGAGGAAGGCACTGATGATAACGGTGGGGGTAATGGGGGTAATGGGGGCAATGCCTAGGGTTTGTTTGCGCTAGGCAGCGTCTTCTTTGGGCTTTTGGGTGGTTTTTTCTTTTGTTTCACTGGCTTTCTTAGGTTTTGCTTTCATTTCTATCCATGGGTTCGGTGCTGGGGGGGGTTGGGGCTTGTTTGTGCCAGGTAGTGTCTTCTTGGGTCTTTTAAGTGAGCTCTCTTGGGTTTCACAGGTTTTTTCTTACTTTGTCTTGCTCTCGTTTCTATCCATTTATTGGGTTTTCTTAGACTCGTTTTGTGCCGGGCTGCGTCTTCTTTGAGCCTTTGGGTAATTGTTCTTTGCTTTTACGGGCTTTGCTTCTTTGCTTCTGCTTTGCTTCTATCTATTAATTGTTGTCTTAATCCTGTTTGCGCTGTCATCCAGCTTTCCTATATTTTACCCGGTAGTCTTAGATTTTAATGTTTTTAATAGTCTTTTTATTTTTAGAATTAGTTGTGTGCAATAAAAAGCTTTTCTGGGACACTAAACGTCCCTTTCATCCTTTATCCTATCCTAGTATGTATAATCCAATCTTTTGAAATGATAAGTTATGTTCATCCAAGCCCCACATATGAAATCCTCTCCAGGCAATCCCGAATAAACCATCTCTATTCGGCTCAGAGCCTTCCGTGCACGTAGCCTTTGAGACATTCGGAGGCCAAATGGCTGTAGGATAGTCCGAGCCCATGCCAAGGATTCTCACCAACCTTGGGTCATAGCTAGAAGTCCGTGTAGTAACAATAACAGAAAGCTTGTTCATCCCCAATATAATGCTGTTCATCCCCAATACGACACCGTGAGTTCCATTCCTGTCGGCGCTTTTATCTCTACATCTAATTCCTTCTTCTCCTCTAGTTCTTTCATATAAATGCACAATCATGAATGGAAATACGAGCAAAGGTCAGTCACACATCCTGGAGGCCAATGTGAGCTCTCCCAAGACTTAAATATCTCATTCTTGACCAGAGTAGTAGGACTAGCCCCCCGAGCCCAAGTGCCATCGTCGAGACCTCCAGTTGCCTTCGCGGATATTTCAACGCCAGCACCGGAAACACAACGACGAGTTCCTTTTAAGGAAGAGCAACCTACAGATGTTGACGATAATGACATTCTTCCTAGACGTCGCCGATGGGACGAACGACGTCCTACTGAACCACTCCCGCAGCTACTTCCACGGAGAGTCAGGAGCCGGTTAAGATTTGTAAGTAAATCTAATAATTTTTTCAATTGACATGCTTATAAGAACGAGTACGGAGGACACCCCAACGTCGGTTCTAAATGGCTCTTCACAGGGGGTTCTAAATGGCCCTTCGTAGGGGCTTGCCTCACAAGAACAGGCAGTCCAATTACATTTCAGCCATCTCAGAGACGATTCATCACAATTCTCACCCTATATTCCTGATACGCCTTAAGAGGAAGAAATTATGCCGTCCCATTCATGACGTAGTATAGCTGATCCAGACTTTCCAGAGTCTAATATCGGGACCCCTATCACACTTTTGGCAAAAAGCAATACATTGCAGGGTAAGGCGAGCATAATCTTTGAGAACGCTGCAAATATGGTCCGGTATCATACGTGGTTTGTTAATCCCTTTGTAAAGCCTGCAGAAAACTATACTCTTCTGGAAGGTTATTGGGTAAAGGCAGCTAGAAAGTTAGGTTGGGGAAATAGGGTAATGGAAAGGCGGGCAATGACTTTTATAAGTCCTTTAATTGACGAAGAACGTTCTATTGGAGACTGATCACGGCTCATTAGATACATTTAGTTGAAATCGAGGCAGTCTAGCACCAGGTCACATCTAGTTTCAGAGAGCAAGAACATGATTGAGGACCTGTATGACTTCTTGTAAAAACCACCGGCCGAAATAAAGAGGCAAGTTGCCTATTTGCTCGAAAATGATCGGTTTACATGCCACCCAAGTAAACAACAAGTTAGTAAACTCAGATCGTCCCTGGTGAGACGAGATAAGGCTTACCCAGACAGGACTCTGGTTGGCGCTTTTCTGCGCCAGAGATAGCAAAACTCTTGTTTTATAAGTGGTACTGGGGTTCGAGAATGCGAGGGAGGACCAATAAATCATTTCTTAATTGTACTAACGACCTCCTAATATGCCTTACCATGGCATGTCTGTATCATTCTCTGAAGGCTTTGAGTTCCGGATCATTTGTTTAACCTCCAGATTTTTCCGCTCTAACAGCACAAAGTTGGTATTGACCCGTTTAAAGGTTCAAATCCGCCATTGTAAAAGCTAACGTACTCACTAGAAAATTTAGATGTCTATCTTCAACAGTGTGTTACCTGGCAAAGACTGCCGCCAGGAGTGCGAGATAAACTCCTTGAAGATACAAAAAAACGTATTAAGAAAATACTGCGGGAGGGTGGATTGATACCGGATCAGCAGTCTCGTGCCCCACTAGAGGACAGAGAAGCCGCAGGATATTTGGATTTGCAGATTTCAGGCGATGAGGCAAGCGAGGTGGAGGACGATCATTCAGATCCCGAAGCGGGGGAGGCAGTTGAGGCTCCCGAAGAGGAGTTGAATGGGGACGTCTAACGTCCTATTTGAGACTAATGTAGATTTAAATAAAATAAACAAATAAAAGAGCTTATTATTATTATTATTATTATTATTATTTTGAATATGCCACTTAGAGTTAGACTTCAACCCAGTTTGTGAAAGAAGACATCAGGGGAAAGTCGCTTGGGGCCGAAGGAAAGTCCCAAAGAGTTATGAAGAAGGTAGGAAGGCGAGAACAGTGAAGGAATAAGCCAGCACAAGACTACGCATTATTAAATAATGGACGGTCCTTGTCGCGAAAGCGACGAATAGCGTCCGCTTAGATATTGTATACACAGAGAAATTATTGGGGCTGGATTAGGTCATGGGGCAATGGCAAGGAGGAAGGGGAGAAATAAGTGAGAATTAGGCAAGCAGAAGAACTACGGGGAACAGTGCATTGCGGACATTCGGAGTCGCGAAGAGTTTGTCAATAGGAAATTCAGAACAGGATGTTTGGATCAACAAGGGAACAATGCGTGGTGCGAGAGGTAATGCTGGATAAACTATAGGGGAAAGGTCAAAGCTGGAATGGACCAGACAACGGCATGTTTGGGCTGTCAGGAAGCATGATTGAGTTGTGGGGCAGAAATCCATAACGGAACAATTCCTGGCGCGAGAGGTAATGCCGGATAAACTAAAGTAGAAGAGTCAAGCGCGAATGGACCGTGCAATGGCTCAAAAAGGACGAAGTGCGTCCAGAAAACGTTGTATGACAACGAAATTACCAACGCAAAAAAAAATGCACCGTAACCCCGGATTTATTCCGGAGTTATGGGGCATGGACGAGAGATACAACAACTTGAGTTTTATAATTTGGCCCCCCATACCCCCTATCCCTCATGAGGTATGGGGGTCAAATGTGAACTTTTGCTGATGTAGCTAGCACTTATAACACACAGTTCCTCTGGTTTACCTTTATTTTGAAGCCATGCATGTCGTGTCGCTATCCCATTTGAGAGCTATTGGATTAGGGAGGAAGTCAGTAGGAGAGGTGCTAGAAAATAATATCCTTCCCCGGTTTTCTTCCACCTATACGCTAAGAGAACTGTTCAAGCAATCTTGCCTGGGAGGGAGATATTCTGGATTGACAGTTCAATGTAGGCTCAGCCTATGTTATCTACTCAGCTCCATATCAGACCTCCTTTGAATGTGCCGTTACACAATCAACTCTTGAACCCTGCATAACAGTCCCCCGTTCCCGCTTTTCTCCTAGACCATTTGACTCTCGATATTATGACTTTAGCAATGAAATACATGACTGATTTCTACGCGGTACAGAAGTTTTTTTTCTTCCGAACTCTTGGATAACTTCTACCCCATAAGTTTGCTAGAGGCTTCTGCTAGACCTACCGGGTGATTTTCTTGCGCAACTCCATGTCGTGACGGCCATGTCTCTGAAAAAATCGGCATAGCCGTCAGCCTCTTCTCTCAACCAAAAGCAAGCACTATCGCTCCCCCTCCATCCGGCTTTCTCTATCACATAAAAAAAGACACCGGTACACCTGTCCCTAATCCCCCCCCCATAAACGGTTCACCCAAAAATTTTTACTTAATACCCAATAGAAACCCCACAGACCTCCCCCTAGCCGCCACATGAGTCTTAAGTCTCGGATGAATCTTGGCATGAACAAAAGGCCATTCAAGGCAAAGACACCAAGCACTGGCTCTCACAATTCAACTCGGTCACGAAAAATTTAGACACTTGACTCCAATGGCTACTTCTAGCTCTAGCTTGGACAAGCCTTGATTATGAAGGCAGGGATTTGGCCTATGCCATCCCAATTATTCTCTTGTTTGCTAAGTCTTTTAGGTAAGTGTCTCTCTGCTCCCAAATCCGGCCGATCTTCTAAAGACGACTAGGCTGCTCTTGCTTAGCAAGATTCAAAAAATCATAGTAGCGCCGGAACAAAGTCTTAGTTACATTTACTACTTGTAGTAGTCATTAGTGAAACAAGGGGAACTGCTGCTTGCAGATGTTCTTCGGTTATGGCACCGGCCCTGCAGGCTGTGCCTACGGTATCATCCCAGATGTTCTCATTAATTTTACTTTCAGGAGCAGACTAAAGTGGTTCTGCGTCTAAAACTACAGTACTAGTACAAGTTTATATTAAGTGCCTAATATATAAAATACATATATAAAAAATTTTCCCCCTCCCCCCCCAGAAAATCCGGTTTCTGTCACGTTGCTTCAGCTCTGCTCCCCCTCCCAAATTTGAAACATCGAGAGTGATACTACATGACCAGCCTCAGATCACACAAGATCACAGGCCACTCTTTCTTCCCTGTAGTACCGCTTCCACTCGCCGCTCTAGGTAGGTTAATAATAACAACTGCATTTTCACTCCCCTTATCTCTACCAATAATATCCCTCTTAACTCCCTCCATCAGCCCAACCACAAGCATGCACACTTGGCTTACCCCACAACTCGTCCTACCTAATTGCCAAGTATCAGGACCAATTGGTCCTTGCGCGGGGGGTTAAAGCTGCACTTTGTGCCTGAAATCGCCCTCAGGAGAACACTCCTCTCACAAGGGACTACAGGTGATCAAATGAAAGCTAGACAAGCTGACGCGTGCGATAGATATGGCCTACCGTAAGACCCGGCTTGGTGGATTCACGGGAGTTTCCGTCCACCTTTCTCGAAAGATCATGAGATAAATAAACCACCTCAGGGTAGAACGTTCCAACCTCTCAACGACGTTATCGTCGTCATCATAGACACGATTTGAATCAACCCCCTCGCGGTTGGTGGGTGGTTATCTTGGTATCCATAGTGTCGAACTTACTTTTTTTCTGTCATTTCATGTGCTGCACTGGATCGTCGTGTTATCTATGCTCGAGTACGAGTACCTCAGGCACACTACGGTACTAAATGCCTAAGACTACCGGATAATTCCAGTGTAGTGTAGGTGTAAATTATATAGCCCTAGCGTAGGTCTATCTATTGTATCCCCGGGTTTCAGCCCATGCAATACCCTATGGGTCTTTAATGCGAAGATCGCAGACCACGGTGTTATCTCACTATGTTTAATATTCCTCCGCATGATAGGCTCTGCAGCGGGGTTTATCGGCCTTTTCGATTGATTTGCATACGGGTAAGCTCTTATGGTTGATTAAAAATGCTCAGGAAGCCCAACGAAACGATAGGGAGATAGATAACTGGCTGCCTCGCGTCCTCGCGTGGGGTGTTTGTTAACGGGCGGCCAGCGCGATTTCGCTTCAATCAATATTTTTATGCACCAATAACTACAGTCGGAGATCGCTACTCCTCCTGCCAATGGTGAATTCAAGTATCAGAATGGTAAAATTGGATCTGCAAGCGGTGTTTTGTGCCAAAGGCGTGGGCGTTGTTATGATATAATAGTCAGCCAGAGAGTTTAGTAAGAGGCGGCAATCGGATTGGGTAAGGTCGGCAGGGCTGTGACACCTAACATTTTGAACCAAATTTTTTCGTCAACTAACTTATCACACCAACAAGGTGTCGACCGCTTTAACTTACGCCTGAGCTTGACCCACCTGCCTCTATTAGACTACTGGTACAGTACCGTATCCTACTACGGGATCTTCAAACAGTGCCTTTAGATACTGATAAGCCACCCGCCGGCGGCGCTTCTGGAACAGCCTTATGGTAGGCGACCTTCTGCACGTGGAAATTTACAAACTTTCGAAATCAAAACGTGGGTGGCCTTCCGAGTGTGACTTGTTGGTAGCGAATCTGCCGCTATAACCTTTCGTCTATATGAGTATAATACAAGTATAGGCATAACATTACCGGTACCGTACTTGTAGCTTTACAGGTGCTTGAGGCACAGTACCGTGGTCGATCTCGGTGAACGAAATGGAAATGGATAAAAGTCATCAGTTTGAATAAAGCCCAAATAGATATCACCACTAACTGCCTTTCAGGCACTTAACAAAGAGATCCTTGCCCTATTACTAAACAGGGGTTTTGCAGACAATATCTAACCAGTTGTCTATCGTAGGTCAGCCCACCCGTAGGCGCCGCTGGGATCTTCTGTATCTCAGTGTTGATGCAATAATTCCTAACCAACTTTCTTTTCCGGGGATCTTGGTTCGAGTTCAATTCTCTGCCAGACGCGGTCAGCACGGGGTTTAAAGACTAGATTCATTGCCGATAATATAAACGCCCGCCCCAGTTGATATCTACTAGTACATGGTTCGGACATAGTAATCATAGCACACACTCTTAGTACTCCCCACGGCAGCAGCCCTTGGCGGTGAGCTTCTACTCCACGTACAAGTGCCAGGGATAAAGTTCTCGTACACACCACTTTGTGACCTCACCAATTTTTAATAGTTTTTTGCGGGTAAGCCACACTGGGGTGTACGAAAACATCACCCCTGGCACTTGTACCGTAGTTCTCCTTCAACCGAATCGATACAAAAAATACGAAAAATACAAAATATGAGGTAACGCGGTGCTTGATTCATAAAGTATTCGGATAGATTGGCGCCAAGACTCAAGAGTTTAGGTGTAAGCTGGGCATCTTGGCGCTAGTTCATCCGAATACTTTATGTATCGCCAAGTACTCGGGGGTGGACCTAGTGATGGGAGGGGCATTGGGTTCGAGATAACAAAACTTTTTGCCCTTCCTAGCAATACCTACCAAATGAATAATTTTTTGCCTCCGGTATGATAGTAATGAGCACGTGGACTTCAAATTCCTATCCCTCTCATCACTAACGTCCATCCCCGGGTACTGTACTTGGGGGTGCATGAAAGTGATTAATATTTTGTGGCGCAGTGTAGCACAAAGTGACAGGACAGGTCAGATAGTCTAACACCTAACCAGTCACATGACTTTAGTCTACACTGCGCCACAAAATATTAATCACTTTCATGCACCCCCTAGTACTCGTGTGAGCGAATACAACAAGTTAGAAGACAGCTCGAGATGCTAGGCACGGCACTACACCAACCACTGAATTTTCCACCCGGAATTCAGTCATTGACTCGTCACGGTAGGCGCTCAATAGGGTAGGAATTTTTCTGTGCATTACCTCACTATTGACAAATCTCCGAAAGATTTAGCTAGCGATTCTCGAGACTGGAAAAAGCCGAGCAGTCGGATGTCACAATTGCTTCTTCAAGTCTGGCTGCAGGCTTGATTCGCTCGCACCACCATAGAGCCGTGAGGCCCAAGCTAATGTCTTGGGTGAGCACAATCCAGAGCTTTTTGACCGCGCACGGCCCTATCAGTCGCGCTTCTTCGGAGACTGCTCGCCCGAGGCAAGGAGTGCCCGAACATTGAGGATATAATTTTGTTTGCATGCACAGACGCGCTTGAACGATTAGCTATATTTTTTCTAAACTCTATGGTTGCGTGTCTGCCTAAGACGAGCACGTTAGAGCTACAAAATGCCCCTAGTCGTTCTCACATTAGTTCATGATGGTAGCGAATTCCACCGATTCAGTAGGATATGTGAATTCACGGGGTATATCAGTGGAGGCGCCTCGTCCTAGTAGTCTTATCTGGAGTTTAGAGGATAAATGGTGATTCATTCTGACAGTCACACGAGTGATGGATTGTGATGTATAAGACCAACTCACCAACCCCTGAGCAGTTCATCCGGCACTAGAACGAGGCGGGGGATCTCCGTTCCACCAATTCCTTCATCAGAAAACTTTCGGGAAAAAAAGTGGTATGATAGACTGTTTTAGGAGTTCGCTTTCACTGGGCGATGAGCTGTTTGCCTGTGTTACCAGGTTGGTATCCTGTGCAAGCAGAGAACAAAAGCCTTCCTTGGGGGCGTTCACAACTGGGTCGAGAAAGTGGATGAATGAAGGGCAGGAAGGGAGGGGACAGGAGAAGAACGGGAAGGATGAGAAGAAAGTGTGTGATCGCCTCGAAGTCCGAGGTTTTTGCATTTCCTGGAGCAGCAGGTATTGTGCCGGGAATGGAAAGGGGTCTGTTTACGGGATTCAGGATTGAGTTTTCATTTTCTTATGACGGGGGTACGGTATTGCGTGAAAGATGCGGTGCCATACCGTACCAGTGCTTTGCATTAAAAGTGCAGACTGCGGAATAAGCATGTGAAACAGCTTTATAGTTCCAACGAGACTGCGATTGAATTACAGTAGTATTACCGCAATTCATTTGAAGAGTCCGTGGACGACAATTTTATGGCTGTCTTGTGCTGTTGTCGGGGTAGTGGTTTCTTTTTTTTTCTTTTTCTTTTTTTCCTGCAAGGAAAGCCGCTGCTTTATCGTTGTTAGCTGCCCTCAGATTGATGGCGGCGATCTCCGGAGTGAAACAGTTCTATTTTCCCCCCACCACGCTTTGGCATCCTTGATTCCTCTTCATGCCAGCACTCAAGTGCTCGCACCGGTGTAGGAGCCGCCCGCGAAGCATAAGATAAGGGAATGTATTGGGTAAAACCAAAACCCCGCCCCTGGGTCTCGGGTTGCAGGAGAGAGGGCCTTGCTTTTGATTCGGAGGTGCCGGAAGAGGGAAAGTGTTGCGGCTTCTTTCTTTCTTTCTTTCTTTCTTTTTTTCGCCTAGAGAAAGCAAGCAGATCAATGCCAAACCACAGCTAGAGTGCCAGTTGAACCTACACCGCGTTACTTGTCCTGTGATGGAAAGCGACTTACCCTCAGCATTTATTCATAAAAATTTAATACCCTACGAGTAGGGTACTGGCAGGCGTATTTTCTTCTTTTCTTTTTTTCTCTTTGAAAACCAGCCCGAGTCTGAGAACCACAGCACCGCACAACGAGGGGGTCAGAGGAGCAACCGAACATTGCTGTGCAATCAATGTGTTGATAAGTTGGCCTAATTTCCACAATTAAACTTTGAGCTTCGCTTCTTCTTCACGGATACAGTATCTAACCACCACCACCAGCATCATCATCGCCATCATCACATCCCTTACAGTACACCAAGGCATTTCTCATTTCCTTTCGACTTGTACTTTTGTAGCTTATTATATACATAGTACAAGCCCACCATCAGCATTTTGAGAGTTTGTGCTGTGATGGTAGCATTGACTTGAACGGCTCTTGCCTAGCGCGCTGGGCGAAAAAAACAAAAAACAAAAGAAAATATACATAGTCCACGATATTTGCCTTTCGTAAGTTTCATTTTTATTCCAAAAGGCGCAAAAGGTGCGTTCAGCTGTCGAGCTAAGGCACTTGAATTATCTATTTCTTTGGTGAGCTTTTTCATTTTTTCATTTTTTTTGTGTATTCATTATTCTGGTAGGGCATTTTTGTGGGCTGTGAGTGGGATCAGTATTCGTATTGGTCATCCGTATGTAGTTTGGTCGGCGATCTCCCCGCCGCTTGCTCCCTTGAATGATAGAGACAAGAGAGAGAGAGAGAGAGAGAGAGCGGAAGGGAACTGTCGATACTGTAGGGATAGAGTTCGGAGAATTTCTTTTAACTTCCTCTTCCTCTTCCTCCACTCATTCCTCCTCCTTCTTCGACTCCTGCTGCTTCTCGTCATCTTAGCGTCGCGAATAATGGTGAAGTGATAATACTAGTTAATATTCTTTCCCCCTCCCTCTCTCTATCTCCCTTTCCATCTCCCCCTTCCCCTTCCTCATCTCGCCATATTGCTTCACACATCTATCACCTCCTGCCGTACCGTGATATTGTACCACAAGTATCCCATTGCCAACAATCTGGGCTCGTTTATTTTTTTGAAACCACCCCCCGACTCTTGATTGAATTCGTAGGAGGATTAAGCTCATTCAATCCGGAGGGTCCTCTCTGAAACACTCTGCTTCTGCCTCCTCTGATGTCCCAGCTCAGTTCAGTTTGCTTTTAATTCTATCTTCTGCTCTTGCTTGCTTGCTTTCCTGCTCGTGTGCGTGTGTTTGCTTTACTTTCAATCGGGAGGCTACAGTTTCTATGGCCAGATAGAAAGGGAGAAGAAGACGGAGAAGGAAAAAACAAAACAAAACTAAAGCTAATATCTTACGAGGGTGCTGGAGGCTTGTGGATTACGGTAATTCTACTGCCTTCGTTTAGCTTAACCCGACCGTCTCACAGCATTGGTTAACCTTGAAAAATATCTCAGCCGCATCAAGCAAACCTGCCTACCATACCCATCTGCTCTACCCTACCTACGGTACCTACCTACAAGTATTAATTCCTATCTACTGCCTCCTCCTCCCTGCGTTCGTTCGTTCCATCCCTCCTATATATCTTTCCAGAATTTGTCTCCTGCCTTGTCCCTAATCTTATCTCAAAACTATACTCCCTCTCGAGGCTACTTTCATTCTTCCTGGTGTTATTGGTAGAAGGAGAGGAAAAGAAGAAGAGAAAAGCACAGAGAGACAGACAAAAATACAGCAATGGCGCAAAGATCTGCTCGCGCGCGAGTAAAGCTCGATAAAATATCTTCGGGCTCGGCAACCCCTGGAGAGAACCATGCTCGAAAGGGTACTGCCAAACCTGGTGCTGGCGGTCTTATGACCCCATCGACGTCGAGTGTGTCTGGGAGTTCGAGGAATAGCCTACAATATCAGTCGCCAAAGATTAGAAAATCGAGTTTGAGGCGCTTCTTTGACTCGAATAGCGAGAAGATACGTGAGCGCTTGGCGGTCGGGGGAGGGACTGCGAAGAAGGATCTTGGGTTTGGGCTTGGATTTGGTTTGCCGGGGGGTGGCTTGGAAGAGAAGGTTTATGTCAAGCGGTGGGAAGGCGGAGGTCGGCGCGGTGAGGTTTGGGATGCTGGGATTAAAGGGAAAAAGGTATTGTTCTATTGCATTTTGATTACTTTTTTGTCTGCCTAATAGTTGCGATTCGAGCCAATACTGAGTGATTTGTTGTGATTAGGATATGGAACTGTGGTTTCCGGATGGTGATACTTTGGTTTATTTGACGGATAAACCTGCGCCCATTAGAAATCCGCAGGGCCTATACAAACCTCCCCCTCCCCAACCGTCGTTTAGGATCAACTCATCGGTTCTCAGATCGACCGAGTCACCGTTTCTTATCGCGCAGCTGGAGGGATATTTTCGGAACAGACCTGCGACGCCTCCAAGGACAGGGCCGCCCCCAGATGCAGCGGGCTCCTCAATCAGCATGGATTATGAGTACTCTGGGTCTGGTCAATCAAATGATGAAGAAGGAATTCTGCACCGACTGTACTTCCCCGCGCCGATGGGCGCGGATAAGACGGCTGTGCTCCGACACCACCTCACTACGAGGAATTTCTTTGCGATCTTGTTCAATAAATCACTCGTGGGGATAACTTTGGGGCAAACTTTGCTGGACCTTGTGGAGAGGACGGATTTGTATTTATCTCCTCCAAACCCGCTGGCATATGATCTAGTAGACCGCGGAATAGAGGAAGTTGAAGGTCCTTACGGAAGTATATTGAATCCCCAGGCGGGGCACAACATGCATTTCCCTGGCCCTAGAGTTGGTAACGCACACACGCAGAAATTGATAATGGATTATTTGCAGAAGCGCGAGTTCGACGATGTGCGCAACTGGCCTGAGGGTGCTGCGGGACTGTTGGTTTGGGCGGAGCGTGCGGGTGCGTCTGGGGGATTTGGGTACGGGCTTGGCGGGGGAGAGATTGGGATGGCGGGGATAGAGAGTATGTGGAGGGAAGGCTTCGTTCATTGTACGGGCATGCTGGCAAGGTTGGAAGGGGGTGGGGAATGGCGGGAGATATCACCCATCACCAAGGCTCTGATTGACAGAGCCTCACTGGAGATTCAAGTTCGCGTCGCAACGGCCGATCAGAGATTGTCGAACTTTAACTATACGGATATGTGGCCTACTACTTCTGCTGCGAGTCCGCCTGCTCGGATAGCTTTCGACAAATTCCAGAAGTTCCTCGTGAAGCACTACCAAGCACGCTTTGGCTCTTGGCCACCGCAGACTCCCGATGGCCGGTTTACGCGTATGTTGTATGTCCAGTTATCGAGAGACTTCGCCGCGCTCTATGATTACCTGGTCGACCGGGAGGTCTGTTGGTCTGGCCCTTCACTCATAACTTTCCTGCCCCCGGGAAACAGCCGTCATAGTATTCAGCCCTCAAACAACACGAGCAGTAGTCGAAAAATAGTAAAGCCCAGTTCACCCCACTGGCGAGCGGACGACGACGACCTCCAAATGACGGATATCCTCTTAGGCTTTGACGACAGGCACAACTATCCCCACATCCCTCACCCATTCCCGCTTGTCCCGCCAACAATGTCCCCACCGACAAAACTAAAGCTAACCTCTAATGCCTCCTCCGCTGCCGGTCGCTTCTTTCAAGGCGCTGCCCGTCGCGGTTCTATCCCACCACACCTCCCATCGAACTCAACCCCATTCATAAACAGTGCGACAGAAAAGGCTGCCGCGCTATCACTTTCCGAATCTACGAATATAGAGTCCCTCCTCTCCGCATCGACCTCCAATTCTCTTGTCGACGCTTTCGCGAAACATGAAAAGAGTATACAACCTACTGAAGTAGACCCTCATGACGCACGCAAGGGTCGGTGGTTGTTGATATATGGCATCTTGCAAACACTAGCCACGGTATCTGTTGACGCCCCAGGATTACGATGGACGGATAAAGTTGATTACTTCCTCTGCGCGAGGCTCCGCGGCACCCCACCGTGGAAGGGCGGCACAGGAGCAGGCGTCGACGTAGTAGACTTTGGCGGCAACGCTTCAACAGATGAACGCAGTCATTTTAGGTCCCATTGCTGGACCGTGCCGAGAAGTTGGCGTGATGTGCCAGTGCCTCCTCCGCCCGGGACACCCGCCAGTAGCATCGGTTCCCCCTTCCTGCCGCCCTCACTACCGCTACCGATGGGTGCCGCAAGACCACCCCGAGAACGCGAACGTGAGCGCGACGTGGAGCGCGAAAGCGGAGACGACGGCGACGACGAAATGGGTGGGATGAGTGACGCGCAAGCTGAGGTTGGGAAGGTGGATAGGGTCAAGAGAAAGGAGTCTAAGAAGTCGTTCGTGGAGAATAAAGTGCGTTGGCAGGACGCATGGGGAACGGGCCCCGTGTCGAGGTTGGGGGACTAGTTTGCAGATTGGAGCTTTGTATGATACGCACTTCATTTTCTTTTGTTCTAGGTGGGATGGGATGGGATGGATTTGCTTCGTTCATTGCTTTACTTTTTCCTACATTTCTCATTTTATCTTTATCTTTCATTTTCTACTGATTGAATACTAGGCGTTTTCTTGTTTTCCTACTTCGGCCCATACCGCTTAACCTTAACTTCCTATCCAGCAAACTTGACAGACTTTATTCTCATTTTTTCATTTCTTTTCTTCTGTAAACTCGGGCTTGGGTTTTTCGTATATCTACCATACCTTTCTTTCCACTTTATCCTCTTCTCTACTCTTAGTTTGTTAGCGCGCCTTCCGCCATCATAGGTATAGCTATCTCAGACCCTGGCGTAAAATCAGAATATTTTTCATAGGGAAATTAAAACAAACTATGATGCCATTTCCTGACATCTCCTTGTACGACACCGAGACATTAAAGCTCCACGACCGGTAGGGGAATATGTCGGTGAATTAATTAATCTTAGCACGGTTTATAGGCCCATCCCCGTTATCATTTGACCTTGGCATCGCCCTGTACAGTACTGTATCATTCTACAAGGAGACTAGACCGATAGCCATTCCGCACAAGCATCAAGAAAATGGAAGCGGTGGAAGAAAGTGCAGTACGGACAATATTCCGGAACTGATGTCTCGGAAATTGCGTGAGCCTGGTAAAGTTACCGACCGGTACGCGGCAGTAACTTCCGGTAAGAAGCTCAAATTATCGGATGGTGTGAGGTGTAGTTGAAAATTCCCTACTTTGGAAAAAAGAGGGGGTGTGTGCAAACGGGGGGTTTTTGAACCTCCCTTGTGAGGGATTGGAAGTATCATAGATAAAAAAGAAAACCGGACCTTGCCGGAGGGGGGGAACTTCAGCGGCGTGGGGCTTGGTTCGACGATTGGAGTTTTTATGGCACGGTGGGTTGGGTCCGGTGGATACAGTAGTGGGGTTCTGCTACATCGGAGGATCTTGGGCCCTGTTTGGTATATATGATACTCCTAGATTAGACTAGGATTTGGGCTTGGGAAACAAAGTGCTAAAACTGGAGGGCTAGGATTTTGATATCGGGTTTGTGGTACTAAACCGGCACGGATTTAGATTTGGACCTTTGTAAATTAGTGACCATTTGTGTCTGACATAAATCTCTCATAATATATGATATCATATAAGAAAATGCATCCATCATAGAGCAAAATAAACGGAATAGAATAAAAGGACCTGGAGATTAGCAGACTGGGACTATTTTTTTTGAGAAAGCTCGGACTTGAAATACTAATCTAATCTAAAGTTACAAGATAGAGCCTAGTCTAGGGTTTGACTTACTAAATGTAATGAGACAGCAAGTCTAGACTTGTGGTGTAATACCGGTTTTATAGTAAGTCTAAACTAGCGGCCCTCTTCACGCACGCGAGAAGCGTTACCGTGTGGACCGTATAGAATGGTGAAAAAAGAAAAGATTATAGCTTTAAGTGAAAATAGGTTTTAGGGTATAGGGTTTATGTAAAAAAGTTGAAAAAAAAAAAAAACAACTACAATATAAAACAGACATATAAAAGAAATAAAAGGATAATAAATTAGTGATAGGAGTAGAAGATAAAGAATAGGTGAAAAAGAAGAGACAGGAAAAGTATAGAAATTAAAAACAAAAAATATGTGAAAAAACAAAAAGGGGAAACTTGTACCTTCAGAAAGAAGATGATCATTAGGTATAGAAGAGCCAGCCAATTGCAATCAGTACAGGTTCAGATCCTAAGTACCTTTAGAACTTAGATCATAAGGTATAGGATCGTCACCTATTGTACTGGATACCTTCAGATATAATATCATCATGAGGTATAGTATAAAGAGCCCTCAGTAGGAAATCCAACCCCAATTCTACCTTCAGATCTAAGATGATCATCATTAGGTGCCAGCGAGAGTACTACTGCTGGATTATATCACTATTAAGAATCAAGTTAGAATTACAAAGACATCATAAACAACCAAGAGCGAAGGAGAAACTTACTTTCATATAATCCTTGCAGCACCTCTGGGAACACCACATTTGCTGTGCTGTTAGGACTATTACTGGATGGTAATAGAGTAAGACTATCTAGAGAGGTTACCCGTGACAAGGCAATATAAAGCTGACCATGTGTAAAGGCATCGGAGCGGAGATCCACTCCAACCTTCTCAAGACTCTGTCCCTGGGATTTGTTCACTGTCATGGCAAAGCACAACCGGACTGGGAACTGTTTTCTTTCAAGAATGAAAGGCAGATCTTCATCGCTAGTCGTAAACTTTATCCTAGGCAGGAGGCGGATCTCACCATCCCATTTACCACCCAGTATCGCAACCTGTAGACAATTGTGAGCTATTCCTAACAATCTTAATCTAGTCCCATTACACATCCCATTCTTCGGACTCAGATTCCGGATGAGGATTAGTGGTACTCCAATCTTGAGTTTGAGACATGATGGTGCTATTGAGGCCAAGTTGATACTTTGCAAGTACTCCAGTGCATAGGGCTCTGCAGCAGCAGCTTCATCACTAAGTTCTACCTTATTGGCAGCTTCAAAGCAATGTTCTGCACCCGGCATCCTATCGAGCAGCAAGTCATTGAAGTCATTCACGGTATCATTCTTGAAGGCCAAAATAGCTCTTCCAATGAGAGTCCCATGAGACCCAACCGCTTTATTCAACAGTACCTGTGGGTAGAGTTGCTCACAAAGTTCATCTACAGTTGCTACTCTGCGGATATAGGCCGGCAATTCCAATCTACCATGCATGGTATGATCGATCACTATACTTTTGAGAAAGCCGATGAAGATCTGATTGGAATCATTAGCTGCAATCCGCATAGTTGTCTTTAGCCTCAATACGTGCAGAGAACTCCAAATAGAACTGTGTCTCAGAGAAGCTTGCACCGTTGCCTGCCTTGAACCTCTCCGAACCACCGGCAAGATTTGGGCAAAATCACCACCTAAGACAGTTGTGATTCCACCAAACAGCGAGCGGTCACCTACTGGACGGATATCGTTCAGTGTCCAACTCACTGCCTCAAAGCAGGTCTTATGTTGCATTGGCACCTCATCCCAAATGATCAATGAAGTACATCTGATCAATTGTGCAAGAGGTGAGTTGCTATTAATATTGCATCTACTGAAGGCAGTGGACAATGGAATCTTGAATCTGGAGTGAGCTGTTCGACCCCCAGGTAACAATTGTGCTGCAATCCCAGAGGATGCAACACAAAGGACAACTTTTCCCCTAGCCCTGAAATAACTGCATAAGCAATTATAGAGGAAAGTCTTCCCTGTCCCAGCAGGTCCTTGAAGAAAGAAACCAGAACTCCGATAGAGACGCGGATTAGGTTCCTCCTGCTCCACGGCACTCACTATCTCCTCAAAGCAGGCAAGCTGCTCAGGATTTAGCTTATCCCGCATCATCACATAGGCTTCCTGCTCCTGTACAGCATTGTAGCTGTTTTCTTCCTCCAAGACTGGGTTGACCAAGTTGGGTACACCGCAAGCCCAATTAAGGACTGGTACTGGTAACCCAAACTCAGCCAAGGTTCTACCAAATTCAAGCAAATCTTGCTGGATAAGGTACAGACCATAGTCAAGGTGCAGCTCACCCTCAAATATCTCCATGCCCACCACAGGTTGTGGGGACCTGCCACTTGTGATCAGGTTTGGAAGATCGTCACACATACTATCACCGAATGACTCCCAAATCAGATTCGGGTCGGTAATAGTAGTGTACTGGAGTGCCAAAGCAAACAGATGTCGCAATGCCCTACCAGTCAAGAACTCCGCACCTTCTCTAAACATAGCGACCCACTCCCCGTCATCTTCCAACAGTCTCAATGCTATGCAGGCCCCCTTAAATGTAGGATACACAGTACCATCAACCGTACGCAAATGTTCAAAGCCCATAGGACCTCTTACGACGGTCAACAGCATGCGGAGATAATATCTCTCACCCATGAATGGACTCGCGGAGTACATGCGTCCAACAGAGAATCCCTTTTGCCTCCTTTTCCAATCCAGCTTTCGCTGGTAGACAAAATGCTCAGGGAACTCATGGTACAAGTACTGCCGCCCATCCTCATTCTTCTGATTGTAGTCAAAGAATCCAATCAGAGTTGATAAGGAAGACTCTATCAGCTCCCGTATCATCGCAGGATTTTCAAGGCCTTTGAAGTAGACGGGCTGCTGGCCTTCCAAGTGGAGAGCTAGGTGCATCACGGGTGGGTACTCCTTGTGAGAATCAAATTCGAATAAGCGCCACACTGCCTCAGTTAGTCCAATGTACCTTCCATGGAGGTAGCGCTTTATCTCATCGACCTCTGAGTCCACCACAGCTGTCACCCGATCGCCCCCCTTGTAAATGTACTTGTGAATGTACTTTACAGATTGAACCGACCCGCATACTTCCACATTGATGTGAGCATTATACCTCAAAGAGAGATAGGGGCTGTAGGGGACGACCCTCCGATTGTACACAGGAACCATCAATGTACCCCCCGATCCTTGAACACGAACGGTAAAGGATTGACCACTATTCCGCCTCCTATAGAGGGGATATCCATTCGCCTGGATGCTTGTCTCCTCCTGAAATTCACGGGGATAACCCTTATGACATGTGGAGACAACATGGGGGTTCAAATCTTTCATGCAAAGGGCATGCCCATTACCTCCAGCACATTGAGTGTGGAGCATAGTGCTCTGAATAATTGACCGCAACTGCTGTCCCATCTCATCATCATCAGTAGGGAGCTCAGCAGAAATAAAGCGGTCAATATACCCAGCCGTCAGGAACTCTGGTGTGGTCTTCAAGAAGAGCAGAAGATGGAGGTGAGGGAGGCCTCGCTTCTGGTACTCGATGGTCCAAACCCAGCCCTGGCAATGCCCAAAGATTTGTTTTGTTTTAATTTGATCCAGTAGATCCCGTACCTTGAGATTGAAAACTCTAGCTACGAGATCTGGACGATCTGCTGCAGTCTGATCAGGGAACAACTCCATCGCAATCTCAGACCATTTGGGATTGGCAGTGAATGTGATGAACAGAGATGGTTTGCCAAAGTGGCGCACCAGAGCCATGCTGTCCTGGTAGAGCTGCTGCATAAATCTATCCCCACCGGTGAACGTGGATGGCAGGATAATCCTTCTCCCGACCTGCGCAAAATTGACGTCATCTGCGCTCATTGCATCCTGTAGCCCATTGTACAAATCAGTCCGCAAGCAAGCCTGATTTGACCACAGCCAGTTGAGCTTGTTCTGATCTGTAATCGCCCAAGCATCAACTACCAATTGCTGCAGTAACCTCTGGGCCCGAAGGATAGTTGATGGCTCATCTGTCCTAGTGTGGAGGCGGAAGCGGTAGAAGGCTCTCTGGGACAACCTGTCCTTGATGCGACTGTTTCCAACCAGGTTGAGCCTTCGTCCCCAATGCCACCCTGGTTCACCATAGGGAAATAGGAGAACATAATGGAGAGGTAGATAGGAGGCATGATTGGGGTTGATGATGGAGAATCCTCTATTAGGTACCCTCCGTTGGATCGCTCCGCCAAAACGATGTCCCTGAATCCGCCATCACCATATTCCTCGGGCAGAATCATGGAGACTTCATCCGCCGTTGGAAGGTTCTCCCTTCTCATGTTTGCTCCGGACTCTACAATCAAACTCAACTTTGGATCCAGGATGATGCGGAAGTTTTGCTCATCCTCAGAGATTGTTGCCAACCTCTCTTTGGCTGTATGATACAGCCGGATGTAAGGGCAAGTCTCCTGCAACATCCCAGTAAGTGAGCTGATCAAGGCCCCATCTAGATCTAGAGCTCCAGCGGATCGCACTTGGGCCGCACGGGCCGGATCATAGAGGTAGACCTGCGAAAATCGGGCATCCTGACCACTGGGTGCAACCAGTGGTCCTTGATGATGGTAGACCGCACCATGAACTTGGAAAAGTTGAAAACCTTCTCCAATCGCGGTTGGGCGGTCATCCATATTGTAGCTGATGGATGTGAATGCAAACTGGCTATTCTAGTGCCTCAGCCCCTCCCTAAATCTTCTTGATGCCGGTTCCATTCCCGTCATCAAGGTATGGAGGGGTTCTGGTAGTGGCCGCATTCTTTCAACCATAGCATCCCCTCCCTTGCAACAGGACTCGAAAGCACCTGCTACTTGGTTGGTTCTTTCTTTAGACTTCTCAGCACGCCAGTGCAGGGCATTGCAGCCACTGCATACAACATTCATCTGACCCAGATCACTCTGGGTCCAATGTGCCCGCTTCTCAATAAATGCTGTGAACACTCTAGTCTGCAGGGCGAGCGCTCCAGAGATATGTTCAACAGCAAGTATAGGAGCGGCGGGCTGTTGCTCTGCTTGTGCTGAGTGTCTTTGATCCCTCTGTGTAGCCTAATAGGATGGTTGTTAGTTCTTTGCTTCACCAATTATATAACAGTTCAATAATGATATTAACTTACCAAACATTCGCGACAACTGCTCTGTAACCTTCCTCCCAGTGTGCGATCAAATTCTCCCACTCCTTTCTCTTCCCGGCATCTTATACAGCTCCGCAGCTCCATCCTATTCTCTAAACCTGTTTGCTTATGGTATAGTAGTGTTCCTCCACATGGTTCCAACAATTGATAGGAAGAGGGAAAAGCAAAGGGGGCTATGGGTAGGGCACTTACCTGTTCTTGTATTGGTACCAGTGGTGCTGATTGCCTGGTAGCTGGAGGCGAGTAGTCGAATGGTCCGGTCGCTGTGGTTGTTGGAAGTATATATGCGGGTGGTGGTGGTACTGGGGGTGCTGGGGGTGCTTGGGGCGCTGGTGGTGCTGGTACTGCGGGGAGTGGTGGGGGCTCTCGGAGCACTCTTCTCCTGTCCTTTTATTCCAAAGTACTAAATTAGAATAGTATACAGTTGTGCCAGATTCGTAGCCAACAATTTGAAGAGTACCTATCAAGCATGGTCTGCAAGATCTCATGCGGCGGCTATTTGAATTAATATCAAAGGCATTCAATGGTTTCTCGTGCCTGTACCGTCCACACATATGCATGGCAGGCATCATTTTTCCTGGATTCAGTATTAGCAAGTTGGGAAATCAATATATTGGGGAGAGTTAGGGGGGATGAAGGTTTAATAGTTGCTGAAATTGTTCTTTTTTTGTTATGAAAAAGCGGAAAAAGAAGAAAAGAAATTGAGCTCAAGCGGACCGAGGTGGTTGAGAAGGGAGGGAAGAGGAGGAGGAGGAAAATATTGCTAATATAGAAGAAGCTGGTTGCAGTGCCAAGGATTTTTCAATCTTACTTTTGCTCTGTTACCCTGCTGAGATATAGCAGAAATGCCAAGCCAAAACAGTTTTCTTGTCATTTTGCCAATTCTGAAGCTTTATGGTAATTTCACATCCTCAACTAACCAGTGTTTTTTGCATCACTACTTTGCTTATCTTTTCAACGTATTTATTTAGCTTCTCAATCTTGTACTCAGGTGGTTGGAATTGGAAACAAATAGGTTTGGTTGTTTTGGTGGAAAAATAGATCAGAGATTGGTAGAGGTCTAGGCAGTGTCGCCAAGCCACCCCTGCTGGTTACCTTTCTCTTTTTTTTCATTGGCTTGCAATTTTCCTTTCCACTCCTATTTCTTTCCATTTCCATCTCACTTTATCTCCTTCTTTCCTTTATCTATCTCTCCTTTCCTCCCTTTCTTTCTCCCTTTTTTCTGAAATTTTATGCATCGCTGGGTGCCGCTATCGCGGTTTTTCTTTTCCTCTTGCTGGCATTCTTCTCCCCAATTTGAAGGGTTGAGGAGGAGAGGGAGGTTGGCCCAGCAACTGTGGGGAGGACTATCAGATGGATCGTCCGAGATAGCCAACGTCGTCGGCCAATGGGAGGCCCCTGATCGTTGATAAGATCGTTTTTTGAGATCGGTTTTCCAGTACATATTAGATATACGCGTGCCGAACCGGGCCTGGATATTTAGGAAATAAGTTAGCGGTGGGTAAAGTAGAGTTATGTAGGATAGGGACTAAGTTAGGCTGGGTTATAGTGTCTATGCATAAGCAAGGGATTGTGAAGACAAGACAAAAACACCATTAGTTTAATGGGAAGGCTCTAGATTTACTTTGCTGGTGGGGGGGGACATAGAACCCGACCGTGTTTTCTTCGAATGTTCACCTTTCTATAATGCTCCAATATATTAGCGCAAAGTTGATGAGGATTTTAGTTCTCGTTCTCGGCCACTCTGGTGATAGAATCTTCGTGGTGGAGCTGGGATCTCACTGGTTTGTGCCATAAATCTCTTGTGATTCCCCATTCCGGGTCCGGGGAGGGGAGCTGGGTCTCTCCCACATTTCTGGACATGTTAGGTCTTACTAAACTAGTATTCACAGTTCTGCCGACCTATCGGGAATAGATAAATGTATCGTGGACTGGTGCTATGATTCTCGGTGATGATCTGACGGGGAGTTTTAGGAGATCTTGAGTATGATATCACTAGTACTCCCTGTTAAAAAAAACTCCGGAAGGTGAAGGGGTCCGGGCTCCGGGGCTACGGTGGCTTACGTTGGATATATTCGAGTGCTATAGGTGAGTCACTGGGCTGTTTCCCCTTCGGAAGGCGGGGTGGAGGTGCGGCTCTGTGCTGTCGTGTGATCGTGGTCACGCAGTATCACTCGCTTGTCTTGGATCCCTGGAGCAGGTGGGGATAGGGGGATATACATTCGCAATGAGAGATAACCTCATTTTTTTTAATGGGAAAAAGCGGATAAGCTGCAGGATTTCAGGTATCGTGATGGGTAAAGTCATCTCTTAAGTTAGATTCTATCCTTTTTTTCTTCTTTCATTTCCATTTTCTGAAGTTAGAAATCGTTGGTTTCAGCCAATCCGGCGCTCTTGCAGATTTGGCGTGGTTTGAGTGTGGTACTACTAGAGTGGCTGTTCTCCTTCGCCCTGTGCTGCTAGACTGATTTGAAGGCTACTGTGCTGTAGGTTTACGAGGCATTTCTAGTGGAAGAGGCACGTCGTGTTGGGTGGGCACAGTACAGTACACCCCTGTGATTATGTAATAATAATAAGAAATAATGTAAAACTAGTTCGGATTCTTATAAGAGCCTACCAACTTGGAAACTTTTAGCTATCATACAAGAATATTTAGAGGGTAAAACCCTCACAGGGAATTATTCCATTTGCTGTACTATAGTCGAGTAGTTTTTAACGGTTTAAGGTTGACTCAATTTTTGCTTCCCCTGATTGGGTTACATCTTGCCGATAGTGTTACTTAGATGCTCACCTCTGAGATTTCCTACACTATACCATACCCCCTCGGATCATATTACACGATGGTCAGCAAAGAATAGTTGATGTTTTAGAGATTGAGAAAATTTGGCAGTCTGGTAACTTATGGTTTGTTAGCTCAGAGACTATTCGTATAGAGCGCAACCCCCACGCTGAAACAAACAACCCCACCATGAACGTCCTCTATGACTCCATCCTGCCCACTGCAGGCAGGCTGCCAAAGTGGTGTTTGGCCATACAGATCTTGTTTGTGGGGGTACACGCCCTCCTGTCTGGGTATTTTCACCACCCCCTCGTGCCTCTTCTTAGCAACCCAGATGAGTGCTGTATTACGTGTACCATGAAAATCAGCTGCCTCCACATCCCACCTCTTCATCTCCAATAAAGCAACTGTTATCTCCGCGCATCCGGCACCGCGGAGCCCTGTAAATCCCCTGAGGGTAGTCCCCCGATCAAGTGGTCGGTTCCGAACGCCCACCCCATCCCTTCATAACCCTTTAGACTCCTTCACATAGAATTGCTCAATACGTGAAGGGGGAAACTATGCACGATATTCATAAGCGCCAACCGGAATCCAGCCACTCTGGAGGACAGGGAACCTGTTATCACAAGAAATCACTCCCACATGCCCTGCCGGAATCGTCTTGCTGCACTGTACCTGTTCGGTACTCACAGTAACCGGTCCGGATATCAGATACAATTCTCTTCACAACCTTGTGGTTGATGAAAAAAAGATTAAACTCGGCACTTTCATCACCCCCTCAGTAACTGGTGTGATTGGCATGACAGCCCTCAATCTTTAGGGGATGAGTAGGCAACTTGAAAACTGGCTCCAGTCGAGAGGCTCTAACTTAATACAGTAGCTTAAAATTGTTTTATTATAAAACTTCTGATTTTCTCTGCTCAAAATCCATTTTCGGTGGTGTTTAAATGCTCAACCTCAAAAATATCCTGCACCATACCATACTTTTTCCGATGCTATTCCACTATAGTTGTTGAGGATTCTACATGTATAGTACTAGATATGTGGCATGGGGTTCTGTTTGCGCGGTGTGATCTTGTGGCCGGTGGTTCTTAAACTTGCATACCAGACCTTGTGTCATGATAGGACGCTGGAGTCGCCTCTCCTAGTAAGATCTGGTGTTTTTTTCCGTCTTTGTTTTGTCTCGAGAGCAGATTTTTGATGTGTTTTTCGCCCTTTATTCCGGAGGAGGAGGGAATTTCGGACTTCCTACTGTGGCACATGGTCAGATTATTTGAGTTTTTATGATACTTCCTCTCTGCCAGTAAGAACCAACGGCTTGCAGGAGGGTATCTAGCGAGATAGGGATGAGTTAGATTTCGGATTAACTTATGATCTAACTTGCGCTACAACATCGACCGGTGTATTTATTCAATATGATACTAGGAGCGAAAAGATAGCCTGTCAAATAGCAGCTCTATGGCTTAGGCACTAGAGGGGCCCAATCTGAATGATCTGAATACAGAATAATAAAAGAGTAGAGTAAATACAAAGAGACTACTACAGTATAAAAAGAACTGGTAGCGCCTGAGGAGATTATAGACTAATGCATGGTAGAAACACAGGGTGTAAAACTTATATTCTAAGGTCCGGAAGCTGGCTTTGCAATACCTCAGTTCCCACATCCGGGTTATGCTGACTAGTCCACTCTCGGAGAACAGCCACCACATCTTCATTACCGTTCTCAAGAGCCCAACACAGCGGCGATCTCCCTTCAATATCCACAAATTCGGCGTTGACATCAGTCCGGGCCAAGAGCAGCTCAACAACCTTCCGGTGACCCTCCCCGGCAGCCCACGAAAGTGGCGTTCGGCCATAGTGGTCTGATAAATCCGGAGAGATGTCGGTCCACTCTAGTAAAGTATTGACAACTTCCTCTTCGCCATTCCCGGCTGCCCAAGAGAGTACTGTTCGGCCCTCGTCGTCTTGCCGCTCTGGGTTTATATCCTGGTGGTTGAGTAGCTGTCCCACAATCCCATTGTGGCTATTGCTGGTAGTGTGAAAGAGAGGAGTGTGGCCATCGATATCGACAATGTCACCGGAAACATCGCCCCGGCTCAAAAGATGAGCAACCACCTCTTCCCACCCAGCTTCCGCTGCCCAAGAAAGTGGGGTTCGACCATAAATGTCATCGGAGTTGGGGTCAGCATCAGTCCAATTTAAAAGTAGTTCAATAACTTCGAGGTGTCCATTCCCGGCAGCCCAAGAAAGTGGCGTTCGGAGATACATATCTAATGCGTCAGGGGGGAGGTCTCTTCGCTCTAAAAGCAGCCCCACGACACTATGGTGGCCACCTTTAGCAGCTAAATGGAGGGTTGTTTGACCACTGCGATTTGTTGAAAATGAGTTGATATTTGGTCGATCTAGTAGCGAGTTCACCACTTCTGTGTATCCGCGATCAGCAGCCCAAGAAAGTGGTGTTCTACCAGATTTGTCTGCTAAATCCGGATTGATATCGGCTCGATCCAGCAGAATTTTCACCATACCGCCGTATCCATGCTTGGCGGCCCACAAAAGTGGTGTTTGGCCATACTCCTCGTCTGCCAAGTTAGGATTGACATCGGCTCCAGTTAGTAGTATCAAAGCATCCTTATGGCGAATTTTTCTATTGAGGGTTGGCCCTAGCCGAGGGGTTCTAACTGTTTAAATACTTTTATATTTCTCCGCTGAATATCAATTTTGGGGGAGTTTGCGCCAATGAGATTGTTTTAGTTATTATGAACCTTGGTAGGTACCGCCATGTGCTAGTACTGCCCCGCAAGAAGACCGGACCGATAACTAAATTTATTTCGCACAAAGATCAATAATGGAGTCTAACTTATATTGGCACGATATTTTGGAACTAATATCTTGGAAATTGTGTGGGCCTGTTTAAGCTATGCCAAGGGTAACTGAAAGTTCCTCAGATGATCAGGGGATGTGCTATGTAGTTGGGAATTTCCTACTTTGGAAATGGGGGACACAAACGGGAAGTCTTTGACCCCCTTGTGAGAGATTTGAAGGAAATAAAACTGAAAAATGGACTTTGCAAGAAGGGGCAAGTTCAACGACGTGGGGCTTGGTTCGACAGTTGGAAATTTTATGGAACCGTGGGTTCGTTCTGGTGGGGAGCAGGGTTCATCTATATTGTGCGCTGTATGTTGGAGATTAATGCATTCGGAGGTCTGTCGGAGGATCTTAAGACAAGTTTGGTACCTACGTCCAGATTTAACTAGAATTTGCACTGTGATTCCAGACTGGGAAAACAAAGTGCCAAAACCTGGAAGCCTAGGATTTGAATATTGGGTCTATAGCACCAATCCGGCCCAGATTTAAATTTAGACCTTCGTAAATTGGGGATTGTTTGTGTCGGATGTGAATCTCTCATAATATGTAAGAAGGTGTAACATAGAGAAAACTAAACAGAATAGGGCAAAAGGTCCTTAGGATTAGAATGATGGTGCTTTTGGAGAAAGTCAAGCCTTGAAATCCTAATCTAATTCACAGGATAGAGTCCAATCTAAGTCCTGAGCCACCAAATGCAATGAGACACAAAGTCTAGCTTCGAGGGGTAATACCAATTCTGGATCCAAATCCACGAGTACCAGACAGGGCATTGGATAGTTAGGAGGCAACCGCACATATGTGAAAGTGGAGTTAGGATAGGAACTCAGTTAAGCATACTGCTTAAGCTAAGCAAGGGATTAAAGAGACAAGACGAAAAAAAAGCCGTTGGTCTAATAGGAAGGTTCTGGATTTGCTCTACTAGGGGGGTGGGCAGCTACCAGTTCTTAACCGTTCACCTTTCCATATTTCGCAAATATATCAGCATGAACTTGGCGAGAAATTTGGTATTCATTCTAGCCCCTCCGGTAGCACAATCTGCACAGTAGGGCCAAAAAATCAACTAGTTGTGCCATAAATCTCTTGTTTTTCCTGATCTCTAGGTTTAGAGATGGAAGTTGAACCCCCCCCCGGTTTCTCGACATGCTAGATATTGCTAAATTACCATTCGCAATTCTGCCGGCCTGTTGAAAATAAATAAATATGTCGTAGACTGATACTCTGATTCCTTGGTGGCGATCTGATGGTGAATTCTAGATTATAAGCAGGATATTGCGTAATACTCGGTGGATAAAAAAAACAAGCACCAAAAGTAAAGGTGAATTAAATGTCCGGGCCATGGGGTTATTACTAATTGAAGTTTAGATTAGTGGGGTGGTGTGTTCTCAATATCTTTTGTGGGTTGTCTGGGGGTATCATCTAAAAATTGGCTATGCAAATTGGGCTCGAGTTCCAAAGGGAGGCTTACACTGGGTGCGGTATGGAGCTTCAGGCATAATTGGCTATTCACGTTTGGATATGATAGCTTATGGTACAAGAATCTTTAGAGGGCGAGCGGGGAAAACCCCTTGGAGAGACTTTTTCCATTAGCTATTGGCGCCAGTCTAGAGGCTCTAGCGGGTTAAAATTGGGTCTAAAACTCTTGATTCTTTAATTCAAAGTCCAGCTTGAGGGTGTTTACACTCTCACCCTGCGAATTTTTCTGTACCATGCCATATTTCTTTGGATCACATTATACAATAGTAGGTAAGGATTCTACTTTTTCGAGATACATGGCGCGAACCCTTCTTTGCGGGATGGGCACTTTGTGTCGCGGTGGTTCTCAAACCTACCTACTTCCTCACGCCATGTGGGAGGAAGTCTCTAGCAGAAGAAGGCCGAGTGAAAAAGAATAGATTAAACTTGCATTATGTTCTAACTTGCGCAACTACATTAACTGGTCGAACTATTACAATACAAAAGGTGAAAAGATAGCGCACCCGATATCAACTCTGTGGCCCAGACACTAGAGGAGTTCAATATATAGCCTGAATCGTAGCAAAACAGAGGGTCTGAGTAAATGCCAAAAAAAATAAACACAAGTATGAAAAAAATTGATAGCCTCTCCGGGGGTGGCAAGCCGATGATCAGGAGAAATGGAATGCACAAATCATATATTCCAGAGTCCTGGAGCTGGTTTTGCAATACCTCAATTCCCACATCCCCGCCAGGCTAATCAGTCCACTCTAGCAGAACAGCCACCACACCTTCATAACCGGTCTTCAGAGCCCAACCGAGTGGTGACCTCCCCTCGCTGTCCAGAGATTCAGCGTTGACACCATCCTGGATTAAAAGCAGCTCAACCACCTTCTGATAACCCCCCCGGCAGCCCAAGAAAGCGCCGTTCGGCCGTAGTTGTCTGGCAAATCTGGGTCGATGTCTGTCCAGTCTAGTAAAATATTGACAACCTCCTCTTTGCCATTCCCAGCAGCCCAAGAGAGTACTGTACGGCCGTTGTTGTCCACCCGCTTTGAATTTACATCCCAGCGGTTGAGTAGATGTCTCACAATTCCATCGTAGCCACCCTCGGCGGCGCAGAAGAGAGGAGTCTGGCCATCGATATCGACAATGTCACCGGAAACATCGCTCCGGCTTAAAAGAAGAGTTACCACCTCTTCGAACCCAGCTCCCGCTGCCCAAGAAAGTGGAGTTCGGCCACAAGCGTCAACAGAGTCAGGGTCGGCATCAGTCCAACCTGAAAATAGTGCGACAATTTCGAGGTGCCCATTCCCGGCAGCCCAAGAAAGTGGTGTTCGGAGATACATATCAAGTGTGTCAAGGCAGAGCTGTGCTTGTTTTAAAAACAGCCGCACGACACCACGATGACCACTTTTGGCAGCCAAATGGAGCGATGTTTGGCCAGTGCTGTTAGTCGAAATTGTGTTGACATCCGGTCGATCTAGCAAAATTTTCACTACTCCTTCGTGTCCGTGTAGAGCGGCCCGCAAAAGTGGTGTTAGTCCATACTCGCCGACTAAGTTAGGGTTGACATCGGCTCGATTCAGTAATAGCCTCACTACTCCATCATCTCCATATTCCGCGGCCCAAGAAAGCGGTGTTCGGCCATATTTGTCTGCTAAATCCGGATTGATATCGGCTCGATCTAGCAGAATTTTCACGATACCGTCATACCCATGCTCGGCGGCCCAAGAAAGTGGTGTTTGGCCATACTCATCGTCTGTCAAGTTAGGATTGACATCCGGTCGATTCAGTAGCAGTCTCACTACCCCTCCATGCCCGTTGTCGGAGGCCCAAGAAAGTGGCGTCCGGCCGTCCTCATCTGCCGAATTAGGGTCAACATCCGGGCGTTCCAGTAGCATCTCAGCCACCTCTTCTTGTCCATTCCGAGCTGCGAGGTTCAATGGTGTACGACCACTAGCATCTTTCTGATTGACTCCGTAGTTTCCCGTCCGAAGCAATGCCGCAACAATTTCATGGATTCCGATCCATGAAGCATAGTGTAATCCACTAAATCCATCCGAGTCGCATTCTGAACGCCAACTGGGATCATATTTTTTTAAGAATACCTTGGCAGCTATAGATTCGGGGTATTGGTTGAGAAGGTTAATCGCACTCTGTTCGATAGAAAGGGTTAGCCCTTTCTGGGCGTGGATTCCCCAATAGCAGGAGGCATATTCAAGAAAGGGAAGCTCGGCCGAGACTGATTCGAGAAACAAGAGTCTTGCTGAGATATAGTTTAGAGTGGTGTGTGTTTCTGAAGAACTCTCTTCCAGAGGCATCGAAAGTCTCTGTAGAGATTGAAAGCCGAGATAACTTAAGCAGACTTCGGCAATGGTAGCATGCGGGCTCTCGAAGATGCCCGGTTGGCTTTTCAGATATTCTTGTAAGGTTGCGTGTATTAGTCGCACCGTCGATGTCTCTTGGTCTACCGTCACCAGCCCAAGGCAGCATCCAAGTACACTCTTTATTGATGGAACCTTCTCAGGGTCTAAATCTGAGGTACCGACTTTCACCGCAAGAGCATGGCATAATTCTCCGATGCTTAGGGGTCGCTCCGCCAGAGATATCCACATTAATGCTGCCATTCCCAATCTTGACCTCTCCCTTGACTGTGCTTTTATTCTTTCTATTGTCGCACCATAGGCATCGCTTAGATCATCCCCAATATGGTGGAGCTTTTCTCTTCTCTCGCCGATAGTTACCTCACCAAGTATTGCGTCAATATGTAGGGCGACTAATAGAAAGCTGTGATTATCATAGTCTGATCAGCGAAGGCTAACAATGCGGGGCCAATGGAACACTAACATCTCAGAATCTTTCCTCGCAATATTTGTTATGATTTCCTCCCTTAATTCATCATCCATTGCACCATCCTCGAAGTCGTTATCCAGCTTTATGGTCAGATATTGTCTGATATCGTCTTGCCTGGGCTGCGTAGTAATGGTGGTGATGGACTGGTCGAATTGCTTGTCTAGCTCTAGCCGAATGTGTAGCCTGCCGGTGAGGAATAACCGAGTATTGGGAGATTTATCAATAATCTTTTTCAGCAATTGGAGAAAGATGGCTCGATCCTCCACCCGGAACTCGTCTAATGCATCGATACAAATGAAGGTTCGGTCAAAACATTCGAGTACCTTGGGGAAAATGTCGATAATCTTTTCCACCTTAAGAGCTCGTCCCCCAAGATGCCCCTTCGCCGCTCTGAAAGCCTCTGTCAATTCCTCGGGAATTTCCGGCATTCCAGTCACAAATTGCCTTAGCAGGCTACTGATCATGCTCACAGGTGTCTGTTCCTTCCACCGACTATAATCGCAGTATAGGCATGCTACCCCAATGTTTGGCGTAATTTCGCTATCGCATAAATGGTCGGTGACAAGTGAGCTAGAGGAAACCACAACCCAAGTCAGCGATTGCTGTATTAGGCAGGGGAGGGAATGGTACGAGCGAGCTGAACACCGTCATACCAGATGAAAGTCTTCCCGGCTCCTGGGATTCCACAACAGAGCAAAACCTTATTTGACTCTCCGTTATCACTGTCTCGCCATTCCCGGAACTCGGGTGTCTCCAGAACCCAGCCTCCTACCTCTCCAAGGCGAGAAGCCGACAAATCGCGATGTCGCTTCCATGATTCGAGTGACGATATCCATGTGAGGATCCTTGACCTATCATCCGTGACGTTTGTGACGTTAAAACTGTTCACATTTTGACCAATATAGGTCCTGAGCTGTTGCTCCATGTCTTATGTAGATATTTTGAAGGTAAAGTGGCCGTTTAGAAACTTGGAGTTAAAAGTAATTGAGTAATGGTTTGACAGGGAGGTGAGTTAGGTGGTGTGATGCGGTGGAGGTGCGGGGAACTGTTTATCCCCTCGGCTGCTGAGACATTCGGCCCGGTTTTAAATGTTGAAAACTAACCTAGTCGAGGAAGCAGAGCCGACAGAGTCTGCGTAGATTTCCTCCCGTTATGGTTGTGCTCAGACCTACAGATTTCGCGGTATTTTGAGCACTACAGTGCCCTGGAGTGACGGAGTTTTTCTTATCACGCTTGTTATAATAAGTTAGTTTTCAACATTTAAAACTGGACTGAATGTCTCAGCAGCCGAGGGGATATGATATTGTCTCGTTTTAGAGGGCAGGTTACAAAAGCTCTATGCTGTGTAGCAGGGCTGAGCTTGCGCGGAGGTGGGCCCAATCAGGTATGGCACCAGTCGGCTAAAACCTGTCCCCATCCAAAGTTCACGGGAGGTCTAGGAATACTCGAGCGCTAGATTAATGCATGATGCCTAAGGGCATACCGAAAAATACGGCACAACGGAAAAAAACTCTGGCAAGAGGAAGGGCTGGCTGCAGAGCATGTGGAAGATATAGATTCTGGCTGGAATCTGATACTTCTCTTCGTAGTAGCTCTTTTCAACTACTGTATTTCATAGTTAATTCACTTAAAGCTTTCCCTGGAATGCTGATAGCGTGCCCGAAGGCATACGAAAAATATGGTGCTGCGAAAAATTTGGTGAGCAGCACCAACTATTAGTGATGCTTTAAGAAAAGTCCAGCCCTCGGCGAGGCAGTGTCGCGGAAAGAAGAAAAGGTATGAACTTTAATACAAGAAAAGGATTTCCTTATGGGAATTAGTTTTCACAGATCATTGGAGGCCTAAATGTGAGCGGGTGGTTTAGTCTCGTAAGATGCAAAACAAACGCTTCCTCGCACTCTATGGCCTGCACGATTGGTGATTCATAAGACAGAGATTTCATAGAAATGAATTATGTAGATGAGAGTTAGATTAGTCCCAATCAAGCTTCGGGCCTGTTGAGATCATGGATTTCAATACTAATAAAACCTCAATCCATGAGAATCCTACCGACTTACAGCTATCATAGGCTAGCTCTACTGCCACTTCTCAACATATGTTCATTGATATGATTACAGAAAGTACAGCTATTTCCGATAACTATTTTGTTCATGAGCAGGTTGTGATATCCGCTCCACCCCCACATGCCCACCACAGCGGATGATATCTTGTATCGATTAACAAATTTAGGCTCGAGCGGCCCGAGTCTTTTTGCTCATCAGCCGAGCCAGCTCGAGCCCATGGTCTGGCTCGACCTTGGGACCGCCCTATACTATTCGGCAAGACGAGACTGATAGCCTTTCTGTATAGGCGTATAGAACGGAGGCTGTGAAAGGATCGTATGAACGACATAATGGAACTGAATTTTCGGAAATTGTGTGAGCCTAGTTACGCCACTTGCAGCAATAACTTCCCGTAAGAAACTAAGATGATCAGATAGTGTACCATATAGTCTAGAATTCCCTACTTTGGAAATGTGGGGTGTAGACAGGTGTTTCTGAACCCTGTGAGTAATTGGAAATAAAAAAATAAAAAAAACTGGACCATACCGGAGGGGGATAACTTCAGCCCCAAGATTCATTCCTGAGTAGAAGGCATATCCACAAATTACACCCAGAGATTCCTACCTGGGCCATTAATTCACTTCGACCAGATTTCGGAGTAGAAATAGGAAGACTAAGAGGCGAAATCAGGAAACATCACTCATCCCATCACCTGCAGTCCCTGTTGGAAATATCGGCACTTGTAAGCAGCAGTACGCGTATACACGCGTGGGGCTCGCAAGCGTTGAAAAATTTTCTCCTACAGAATCTCCTTCCTTCTTGTTTTTCTGTTCATTTCCTTTCCCTTCTTTTTCTCAAGCCACTCACCACAACTTCTTAATGGGTTCTACACAAATTACTCTCGTTTACTTGAACCACTTCGCTTCACTCCGCAAAATCCTCCAGTCCGATCATTACCTCCATTGCAAATACTTCTGTTTTCGACAGTCCCTTGCTGCCCCCGCATCCCCCCGGAGATTCCTTGGCGTGACCTACGGTCATACCCGTGCCTATGAAAAGCACTACCTTAAAAAACTTGAGCAATTGGACGGTGTCTTGTGTCGTTTGGCTTTCCTCTCTTAGTAAGATCAAGAGATTTTCCCTTTTTTTCTGATTCAGAGGGGGGAAAGGGGCTGCGTTTGCCCTCTTTCCAGAGGAGGGAATTCTGGACTACATAGCACACCGTCCAATTATTCAAGTTTTTAAGGTACCTCACCCTATAGGGCCAGCCGCCCAAGCCAAGGACGGCCATCCTGAGATTTTGATGCCCTAGATAGGCTGCTAGAGGTGGTCCCGTTCCATCCGGGGCTCCCGGCAGCCACCCGCCGGACTCCTTTAGGCCCCCCGGACCGTTCGGAAAACAGCCCCAAGGTGATCTTGTGCTACCACATGGCCATGTCACTGGCCGTCAGTATTCCCATTGCCCAGGTGAGTTTTGAGTTTGAGTGGGACTACTGGCATGCACACACCAACTCGTAGGTGGGTAGTCTAGAAGAGATACGAGTAATCAAACTGAGGCATGAATGGCAGTTTCAAGCTTCTTGCTGAAAGCAACGTTCCTAGAAAGATCTTGAAATTAGAATAAGCAAGCATTTATGATGTCTAATGATGGAGGCATGTGCTAGCTATTTAATAGGACATTGCTTGTACCAATATCGAGATCAAAGTAATGAGAACCTCAATAGAAGACATTTTCGGAGTTATCGAAAAGATATTCCATGGCAAATTCGACAGCATCGGAAAGAGGTTTGACAATCTCAAAAATTGGTTTCGGTGGATAGTGTAAGAACCTGAATAATTGAACCATGTGCCTGGCAGTCCAAAATTCCCTCTGGAAAACGGGCCAAAAACATCAAAAAAAAACCTGTCTCCGAGACGAAGAAAAAAGAAGTAAGAGATACCCGACATTACTAAGAGAGGCAGCTCCAACGTCCTAGCACGTGGTCCAATTATTCGGGCTCTTACTGTAATTGGTTTTGGCGTCAGAATAGCTCTAGGGAGCATCGGGGCGAATGCTTGCAGGTTTCAATAAATATTTTCTGTTCTCTAAAATACTAAGGCATTCAGCAGGTCACCCCTAGATCATATTATTATAATATTATGATGATAAAAAAAGGGTCAAAGACGAAATCCTCGCGGCGGTCAAGGAGGTGGTTGAGAACTCTTCGTCGAAGATGATTCGGATGTACCCCAAGCCGGTAACCGAGAAAAAAATGTAATAAAGAATAATTGATTTTAAAATTAATAAAAGTTGGCAGTCTGGTATTGTTTGCTAGCCCAGAGACTATGGAGCCCAAGGATTTTTTTGTGGAGCGTAACCCCACGCTGAAACAAACAACCCCACCATGAGCGTCCTCTACCATCCATTGCAGGCAGCCTGATTGAGTGGTGTTTAGCCATAAATATCTTCCTTGTGGGAGCTGACGCCGTCTTGTCTGAGTAGTATTTTCACTACGGGCTCGTGTCCCTTCCTAGCAACCAAGATAGGTGCTATATTACATGTACCATGGAAACCAGTTTCCTCCACATCCCACTTCTTCATCTCCAATAAAGCGACTGTTATCTCAGCGCATCCGAAGTATGCGGTACCGTGAAACCTTGTAAATCCCCCGAGGGTAGTCCCCCGATCAAGTGGTCGGTTTCAAATGTCCACCCCCATCCCTTTATATCCCTTTAGACCCCGTCATACAGAATTTCGCAATTCGTGAAAGGCGGTACTATATACGGTATTCCCGAGGACCAACTAGAATCTAGCCACTCTCGAGGACCAGGAACCTGCTATCACCGGAAATCACTCGCACATACTCTCCCCTAATCGCCTTGCCGTACAAGACCGGTTCAGCAATCGGCTCGAAGATCAGACACAATTCTCCTCATAAACTTGTGATTGATGAAAATAAAATTCGGCACTTGCGCCCCCCTTCAGTAGCACGTGTGTTTGGCATATAATCTTTAGGGGCTGAGTGGGGAACCGTTGGTTCCAGTCGAGGGACCCCGGTACCGTATCTTAAAATTGGCTTTCATAAAACTCCCAATTTCTCTGCTCAAAATCCATTGGCTGGGGTGTTTAAACGCTCAGCCTCTAAAATTTCTTGCACTATACTGGTACTATACTTTCTCCGATGCTATTACACGACTGCTGGTGAGGGTTCTACCTGTACAGTACTAGATACGTGGGAAGGAGGGATTTAGTTTGTGCGGTGGGATCTTGTGGCCCCCAAACTTGCTTACTGGACCTTGTGCTAGGAGGATGGAGTCACCTCTCTTGGTATAATAAGGTCAGGCATTTTTTTCCGTTTATCTTTTGTCTTGGGGTGCAGATTTTTGGTGTGTTTTTCGCCCCCTTTTCCAGAGGAGGGAATTTCGGAATTCCTACTGTAGCACATGGTCAGACTATTCCAGTTTTTATGGTACTTCCTCCCTACTAGTAAGAGCCGACGGCTTGCACGAGGGTGTCTAGCGAGACAGGAATGGGTTAGATTTCGGATTTTGATCTAACTTGCGCTACGACATCGACCAGTCTATTTATTTAATACGATACAAGAAGCAAAAATATAGCCCGCCAAATAGCAACTCCATGGCCCAGGCACTAGAGGGGTTCAATCTGTATGATCTGAATAATAGAATAATAAAAGGTTAGAGTAAATACAAAGAAATTACTATAGTATACAAACGACTGACAGCGCCGAGGAGATTATAGACCAATGCATAGTAGAAAATACAATGTGTAAAACTTATATTCTAAGGTCCGGAAGCTGGCTTTGCAATACCTCAGTTCCCACATCCGGGTTAGGCTGACTAGTCCACTCTCGGAGAACAGCCACCACATCTTCATTGCCGTTCTTAAGAGCCCACCATAGCGGCGATCTGCCTTCACTATCCACAGATTCGGCGTCGACGTCGGTCCGGGCCAAGAGCAGCTCAATGACCTTCCGATGACCCTCCCCGGCAGCCCAAGAAAGCGCCGTTCGGCCGTGGTGGTCTGGCAAATCCGGGTGGGTGTTAGCCCACTCTAGTAAAATATTGACAACCTCCTCTTTGCCATCCCCGGCTGCCCAAGAGAGTACCGTTCGGCCGTTGTTGTCCAGTCGCTCTGGGTTTACATCCCAGTAGCTAAGTAGCTGCCCCACAATCCCATTGTGGCCATTGCTGGCAGCGTGAAAGAGAGGAGTCTGGCCATCCATATCGATAATGTCACCGGAAACATCGCCCCGGCTCAAAAGAAGAGCCACCACCTCTTCGAATCCAGCCCCCGCTGCCCAAGAAAGTGGAGTTCGGCCATAAGCGTCAGCAGAGTCGGGGTCGGCATCAGTCCAATTTAGGAGCAGTTCGACAACTTCGAAGCACCCATTCCCGGAAGCCCAAGAAAGTGGTGTTCGGAGATACATATCTAATGCGTCGGGGTGAAGGCTTGCTCGTTCTAAAAGTAGCTCTACGATACCATGATGGCCACTTTTAGCAGCCAAATGGAGCGTTGTTTGGCCACTGTTGTTCGTCGAAATTGGGTTGACGTCTGCTCGATCTAGAAGCGTGTTCACCACTCCCTCAGATCCGTGCTCGGCGGCCCACAAAAGTGGTGTTTGGTCGGAATAGTAGTCTGTCGAGTTAGGATCGACATCGGCTCGATCTAGTAGCAGCTTTACCGCTCCTTCATATCCATGCTCAGCAGCCCAAGAAAGCGGTGTTCGGCCATGCTTGTCTGCTAAATCAGGGTTGATATCGGCGAGGTCTAGTAGAATTTCCACCACTCTTTCATATCCGTGCGCAGCGGCCCAGGAAAGTGGCGTTTGGCCATACTCGTCGTCTCTCAAGTTAGGATCGACTTCTTCTCGAGTTAGTAGCAGCCTCACTACCCCTTCATGCCCATGATAAGCAGCCCATGAAAGCGGTGTTCGACCATGCTTGTCTGCCAGGTCTGGATTGGTATCGGCTCGATCCAGCAGAATTTTAACCACTCCTTCGTTTCCATACGCAGCGGCCCACGCAAGTGGTGTTTTGCCATACTCGTCGTCTCTCAAGTTAGGATCGACTTCTTCTCGAGTCAGTAGCAGCCTCACTACTCCTTCGTGCCCATGATAAGCAGCCCAAGAAAGCGGTGTTCGACCATGCTTGTCTGCCAGGTCTGGATTGGTATCGGCTCGATCCAGCAGAATTTTAACCACTCCTTCGTTTCCATAATCAGCGGCCCACGCAAGTGGTGTTTTGCCATACTCGTCGTCTCTCAAGTTAGGATCGACTTCTTCTCGAGTCAGTAGAAACCTCACTACTCCTTCGTGTCCACGATCAGCAGCCCATGAAAGCGGTGTTCGACCATGATTGTCTACTAAATCGGGATGGGTATCGGCTCGATCCAGCAGAATTTTAACCACTCCCTCATATCCGTGCTCGGCGGCCCACGAAAGTGGTGTTTGGCCATACTCGCCGTCTTTCGAGTTGGGGTCGACATCGGCTCGATCTAGTAGCAGCCTCACGGCTCCTTCATATCCATACTCAGCGGCCAAAGAAAGTGGTGTTCGGCAATCCCTATCTTCTAAGCTTGGATTGACATCGGCTCGATCCAGTAACAGCCTCATCACCGCTTCATACCCACACTCGGCGGCCCAAATAAGTGGTGTCCGACCGTCCTTTTCTAGCGAATCAGGGTCGATATCTGGGTGTTCCAGTAGTATCTCAACCACCTCTTCGTTTCCATTCTGAGCTGCAAGGTTCAGAGGTGTGCGACCGCTGGCATCTTTCTGATTGACCTCGTAGTTCCCCGTACTAAGCAATGCCGCCACAATTTTATAGATTCCCGCCCACGATGCATAGTGTAACCCACTGAATCCACCAGAGTCACATTTCGAATACCAATTGATATCTTTTTTGCTCAGGAATATCATCGCGGCCAGAGATTCGGGGTATTGGCCAAGAAGGTTAATCGCGCGCTCTTCTATCGAAGCAGTTGGCCCTTTCTGGGCATGTATCCCCCAATAGCAGGAGGCATATTCAAGAAGAGGAAATCTGGCTGAGGCCGATTCTAGAAATAAGACTCCTGCAGAAATATAGTTCTGAGCAGCATATATCTCCGGAGAACTCTCTTCTGGAGCCATCGAGAATCCCGGTAAAGATCGAAACCCAAGATAGCCTAAGCAGGCTTCGGCAATAGCAGTATGTGGACTTTCGAAGATATCCGGTTGGCTTTGCAGATATTCTTGTAAGGTTGCGTGTATCAGCCGCACTGTTGATGTCTCCTGGTCGACCGTCACCAGCCCAAGGCAGCATCCGAGTACACTCTGTATTGATGGAACCTTCTCGGGGTCTAAGTTTGGGGTACCAACTTTCACCGCTAGAGCATGGCATAATTCTCCGACGCTTAGCGGTCGCTCTGCCAGAGATATCCACATTAATGCCGCCATCCCTAATCTTGATCTCTCCCTCGACTGCCCCTTTATTCTATCTATGGTCGCACCATAGGCATCGCTTAGGTCATTCCCGATCTGGTAGAGCTTTTCTCTTCGCCCGCCAATGGTTATCTCGCCGAGTATTGCATCAATGTGTAGGGCGACCAATAGAAAGCTGCGATAATTATGGATAATTAGTAAATGCTAGCAATGGGGAATCGATAGAACAACATCTCAGAATCTTTCCTTGCAATATTTGCTATAATTTCCTCCCTCAAATTATCATCCATTGCGCCATCTCCGAAGTCGTTGTCCAGCTTTGTGGCCAGGTATTGTCTGATGTCGTCGTGCCTTGGCTGCACAGTAATAATGGTGATTGGCCGCTTGAATTGCTTGTCTAACTCCAGCTGGATGTGTAGCCGACCAGTGAGAAATAGGCGGGTGTTTGGGCATTTATCGATAATCTTTTTCAGCAATTGGAGAAACATGGCTCGATCCCCAACACGGAACTCGTCCAATGCGTCGATACAAATGAAAGTTCGGTCAAAATATTCGAGTACCTTGGGGAAAATGTCGATAATCTTTTCCACCTTAAGAGCTCGTCCCCCAAGATGCCCCTTCGCTGCTCTGAAAGCCTCGGTTAATTCCTCGGGGATTTCCGGCATTCCCGTCACGAACTGTCTTAGTAGGCTGCTGATCATGCTCACAGGTGTCTGTTCCTTCCACCCACTATAATCGCAGTATAGGCATGCTACCCCGATGTTTGGCGCAATTTCGCTATCGCATAAATGGTCGGTGACAAGTGAGCTGGAATAAACCACAGCCTAAGTCAGCGACTGCTGTGTTAGGTAGGGGATAGAATGGTACGAGCGAACTGAACACCGTCATACCAGATGAAAGTCTTCCCGGCTCCTGGGATTCCACAACAGAGCAAAACCTTATTTGACTCTCCGTTATCACTGTCTCGCCATTCCCGGAACTCGGGAGTCTCTAGAACCCAGCCTCCTACCCCTCCAACACGGGCAGCCGACAGATCGCGATGTCGCTTCCATGATTCGAGTGACGATATCCATGTGAGGATCCTTGACCTATCATCCGTGACGTTTGTGACATTGAAACTGTTGGCATTATTGCTCATAAAGTTCTGAATGGTTTGCTCCATGTATTCTGTAGGCGTTGAGAAGGTAAAGTAGCCGTTTAGAAACTTGGAGTTAAAAGTAATTGAGTAATGGTTTGACAGGGGGTGAGTTAGGAGGCGTGATGCGATGGAGGTGCGGGGAGCTGCTTGTATGATATTGGCTCATTTTAGAGGGCAGGTTACAAAAGCTCCATGCTGTGTATACTAGTACAAGGCTGAGCTTGCGCGGAAGTGGATCCAACCAGGTATGACATCAGCCGGCTAAAACCTATCTCTGCCCAAAGTTCATGCGAGATTTAGGGTGCGTCTGGTTGCAACGCGAAACCTCAATAATCACCTTGATTATAGAGTTTTGAGTCAAAACGTCATTTTGCGATAAAGTGTCGTGTCTGGTGAACCACAAGTGGCAACAATCAAGTTGCAATAATGGAGGACTTCCCGTAGGAATCTGGAGGAATCTGGAGCTCAGATCAAGAATCTGGATCACAGGCTGTTCCTGTAGAAAACCGATTTTCCAAATTTCTAGATTATGATAATAGTAGAAAAATGAAACCGCACATATGAAACCTAATAGATACAAGAAGAAAATTATCTTTCATAGGATCATGCCCTGTAGTAGCTTGCCAATTTTCAATTTTGTGCATTGAGAACTGCAACCTAATGTGTTGAGAACTATCCTTAGGACCGGTTGTCCAATTGTACTCGGGTATGGATCCCAAATCGGAAAAGTGGGGGGCAAAGCAGGGAATCCCTTCGTTTGATTCCGAATTTCAGGACATTTTAGCGTCGCACTACAGTTGGGATCAGCAATGACTAGGTAGTAATCGGCAAAGTAAGCTTTTTTAAACCGCCATGATGTTTAGACCCATTCGTGGTGTTGAACACTTAGCCTGTTTCTGTAATTGTGATGTGGAAAACGCCCAGCTTGTCAAGCGGTGTAGTGCTCAGAATAGAGCAAAATCAGTAGCACTCAGCATGGCCATGAGGAAACCAACATGCTCTGTGTATATTTACTCATGATAACTCAAATGGGCTAGTGTCCTCCATTTTAAACCAGAGAGGTTTAGGGGAGAAAGTTAATTGCATAGCTAACGATACTCGATGTAGCATCGCGCTCACTTAAGTGTCGTTGCCACACTGCTAGGGTGAGTCGCGAAATCAAACGAAGGGATAGAGGGATGATCGATGTGGCAACGGATGAAAAGCGATCAGATTACAAAACATCTTAAACCCAGGTTGTTGCACAAAGTGGTTGCATATGCCCATTCAGTACCCATCTTAGCTAGATATGCAGCAAATGGTCGAGAGTAGACTACGGTATAGTGAAGTACCGGTAATCTCTTCCTCAAGCCATCATCCAGCTTTCTGATGTCTGCTAAGCCCCAATTTTTCCAAAGTGCTTTCCTCTCGACTTAATCCCAGGGCAATCTTGTTGATCTTTTTTTCCGATTTTTGCATCCATACCCGAGCACACAACTTTCTAGATTTCTGACCCTTTTTAAATCTGAACCAGGGGGGGGGAGGGGGTGGTTCAGATTTTAGAAAATCTGGAATTTAGAAGCTGATTTTCCAGATTTTAGCGTGAAAATACGCCAAGATCACTTCTAAATCCCTTCCAGATTCCTACGGGAAGTCCTCCAATGGGCCCAAAATGAAGGTTTCCAAAAAATAGAAAAAATCTATTTTTCGCAAAACTGCATAATGGAAGAACCCTAACCTAACCAAACTGAAGACTAATTTGTAGGCAAATTTCATCACACATTCAACAAAAATGTAGGATACAAATAATATGAATACCTACAATGCCAGATCTGATCAATTCTACAAACCCCAATGCATTTACCCCATCTATGCTAGCCTGTATTTTGGTGAAGAGCTTGTAGAACATCACCAATAAGTGGGAGAGAAGATATTTCTTGGCTGTTATATGTGTGTCAGCCAGACATGCCACTGTGATGTTCATTTGGCCAGATTATGCTAACTTGACAAAACTCTATTATTCGGCTGCAACTTGTGTTTTGAGATTATCACTATCCCAGAGCCGCAGCCACCAGACGCACCCTTGGCAATATCCGAGTGTATGATGCCTAGGGGCGTACCGAAAAATACGGCACAACGGGAAAACACACTGGCAAGAGGGAGGACTGGCTGCAGAGCACGTGGAAGATATAGATTCTGGCTGGGATCTGATGCTTCTCTTGGTAGTAGCTATTTTTAACTATTTCATAGTTAATTCACTTATATGTTCCCGGCATGAAGAACCTGAACATTTGAGTCTGAATTTAGTATGTGCTTAGACCCGCACAGACAATTCGCCATACAAACTTTTAATCCCTATATTCAGGTTCTATATGTTGGGAACTTGTAAAGCTTTCCCTGGCATGGCTGATAACGCACCTGAAGGCATACGAAAATATGGAGCAACGAAAAATATGGTGAGCACCCCAACTAGTGATGGAATAGGCCAGCCCTCGGCGACGTACTCGTACATAACTAGTGTCTAGCTAGAGAAAGAGATAAAATCTCGTGGGCTTAGAGATCAATCCGAGTACCGCAAGATGCACAACAAGGGGGGGGTGAACCTCTGCTTCTTTTAATGCCAAGCCTCAATGCGGGCTCCCGTGACTCCCACTGCGGAGCCTCCAATTACTTTTTTTAGAGGCTTCGAGAAGGCTCTTGTACAGTACGACTCGAGTACCATGGTGGGCGTTTTATAAGGATACCGATAAGTTCAGCAACATTCCTGATTCTAACTTTAGCCGTAGTGATGAGTTCCTGTAAGACCTTGGGCAATGAAGGCCATAGTCACCGATGGGGTGTTGACGAATATCAGCGGGTGACGAAAAGGGATCTACTGTCAGCAAAAATCAAATTCATCAAAGTAGGATAACGGAAAAAATACCTACCCCAGATCCCTGTTCGCCACCCGCTGATATTCGTCAACACCCCATCGGTGATAGTAAGTCAATTCTGCCCGGGTAATTTATTATCCCTTAACCTGTATTCAAGCACTGTGGCTGAAGGCTAAGTTGATGGCGTGGGTCATGAGCGCAACTGGACTAGGCAAAGTGGTAAGCGATCGGAATCCTTACCTTGTAATTATGGCTAGCGCTAGATACTAACAGTACGTAGTCTATTTGGGAAATTGTGATAGGAAAAACGGTGTGTTTCACAAGTGGTGTAGTGCTCAGAATACCGCAGGGTCAGTAATGTTCAGCATTGCCATGATGGAAGCCAGAGTGGCTGCGTAGATTTGCTCCCGGGTACTAAAATAGGCTAATGTTCAACATTCTAAACGGGGTTGGACACCAGAAAAATACCATTGATCGTTACTCCTTTTGTGTTGAGTCTTAACTCTAGTTGCTACTTCTTTCATCCATGAGATCGATGATCTCTACTTTAGCGTGACGCTAAAAGTGCCTGAACGAAAGTACAGGTTAAGGGATGCGAGGGGAAGTTGTATCAGACATTCCTAGGGAGAGGCTATTCCCAATTTAGAAATTCCGGATCAAGTGACCCCACTACGGGAAGATCGACAAAATAAATCCTCCGAATTCGGCTCAAAAACAAGCAATCTGAAATAGTGTGCTATCAGAGATGCCTCCTACCCTTCTAAATCTCGTTTTCTTACTGTTATGCATCAATTAGGATTTCCATATTTCTACTTTTTTGGTGCGTTTTTACTGATCCACTTCCCCGTCTGATCCGCTTCCCGGTCCAATACGTTACCAGTGTGGCGTAATAGAAAGGCTAATAGGGAGGTGGAAGGTGTGCTGTCCACGCAAGCTTGGGGTGAGAAAAGGTAGTCGTGATCCACTTGCGATATCAGGAGATTGGCAGGATAGAATTGACTCCAGTGACGTACTCAATAGGTAGATGGAGGAACAAGAAGAAAGCTAACTCCAATAGGGGTAAGCAGGCGATGGAATTAGCTATTGAGAGGAAGGTGCTATTTCGCTTGTCTAAACTAAGAAAGAAGAGAGACTTATACTTGTACCCGTGGGATCTCAAATAATTGAACCTTGTGCTATGTAGTCGAGAATTTCCTACTTTGGAATCGGGGTGAAAAAAAGCACCGCAAAAAAAAGAGCTGCTCAGCCCCTCTGAGAGACAAAAAACAAAAAAAAACACCAGACCTTACCCGAAGAGGCAACTCCAACCACATAGCACAAGGTTCAATTAACCCTTTAAACTCTCTTCACATAGAATTGAGCGGCCCGCCGGAAGGTATGCTGTGCGCGATATTCGCAAGCATCCACAAGAGCCCACCCCGCCCTCAGGACAGGAAATTTGATATCACAAGAAACTACTCGTCTTATTGCCTTCCACCTATAGTCTTGATTTACTGTATCGGTACAGCACTGCCCGGAAATCAGATGCAACTCCCTAAGCTTGGGGTTGGTGAGAAATATTTTAGTATCATGTTAACACTGCCTCTTTCGCAACCTGCGTGTTTAGTACTATACGAAAAAATAAAAATCGCTAACGTGTCGGGAGAGAAAAGGATGCACCGACACCTAAAGTAGAAGTCAAAAAACCCCAACCAGATATATGACCACTCAAAGAGGGCAGCCACCCACAATCCATTAATTGGGCACAATACGAACAATCCACAGAGGTTCACTACCCCACATCACCAGCCCCCCCAAAATTCTCCATGACAACACCACACAGGTCCCTGTAAATATGGGGGGATCGATTCCAAGAACCCAGCGGCATTCTATGAAATTCCCTCTAGCTGAGAAAACAAGCTTGAGCAAAAAGTGTAGCTTATCCTCACTCGCTGAGAGTAGTGAGTCTAACTTGAAAACCCCTCCTGCCATGATCATAGATATCTCTATTTTCCCACCTTCCCTCCATAGCGCTCATTGGTGGAACGTGGTGGGTTGCTGGCTGCGGGAGAGCTAGATGAGTTTCGGGTAAGCAACGGAGGGAGTACCGGTACTGTGCGGTAGGCTTGCAGTGGTGGTTTCCTAAGCCTAAGGGCTAGTTTGGCAAAAATGTGACTTTTCTGTTGGGCGACCGTTCCTGCTGTGAAAATGGTCTACTCTCCGTTTTGAAACGGAAAGAAAAGCGCGATTTGTATGGGGAAATAGAACGGAACTGTTGCATCCAAACATGCCCTAAGTTGGCTGAGTGCCACAGCCACGGAGAAAAAACCTCGTCGTTTTTAATCATCTTACTGGAATGGATTTGATTGTCTCCGGGTATGATAATAGGCTGCTTATTTCTTTAGGCGAAGCTGGTATTCCACTGCCGTAAAAACCGAAATAATTGAGAGCGCCACTTTGACGTTGGACTTGCCTCTCCTAGTAAGGTCTGCTGTCTCACCCGAGGGCTGAAAGGTCTATTTTCTCCCCCTAATCTAAAGGGGGAAATTCTGGACGTCCTAGGGCCATTCTCAATTATTTCGATTTTTACGGTATGAGGCTGACTGACACCCTCCACCATGAAGACTAGAATACCGTAGAATTCCATAAATAAGCCGCACCTTGGAATACCAGTCCTGTCCGAAAAGTTCTCGCTGATCTAAAAGTACCCCGGGAGCTTGACGGCAACAGAGATACCAGTACTTTAGTACCGGTACAGTAGTTCATTGGTTCATCGGACCTGAACGAACAGTAAATTTTGCCATTCGATACGACTTCCTTTCACCTTAACCACTTCCTCCAGCCTGCTCGGCATCCTATCTTCAAGTCTGGTGCGGGGTGCCATTGATCGGCGGTTGCATAAGGTTTACCAGCCACTCCAAGGGAGTGTAGGCCGCAACGGCCCAACATCTACCTCCCGTGAGTATGATCCCTTAGATAATCCGTTGATCCTCAGCTCAACCTTTGAATAAGCCGCGCGGCTTTACGGGATTCTACGGTATGAGCCTCTCAAAGTTAACTTATATCCTGGGGGCAAGGGTGCTTGCTGCAGGGTTTTGCTGAGCCGGGATGATCGAGTGCTTGTGAAATGCCAAAGCCTTACCTTACTTGAGGTCTTAGGGCGCGTCTGGTTGCCACTTCAAATCTTCATTTTGACACCGAATAGAAGTTTGCCCCAAAACTCTATTTTTATATTGAGTGGCCTGTCTGGTTGCCACAAAAACTAAAGAATCAAGATGTGATAATAGTGTCAAAACGAAGGTTTCTGAAATATTGGTCAGACCAATATTTCACAAACCCTTCATTTCAGAACAGTATGCAGAGGCTACAATGACCCACAACAGCCATCAATTTTTAGCGGAAGGTGCGATTCTGTGTTGTGTAGTGTGGTTGTAATCACACGGAATCACTCGCCTGTCTTAGATCTCTGCTGTAGGTGGGGGTCTCGGGGCTATAGGCGGCAGCAGGATATGTCCCCATCTTTTTTTTTTCTATGATATTATCATGATATAATAATGGGAAGAAAATGGATAGGTTGTTGGATCCCGGATATAGTGACGAGTAACTCTCAAGCCACATCCCGTTCTCTTTTTCTTTTTCCTTTTCCCCAATTCCCTTTTATGAAATTAGTGACTTATTATTTCTAGCTAGTTAGGGGAAAAGGGGAGGAATATTATTCGGATTTGGGGTGGTTTGAGTGCCGTACTGCACAGTAATTATTTCTCCTTTGCTGTGGACATTGGATAAGGAAGCTTCGGCAGACGAGGGCCGTGTATTAGGTGGCATATCAAGTGAGTGCCAGTTTATGGTGACTGCTGAGAATTCTTATTATGTGAATATGAGGCACCCCTATCCTAATTCAGGGGGAATAGGGTATAGAAGGAAGGGAAGTCTCACGAGAGGGAATACTGATATTAGATCAAAGTTTTGGTGTTATTAGCTAATAAGATAGAGGGCGTTTGGTTAGCTATAATTTGTGATGAACCCTAGCATGAATTAATGATTTTCGAAAGGCATTTTTCAAAGGATGCCCTGCTAAATGGTGATGTTTGGGTTGCATATTTAAAAAGCATAATTTGGGGTTAGAACCGGGAAGTTTAAGGAGTAGGTCTTATAGGAAGATGCTAAAAAAAAGCTGATAATGAAGAACAATTTACCCCAGCTCGGCGCTCCGTGGATACTTCAAGCCCTTTTTACAGGAGATTGGAATACTTTGCATATCTCGGGCACTTGCTAGCACTCATTGCGATAAAAATGATGTTACTACCTAAGAGCTTTGTTTCTGGGAATGTGCTATATTATTTTTTCTGCTTATAAGCTGTTTTCGGGAACCACCGTGGCATTTTTATATTAGTGCATGCTGGACGTGGTCTAGAAGTCAAATGAAAATAGATAACCAATAATGTAAAAATTGGATCCAATTCTTATTAGGGCCTAGATACTTTTGCCTAAGGATAGACCTTTACCGTTACAGAAAGATTCCCTAAAACGCTTTTTGGGATGACGGTCTGTCAAATGCCGGCTAACCGAATAAGTTACCCTCTATCCTTTAATTTAATTCAACATAATTTCGTCAAGTAATAAAGTGATTATGATACAAGTGATAAGAGAGATAACTAGCGTACCGCCAATCCCATAACTAACTCACGGAATAAGCACCAAAATGCTGGAATCCTCTACCGTATTTGACTAGTGCAAGAATTAATCCCTGTGTAAGCTCCACAAAGAAGTTAGATGAAAGTTCAGAGCCCGCTTGGATATGACAGTTCTATTCCGTTCCAAAATTTCTGAAAAAACCGTTTCTATAGGTGAAGTGGTCACAAAACGGAACAGGTGGTTTTTCCTTGGTCTCTACCAAACAGGCTCTCAATGATATCCCCTCTAGGGGTAATTAACTAATACAAATCAGGGAGGTAAAATGCCAAGCTTATATTCCCAAGTCACGCTAGTTTTGCAATAACACAACCTCACTGCCCGTGCTAGCCCACTCTAGCAGAACCGCCACTACGCCTTCGTGATTGTTCATAAGAGCCCAATCTAGCGGCGATCTCCCTTCACTGTCGACAGATTTGGCGTTGACATCGGTCCGGGTTAAGAGTGACTCAACCACCTTCTGATGGCCCTTCCCGGCAGCCCAAGAAAGCGCGGTTCGGCCGTGGAAGTCTGGAAAATCTGGGTGGATGTCTGTCCACTCTAGTAGGGTGTTGACAACTTCTGTTTTGCCATTACCAGCAGCCCAAGAGAGTACTGTTCTGCCGTTGTTGTTCTGCCGCTTTGGATTTACATCCCAGCAGTTAAGTAGCAGTCCCACAACTCCATTGTGGCCGCTCCCAGCGGCGTGAAAGAGAGGGGTCAGACCATCGATATCGGGAGCGTCACCTGAAACATCGTTCCTGCTCAAAAGGAGAGTCACTACCTCTTCGAACCCAGCCCACGCTGCCCAAGAAAGTGGAGTTCGGCCATAAAGGTCAGTGGAGTCGGGGTCAGCATCAGTCCAACCTAAGAGTAGTTCGATGACTTCGAGGTGCCCATTCTCAGCAGCCCAAGAAAGTGGTGTTCGGAGATACAAATCCAATACGTCAGAGCAGAGGTGAGTTCGTTCCAAAAGCAGCTTCACGATGCGATGACGGCCACTTTTAGCAGCCAAATGGAGAATTGTTTGGCCCCTGATGTTTGCCGAAATTAAGTTGACATCTGTTCGACCTAGTGGCGCGCTCCCCACTTCTTGATATCCATAATTAGCAGCGCTGGAAGGTGGTGCCTGGCCATCCCTGCCTGCCAAATCGGGATCGATATCAACTCGATCCAGCAGAATTTCCACAACTCCTTCGTGTCCGCGCACAGTAGCCCACGAAAGCGGTGTTTGGCAATAATCGTGGTCTGTCAAGTTAGGATTGACATCGGCTCGATCGAGTAGCAGCCTCACCACTCCTTCATATCCATGCTCAGCAGCCCAAGAAAGCGGTGTTCGACCATACTTGTTTGCTAAATCAGGCTTGATATCGACTCGATCTAGTAGAATTTTCACCACTCCTTCATATCCACACACGGCGGCCCACGAAAGTGGTGTTTGGCCATGCTCGCCATCGTCTGTCAGGTTAGGGTTGACATCGGCTCGGTTCAGTAGCAACCTCACCACTCCTTCACATCCGTGCTCAGCAGCCCAAGAAAGTGGTGTTCGACCATTTTTATCTGAAAAATCAGGGTTGACGCCGGGTCGGCCTAGTAGTAGCTTCACCACTGCTTCGTACCCATGCTCAGCGGCCCAAGAAAGTGGTGTTCGATCATCTTTATCTGCTAAATTAGGGTCGACGTCTGGGTGCTCTAGTAATACCTTAAGCACCTCTTCATGTCCGTTCTGAGCTGCAAGGTTTAAAGGTGTACGACCACTGGCATCCTTCTGATTGGCTTTGCAATTCCCCGTCCTAAGCAATTCCACCACAATTTTATGGATTCCGGTCCATGAAGCATAGTGCAGGACACTAAACCAATCGGAGTCACATTCCAAAGACTGACGGACATCACTTTTTATCAGAAATACCTTGGCGGCCACAGATTCGGGGTAGTGACCGAGAAGGTTAATCACACTCTGTTCGATAGAAGCAGTCAGCCCTTTCTGAACATGCATTCCCCAATAGCAAGAGGCATATTCAAGAAAGGGAAGCTTGGCTGAGACCGATTGTAGAAATAAGAGTCTTGCTGAGACATGGTCTGGAGTGGCGTATATTTCTGAAGAGAACTCTTCTAGAGCGATCGACAATCCCTGTAGAGATTGAAAGCCGAGGTAGCTTAAGCAGACTTCGGCGATGGTGGTATGTGGACATTCAAAAATGTCCGGTTGGCTTTGTAGATATTCTTGTAAGGTTGCGTGTATCAGTCGCACTGTTGATGTTTCCTGGTCGACCGTCACCAGCCCAAGGCAGCATCCGAGTACACTCTGTATTGATGGAACCTTCTCGGGGTCTAAGCTTGGGGTACCAACTTTCACCGCTAGAGCATGGCATAATTCCCCGATGCTTAGGGGTCGCTCTGCCAGAGATATCCACATTAATGCAGCCATCCCTGATCTCGACCTCTCCCTCGACTGCCCCTTTATTCTATCTATGGTCGCTTCATAGGCATCACTCAAGTCATTCCCAATCTGGTGGAGCTTTTCCCTTCTCCCACCAATGGTTATCTCGCCGAGTATTGCATCAATGTGTAGCGCGACTAATAGGAAACTGCAATCATGGCTGGTCAGTGAAGGTCAATGATAGGGAATCGATGGAACACTAACATCTCCGAATCTTTCCTCGCAATATTTGCTATAATTTCTTCTCTTAGTTTATCATCCATTGCGCCATCTCCGAGGTCCTTATCCAGCTTTGTGATCAGGTATTGTTTGATATCGTCTTGCCTAGGCTGCACAGTGATGGTAGTTATGGGCCAATTTAATTGCTTGTCTAGCTCCAACTGGATGTGTACCCTGCCTGTGAGAAACAGCCGCGTATTGGGAGATTTATCGATAATCTCTTTTAGCAATTGGAGAAATGTGGCTCGATCCCCCACACGAAACTCGTCCAATGCGTCGATACAAATGAAGGTTCGATCAAAATATTGGAGCACCTTTGGGAAAATATCGATAATCTTCTTCGCCTTGAGAGCTCGTCCTCCAAGATACCCCTTCGCTGCCCTGAAGGCCTTGGTCAATTCCTCAGGGATATCTGGCATTCCCGTCACAAACTGTCTCAGCAGGCTGCTGACCATGCTCACCGGAGTCTGTTCCTCCCATCCGCCATAATCGCAGTATAGGCATGCTACCCCAATGTTTGATACAATTTCTCTATCGCATAAATCGTCGGTGACAAGTGAGCTGGGGAAAAAGAGAAATTCCTACGTCAGCGGCTACTGTGTCATGTAGGGGATGGAATGGCGCAAGCAAGCTCAACATGATCGTACCAGATGAAAGTCTTCCCGGCTCCCGGGTTTCCGCGACAGAACAAAACTTTATTTGACTCTCCATTATCACTGTCTCGCCATTCCCGGAACTCGGGAGTCTCCAGAACCCAGTCTCCTACCCCTTCAACACGGGCAACTGACAGATCGTGATGTCTCTTCCAAGATTCAAGCGATGATATCCATGTGAGGATCCTTGACTTCTCATCCGTGACGTTTGTGACGTTAAAACTGTTGACATTTTTGCTCATATAATTACTAAGGGTTTGCTCCATATCTTCTGTGAGTGTTGGAAAGGTAAAGTAGCTGTTTAGAAACTCGATGCTAATCAAGGAAGGGTTTAACAGGGCAGTGGAGTTGGACGAGAGGTGTTATGGGATCAAGATGCGGGGAACTGTTCATATTGCCTCGTTTCTGACAGCAAGTAAAGAGCTTCATGCTAGACAGACAAGGCTGGGATTGGGTGTGAGCGTGGGTCTAGTCTAGTATGGTGCCGGCGAAGTAAAACTTGTCCCCCACCCCAAGGTTTGTTGGGGATGCAGACATACTGAATTATCAGCCTTCTAGAAAAAACAATCCCTTTTTCTTTTCTAGAGACTCCCTTCGCTAAGCCTCTAGTTCCTCTTGCCCTATTTTTATTTTTTCGGGGGATTTCAAAATCGGAGGTTATCTTGTAGTGGGCTGTTTGATAAAGACTCTAAATTTGGTAATGCTAAGGAGTATCTGTGAGATTAGGTAACGAAAACTATATGGTTGGTTTTAATTTATTATTCAAATAATTGTACCAAATGAAATCGTTTCAGGCATTCTCAACAAAGAGCTATTCCTAATTTAGAACTTTTGGGTCAAATTCGCCGTAAGAGTGAGTTTTGCTTATCAGGAGCCTTGCGTCACAAAGGTTGGGGTAGGGCGCCAGAAGGTGGTTACACCGCTTTGCCGTTGCACAGCAGTCTATGCTAAGTGGTTGGGCTTGGTGAGGCGTTTTTGTGGACAGAAGTCATGATATACTAGAATAAGGTTTTCCTACTACATCCATCGGAATCTGCCCTACAGCGGCCATTCGCAGACATAATTCCTCTTATTGATGATAATTCGTTCAGCCTTGTCTCTTGAATTCCTCAATGCTGAGAGCTCCCGGATACTGCTGAACCCGTGTGAACTAGTGAAGACATTGCGGTTGCCCTCACAGGTGGGTTATGAAACCCTTTAATAATACCAAGTGAGCTTTACATTAGCAGTGAATCTACAATATCTCTTGTGGGTTGTCCGGGGTATCATACAAAAATCAGTTTTGCACCGTCGGCCACTTAAGGTGCTGTACCGTGTACTGTACCCCATGCCTACTCGTCGTTGGATAGGCTGAGTACACGAGCAGCTGCCGTGCTACCTTTCAGGACTGAGATCCCCGGGTTTTCGGTGCGGTTTTCGAACGTGGCGGTGTGAGCTGTCACTCGCCAAACAGGATTGGGTCGATACGTCGCACGGGGAGGAGGCGGGTAAGGCAACAGCGCCATCCTTATAGCCCTCTATATTCTCTTTACACAAAATTGGGCGGCACGTGGAGAAGGGGTACCGGTACTATACGCGATATTCGCAAGCATCAACCAGGATCCACCTTATTCTCAAGGACCGGGAATATGTTATCACAAGAAATCACTCGTGCTATGCCCCCCATCAAATTGCCTTGATGTACTATATTGGTACAGCGCTCACAGTTACCGGCTTCAAAAATAGGGACAATCCCCTAGACAAGTCTGTGGTTGGTGGAAAAGGTTTTGATACTTGCACTACCCTCAGTAACCTGCGTGTTTGGCGTGCACGACTCCCTGAAAATCTTACTGTTGTACAGAAAAAGGAAAAGAATAAAAAGGTCATTAGGTTCCTCAATACTCATGGTCCCGAGGCCACCACTTTGCTCCTTGGGCTATGTTCCTATCCTGGGGCCCCGAAATGCGCCTTCTACGGGGTGCAGCATGGAACTCCGGATACAGCATTGGTTGTTTTACACTTTGATAGAATAGCCAATGACAAGAATCTTTAGAGAGTGAGGGGTAAAAACCCTCATAGCAAAACTTCCCATAGACTGTTGGCCTAGTCGCGAGGTTCTATCGGTTTGAGACTTTTGATTTCTCTGTTCAAATCCATTTCGGAGGCGTTTACGCACAGGGCTCGTTTTCGTTATCATGGACTTTAGCACCTCTCTTTTCTATTCTGAAAGACTGGACCAATACCCATTCCGCACAAGGATCCCTATAAAGGGAGCTATGAAAGTATAGTACGGACTAAATTCTGGGATTGGTGTCTCGGAAATTGTGCGGGCCTGGTCAGGTTACACTGCAAGAGGCATTAACTTTCTGTAGGAAACTCAGATGATCGAAGGGTGCGTTATATGGCTGAGAATTTCCTGCTTTTGAAAGGGGGAGTGCAAACGGGAAGTTTTTTGAGCCCCTACGTGAGAGATTGGAGATAAATAAAAAAGAAAACTGGCCCTTACCGGAAGGGACAACCTCAAGGACATGGGGCTTGGTCCGACAATTGGGGTTTTTAGGGCGCGGCAGGTTCGAATGGATAGCGAGGTTCGGTTACATCGGGTGCAGCACCTTCGACATGTACCGGCATGCCTTTCGAGCTCTGTCGAAGGATCTTGGGCCCTGCATGGTATATACTCCTAGATTAGACTGGGATTTAGACTTAAATAACAAAGTGCGAGAACTTGGAAGTCTAGGATTTGGATATCGGGCTTGTGATACCAAACCCGCCCAAAATTAGATTTAGACCTTCACGAATTGGTGATTGCATGTGTTAGATGTAAATCCACTATATGTATAAGAAGGTGTATCAGCACGAAGTAAACGAGTTATTAGTATTAGTTCCCGTTCTCACTCCCTCCCTGGTAGCGGAGCCTATATGGTGGAATCAGAATCTCACTAGTTTATGCGATAAATCTCTTGTAATTCCCAATCTCCAGGTCCGGAAGCGGAAGCCAGGTGCCCTCATATCTCTAGAAAAGTGAAAAGTTAGCTCTTACTAAGTTGGTATTCGCAATTTTACGGACCTATCAAAAACCGACAAACGTATAGTGGATTAATATTGTGATTCCCGGTGATGATCTGATGGGGGGTTCTAGGAGATCTCAGGTAGGATATCACAGTATTCAACGGTTAGAAAACCCCGGAAGGTGAAGGTGAGTTACGTGCCCGGTCCCGGGGCCAAGGTGGCTTACGCTGGATATACCAGAGCGCTATAGGTGAGTCACTTGTTCATTTCCCCTTCGGAATGCAGAGGGTGGGAGGCGTAGTCCTGTGCTATGTGGTGTGGTCCTGGTCATGCATTATCACTCGCTCGTCTTGAATAGATGCTGTTGAGAATTGCTTCTCTAGGCAGAGGTATCGTGAGAGGAGTGCTTAGGCTTCCTACCCATTATTGCGTATGCTGGATTGTACGTGGAAGTGTGTATTCCACATCATCGGCTGTGTGACTGCGTTTGGGCCTATGTATACCGTTCTTGTTTCGCTTAGCTAGCACCTGAACTAAATCAACAATCTTCCGCTGCACAACTAAAGCGTCCAATTCGTAACAGATGAAAATGGGTAGGGCTTCCAGGCCGGTACATCAGCAATGAGATGGGCCCCTCTGTTTTTTTATGATATGATAATAGGAAACAATGGATAAGCTGTAGGATTTCAGATACTATGATGGGTAGCTCTTAAGTTACTTTCTATCCTGTTTTTTTTTGTCCTTTTTCTTTTCCCTTATTCATTTCCCTGAAGTCAGTCAGTAAGTTCTAGTGGTCTGGCGATCTTTCGGATTCGTGCACAGCAAAACGGGGAGAAATACTATTCGAATTTATAAATGCGTGATATGAGGTGCACCCTTGCCTCAATCCTAGTTTATGGGTGGAGTACCGTAAGAACTCGAATAAGCGATCCTTGTGCTAGGACGTTGGAGTTGCCTCTCTTAGTAAGGTCTGGTGTTTTTTTCTTTTCTTGTCTCGGGGGTCAGATTTTTGAGGTGTTTTTCGCCCCATTTCTAGAGGAGGAAATTTCGGACTACTAGTACCTGGCACAACGATCGTTTATCCCAGTCCTTACGGTAAGGTATAAAAGAAGGGGAAGTATAGGGAGAGAGTGCCGAAATTTGGTCTAATTTTTTCTAGCTTAGTCGACAAGGGGGGGCTCTTTGGAAGGCATTATTTGAGATGACCCCTAATCCAAAATAATGACTTTCGCAGAGTGTTTTGCCAATGATTTTCCGCTAGGCAGTAAGGTTAGGATTTTAATTTTAAAAAACTAAAGATGAGAAAATGGACCCATGTTCGGCACTCCACAAATACGGTGGTATTTCCTCTTTACAACCTATTTATGGTATTCTTGCACTTATCTTATATAGCAGGTGTTGGTTAAAATACAACAAATCCACTACACCCGTGATTTGGACACCTTGCGCATTTCGGGCACTTGTTAGAAACAATTGTGATAAAAGCCATGGCGCTGCTGAATACTTTCGGTTCTAGAAATATACCATATTAAACTTACCCTTGCACTTATAAAGCCATTTTTGGGAAGTGCTATAGGGCGTTTGTACTCGTGTGGGCCGAACAGTCACTAGAAGTAGGATAATAATACACAATAAGTAGCATGGAGCTGGCTCTGATTCTTGTAAGAGCCTATCAACTTAAAATCCTTTAACTAAGTACGGGTCTGAGCATTGACAGAAGGAATCCCTAAAAGGCGTTTTGGGATGAGGGTCGGTCAAATGTGGATAGGCCAGACACCCCCAATCCTCAGACTTAGTTCGGAGCAGTTTCTTTAAGCAATGAAGCGACTACCGTACAAGAAACAGCCAGCAGGTTATCAATACTAACTTTACAAATCACTTACATAGTAGACATTAAAGTGCTACAATTCTCTATTTAGACAACGCACGAATGAAATCTTGTGTAAGCTCTCAAAAAGAAATTAGATATAGATAAGAGCTTGATGATATCCCCCTGAAAATGATAAACAAATATAAATTAAGATGTAAAGACGCAAACCCTGTTTTCCTAAATCACAACTAATTTTGCAGTAACTCTACCCCACCGCCCCTGCCAGCCGCTCCCGGAGAGCCGCAGCCACACCTTCATGACTGTTCTTTAGAGCCCAACTCAGTGGCGACCTCCCTTCACTGTCCACAGATACAACATTGACATCAGTCCGGGTTAAGAGCAGCTCAACTACTTCCTGGCACCCACTCTCAGCAGCCCAAGAAAGGGCCGTTCGACCGTGGTGGTCTGGCAAGTCTGAGTAGATGTCTGTCCACTCTTGTAAGATGTTGACAACTTCCGCTTTGCCATTCCCGGCAGCCCAAGAGAGGACTGTTCGCCCATTTTTGTCGAGCAACTTTGGATCTACATCCCACCGGTTAAGCAATAGTCCCACAATTCCATCGTAACCGCCCCCAGCAGCATGAAAGAGAGGAGTCTGGCCATAAATATCGACAGCGTTACCCGAAACATCGCCCCGGCTCAAAAGGAGAGCTACCACCTCTTTGCGCCCGGCCCCTGCTGCCCAACAGAGTGGGGTTCGGTCATAAACGTCAGCGGAGTCGGGGTCAGCATCAGTCCAATTTAGGAGCAGTTCGACAACTTCGAGGTGCCCATTGCCAGCAGCCCAAGAAAGTGGTGTTCGGAAACATGTATCTAATGCGTCAGGGGAGAGCTCTGCTCGTTCCAAAAGCAGTTTCATGACACCATGATAACCACTTTTAGCAGCCAAATGGAGGGCTGTTTGGCCATCGCTGTTTGCCGAAGCTGGATTGACATCTGGTCGATCCAGTAGCATGCCCACAACTCCTGTATGTCCATACTCATCGGCGCGAGAAAGCGGTGTTCGACCATGCCTGTCTGCTAAATCGGGATTGATATCTGCTCGATCCAATAGAATCTCCACCACTCCTTCGTTTCCGCGCTCAGAGGCCCACCAAGTGGTGTTTGGCCATTCTCGTCTCTGGAGTTAGGATTGACCTCTCCTCGAGTTAGTAGAAGCCTCACCACCCCCCCGCACCCATGACAAGCAGCCCAAGAAAGCGGTGTTCGACCACTATTGTCTGCTAAATCCGGAGCGGTATCGGCTCGATCCAGAAGAATTTTAACCACTCCTTCATATCCGTGCATGGCGGCCCACGAAAGCGCCGTTTGGCCATGCCCCTCTGTCGAGTTGGGATTGGTATGGGCCAGGTTCAGTAGTAGCCTCACCGCTCCTTCATATCCATACTCAGCGGCCAAAGAAAGTGGCGTTTTGCCATCTTTATCTGCTAGGCCTGGATTAACATCGGCTCGATCTAGTAGCAGCTTCATCACTGCTTCATGTTCATACTGGGCGGCCCAAGAAAGTGGTGTCCGACCGTTCTCCTCTGCCGAATCAGGGTCGACGTCTGGATGATCCAGTAGTATCTCAACCACCTCTTCATGTCCATTCCGAGCTGCAAGGTTCAAAGGCGTGCGGCCCCAGGCATCTTTCTGACTGACTTCATAGTTGCCAGTTCTAAGCAATGCCGCCACAATTTTATGGATTCCGGTCCATGAAGCATAGTGTAAACCACTAAATCCATCAGAGTTACATTTCCAACACCAAATAAAATCTCTTTTTTTTAGGAATATTTTCGCGGCCATAGATCCGGTGTACCGGCTGAGAAAGTTAACCGAGCGCTGTTCTATAGCAGCAGTCAGCTCCTGTTGGGCGTGTATTCCCCAATAGCAAGAAGCATATTCAAGAAGCGGGAGTCTGGCTGAGACGGATTCCAGAAACAAGAGTTTTGCTGAGAGAGAGCCTGGAGTGGCATGTGTTTCTGAAGAATTCCCTTCAAGGGGCATTGAAAGCCCTTGTAGAGATTGAAAACTGAGATAGCTTAGGCAGACTTCGGTAATGGTAGCATGTGGGCTTTCGAAGATGTCTGGTTGGCTTTGCAGATATTCTTGTAAGGTTGCGTGTATCAGTCGGACTGTTGATGTCTCCTGGTCGACCGTCACCAGCCCAAGGCAGCATCCAAGCACATCCTGTATCGATGGAACCTTCTCAGGGTCTAAATCTGAGGCACCAGCTTTCGCTGCCAGAGCATGGCGTAATTCCCCGGTGCTCAGTGGTCGCTCTGCCAGAGATATCCACATTAATGCAGCCATCCCTGATCTTGACCTCTCCCCTGGCTGCCCCTTAGTTCTTTCTATGGTCGCACTATAGGCATCGCTCAGGTCATTCCCAATCTGGCGGAGCTTTTCTCTTCTTCCGCCGATAGTTATCTCCCCGAGTATTGCATCAATATGTAGGGCGACAAGTAGAAAGCTGCGATTATCATAGGCTAGTTAGTGAAGGTCAGAAATGGGGAACCGATGGAAAACTGACATCTCTGAATCTTTCCTCGAAATTGTCGTTATGATTTCCTCTCTTAGTTCGTCATTCATTGGGCCGTACCCGAAGTCGTTATCCAGCCTTCTGGTCAGATAGTGTCTGATATCGTCGTGCTTAGGCTGCACAGTAATGGTGGTGATGGGCCGCTTGAATTGGTTATCTAGCTCCAGCAGGATGTGTAGCCGCCCAGTGAGAAATAGTCGGGTGTTGGGGGATTTATCGACGATCCTTTTCAGTAATTGGAGAAACCTGGCTCGATCTCTCACGCGGAACTCGTCCAGTGCATCGATACAGATGAACGTACGATCAAAAGATGCGAGCACCTTAGGGAAAATATCGGTAATCTTTTCCTCCTCAAGAGCTCGTCCCCCAAGATGCCCCTGTGCAGTTCTGAATGCCACGGCCAACTCCATGGGCATCTCTGGGATCCCCGTCACAAACTTTCTGAGCAGACTGCTAATCATGCTCACAGGAGATTGTTCCTTCCATCCGCTATAATCGCAGCAGGCCACCCTCACAGGAACCCTTACCGTCAAGATTGCCAACCACCACAAAGGAACACCGGACGGGGAAAACCCGCCACAACCCAATACTTTTTGAATGGGCAAGTAGTACCGGTCAATTGAAACTTACCCCCCATCCAAAGCCCATGCGAAATCCAGGCGTACTTAAGTACTGAATTATTAGCATTCTTAAAAAGCCCTAAGAGTGGTTCCTTTTATGATTTGTAGAGACTCCCTTTAGGGAGCCTCTAATTATTATTGTTTTGTTTAGGGGGATTCTGGAATCGATGTCCGAGGTCGTCTTGCGCGCGTAACTTAATTCGATATATCGTATCCTATCATACTTGAAGCTAAGCTAGACTTGCCGTCTCCCTAGCATACAACTAAATCGCTATGGGCTATTAAAGACACGCAAGAAATTTGATTCTAGTTTTAACCATGGCAACAGGTTCTAGTCTCAAGAAGGCGCTATTCCCGATTTAGAGGCTCTGGATGGAGTGGGCCTCAAGAGTGAGTTCCAGTGATCCGGAGCTTCATATTACACAAAAAAGGCACTTGTAGGGCGCTAGGCAGGCTGTTATACTACTTGACTACATCTCAGCAGCCAAGGGGAAGCGGCCGAGCTGAGGCGGTCTGGGGAGCAAAAGAAGAATATTAAGTCATGATACCGAGAAAGTTTCCCTACTGCACCCGCAAGAACCCACCCTGCGACATTTACAAACAGAATTACCGTACTCTTACAAATGATAATTCTCGGAGCTCCTCCTCTGGTATTCCTCGATCCTGCGAGCTCTGGATCACCACAGAGCTGATCAAGGCCGCCACACTCAAAGACTGCTGTGCTTATGAGAATTAGTGATGAAATTGCGATCACCTTCACTGGTGGGTTGTGGAACTCTTTAATGATACTAATTGAGCGGTGTGTCCAAAATATGTCTTGTGAGTTGTCCGGCGGTATCATCTGAAAATCGGCCCCCCACAGTCGGTGCTAAAGATGCAATATCCAATATCCCGTGCCTGTCGCTTTGTGGCTGCCCTGCTACCTCCCAAGAATGAGATTCCCAATTGCCCATTATGGTTTTCTGGCACGACAAGTATAAGTTACTACTCGCTAACAAACTAGGGCCTTTATGGCGTTTAGGCTATCTTCACTTCGACAACCATTCTTCATGAGCAGTCGTGAGTTCTATATGGTATCATACTCGTGCTGTTTCTATGCCTCATGACTAATAAGTCGTTCCCCACATCTTGAGCGATCGGCATTGTGCAGCCGACTGGTGACGCTCGACTTTGGAGTTAGGTGTAATACGCATGACCTGATCGTGCCCATCACTACTAATACCCCGAATGGAGCTGCTGTGGGTCTGGAATACTGTACCGGTAGTGCTCCTATCTTACACACCTACCAATCTACTGCCCTTCCTTTATCCAAACCGTGTCCCGTTCTTAGGCAAAGCTCCTTTGCTTTCGTAATAGATATTCCGGCGCTAACTATTTCTTCCAACACTAGGAATTCTACTATTATCAACCAGCAATCAATGTCTACAATTTCTCTTCTCTTCGGAATGTATCTGCTGCAAAAATATGATCAACGAAAAAATGGCCTAAGTGTTGGTCATTTGCCTCGAGCAAAGAATTCAGAATCCACCCGCTAGCGGAGGGGTTTTCGTTCCCATGAAAATACTATGAGATACCCAGTTGGCGCGGTAACTAAGAATCCAAGAATTAATAGGGGGGAGCACGGCTGGTAGGAGCTCGAGTTTAATTTCCCTACAAAACAGGTTCTTGAATGATCCGTCATGTAAGACAGGAAAACAACAAATCCTGTTCATGGAGACAGGGAGCTTGAAGGCCTTTCCCCCCCTCAATTAGTCTATAGGGCGAAAAATACAGCTACGGGGTGGTAGAATCTGACTCTGGACTATAACCCTAGGGAGGAGGTGCGCAATTGGTGCTGTAGCAGAAAAAATAAGAAAAGAAAAAGAAAACAGTAAAAATAGATGCTACCAGTGAAAGATATAACGCCTGTACAATACTAAAGTCACCTCAGTGAATCCCAAGCACCAACTAGAATTATCTAGAAAACTTCATTACTTAAAATGGCGCTAGTGTTGGAGCCATCTGCAGCTCGGCGGCGGGGGGTAAGTTAGGGAAACAACCCCACCCCTTAACAACCCTTTGGACACTCTTCACTCGGAATTGCACAAATAGTGAGAAAAGGGTACTGCTCACGATTTTTACAAGCGTTAACTGGAATCCAGCAACTTCCAAGAACCGGAAGTCTGCTATCACAAGAGATCACTCGTGCTTCCCCGGGGCGCCTTGCTGTACTTTTCCAGTCCAGTTCTAGCAGCAGCCAGCTTGATAATGAAACACGATCCCGGGAAAGATTGTGGTTCATTAAAATATGTTGGAAGTCGTTAAAGGCTGCCCGGCACCCCCAAGTTATCGTTTCGTAGTTCGGATAGTTTTCGGGAATGCCCTTAGGTTTGAGATTGATGCATCCGCCGGAAGGAAAACGGAAGAGCTATGATAGAAGGAAAATGAGAGAGTCCGATTTATGAAGGCCATTATCGACGGGACTCTTTATGATACTTGTCGTTTCTATGTTAGTATGGGAGCACGTAAGGAAACTTGAAAGGAAATATACCTGCCAGTAGAAGACGTGGATATGTGTGGTAACCGATGGAAGGATAGGAGGTTGGTTTTGTTTATGATTTATTTCTACTCCTTCGTCTGCTGTTCAGAGAGTTGGAGAGAAAGAGACGAAGAAGCAAACTTCCCCACTCCATTCCAAAGTCGTCGACCGTGCACCGTACATCGTGTATTGTGCCTTGATCGGAGTCTTATTTCTGATGCTTTAGTTCTCGCCGTTTGGGAAATATTCTGGTACTTTCATCCCCCTAGTGCCCGGGGTGTTTAGTATACCCATCAGTCCCAAACCCCTTTCTGGAGCACGGCTCTAGGGAAGAAGAAAAGGACGAGCTATTAGCCCCTTCCCCATTACCCTTTGTTTCTTGAACTATGTTTCTATCCTAGAAGTCTGGGGAGTTGTATTGGGTGCGGTATAGAGCTCCGGGTACAGCATTGGCTATTTACCTTATGATAAGAGAGCTTACCGGCACAGTACAAAAATTACAAGAACCACAAGAATATTTAAAGGGTGAAGGTCCCCACAGCGAAGTCTTGCATCGGCCGTTGTCAAGAATTCCTAATGGTTTAAAATTTGCTTAAAACTTTCGATTTCTCTACTCAAGTTCCATTAGCCGGTGGCTACACGCTCTCCGGCTAATGTAACTTTTTGCGCTTTCCCCGGCATTCCCCAACACCAGGGGCTCCACTAAATACAGGGTTGATCGCAAACACCACACTCAAAGACTGTCGGGTCGATGAGAATTAGTGAAGGCATTGCGATTGCCTTCACAGTGGGTTACTAAACTCTTTAGGAATGCCAATTGAACTTTACCTTAGCAGTGTACCTTCAATACCGGTAGCTTTTTTATATCAGCCACCTAGACTGCCGTCCCGTATCCCCCCTGCCGCTGTGTAGTTGCTTTGTTACTTTGTTACTTTGCAAGGCTGAGGTTCTCTATTGCCTAATACAGTTTTCGGGCACCAAAGTCTGTTATGATTGACTGGGCAATACGTGGCTCGGGAAAGGGGGTGGTTAGGGCAACAACCCTATCCTTTTATACCCCTTTAGACTCTTTTTGTTGAAACATACTACTGCAGGCCTAGTGTTTCGCACTCTCACTGGAACCAACTGGTGTTTGGAAAACTCTTTTTTCTGTTTGACTTATATAGCGGAAACACTGGTTGTTTGGAGATGGAACAGACTAGCACTAAGTTAGCTACTTACTTTAACACTCTTTATGTATCTTAATCGTTTAGGATGCGAGACAGTGGAGGATTTCCTACTTTTCATTCGGTCCTTTCCTTTTCTGTCTCTGTGATTTTTGGCCGACTCTATCTCTATAAGAGACCCTCTTGTTCGTCTCTCTTTTCTCATTATCATTCAATCATCTCTCATTAGATCTCTTATTCATATCGTCTACTCTTTGTTCGTTCTTTAGATACAAATCTATTCTGTCTCCCGCTCGCATAGCTGCTCCCATACGAAAGTGAATACAACGGCAATCACTTATACGCCTAAAAATTGTCACTTTTCACATGAAATCGCACACTTCGCGAATCGGGATGCTGTACGGGTACACGATATTCGCAACATGGACCATAATTCTGTCATCCCCAAGGACTAGGAATCTGTTATCACAGGAAATCACTCGTCCTGTTGCCCCCTTCGCCAGATCAATTAACGCACTGTACCGGCGCAGTACTCGCAGGAACCGCCTCGGAAGTCCGACACAATCTCCAGAACAAACTCGTGGCTGATGAAAAATATTTTGGTACTTATGACGCCCTCTAGAAAACCTGCAGGCTTGGTGTACATGATACCCCCAAATTTTTACTAATGTACAGCTTCAGAGAAGGAAATGTGACATTATCTTCCTCATTCCTCATGACCATCAGGTCAGCACTTTTCCCGCCAAGCCATGTTCCTATCCTAAAGTTCCGAAGGGGGTTTTATACAGGGTGCTGTATGGAGCTTCGGGTACCATATTAGTTATTTTTTGATAAGGTAGCTTAACTATGGCAAGAACTTTTAGAGGGCCAGCGGGCAGGCATTCTTAGGACAAATTTTTCCATTAGCCTTTTGTCCTAGTCGAGAAGTTCTAACTGTTTAAAAAATTTGGTTTCTCTGATCAAAATCTATTTTAGGGGCGCTTACACAGTTATAGACCCATTTTCATTATCATTAGCCTTAGTGCTGCCCTCTACATTCTGCACGAAGGTTAGACCCGTGATCAGTCTACACAAGCATCTATAAAAACAAGCGGCGAAAGTAGAGTATGGGACATCCTGGAAGTGGTGTCTCGGAAATTGTATGAGCCGGTTAAGTCAAAGCAGTATCCCGTAACATTCTCAAGCTAAACACTCAACTACCGTCATTATTCTCACTCGAGTTAACGTAACGCTTCCTTCATAGCTGTAGCCTGAATCCCCTATACTATCACAGGATGATGATGACCAAAAGTCTACCGAGCAATGCCCTGAGAATCCACCTCGGAAACTGTTAGGTGGATCGTATCATAGATAGAATAAATCAAGGTTTAACCTCCCCTGCCCTAAAATCAGTCCGCTAGTACAGGATAGGTTTAGTTTAGCAAGTTACTAGGATTTCGGATATCAGTTAATGAGATCTGACATGCCCTGAGGGCTGATCCCTCCCTGTATCAGGAAAACGCTATTCCTTCTTAGGAGACTTTGTCTCAGAATACAGAGATTACGGGGTGGTGGAAATAGTGGATTTCACGAGTTTTTACTGTACCGGTATATGATAGTGGATTCTAGGAATATTTACGTTAACTGCCACTCACGATATGGGCTCCGAACTTGTCTGCTCCATCTTCTCCTGGATACTACAGTAGCATGCACACTAGTCCTGCACCATATATGCACTATACCTCTTGGGTAGAAAAATCCTTGCAAACCTTACTACGACAATATCCAATGGGGAAAGCAAATCTTGGCTGAGAAGCACAAGCACAGCATTTTCAATTCCAACTTGAACCATGCAAACGAGTCCCCGTAGGACGAAATAAACTGACGCACTTCACTTGTCCTCATTCACTTCGAAGGGTTCCCCATCGACCTTAAACCCACCCCCTACCACCAAACGACAAAAATGAACGTAAAAATGAGAAGAGTGTAAAGAAAAAAAAATCCCCGTCTCCAGATCCTTTCACCAATACCAAAATCAATAACACTTCCAACCGCACCAAGACTAAACGAAATAAATCTGCCTCAACGGAACACGATAGTTTATCTGACAGGAGCTTGACCAATTTACCAATCGTCTTGCTACCCTCTAGTTACCGCTAATATACACTATCGTTGGCTTGTCAGAATTGTACTTAACATAGTGGGTGCGGTTTTGCCAAGTATTGACTTCGTAGGAATCGCCCGTTTGGTCAAAGAACTTGTAGTCGTAGGTATCAGTATTGGAGAACTCTAATGTGTATTTGAATGTATCGCCGTCCACTTCTGCGAGATTGTATTGCGTAATGGCCGCTGTCGTCTTAACATCTTCAGTCGTCTGCGTCCAGCCACCCCCCACTGGCCAGTCGACAGTGATGCCGAAGTCCTCGCCCTCCGCAGGTGTCTCGCTCTTCGCCTCTACTACTGGTACACTCGCAGCCTTTTCCCTTCCAATCTTGAAAGTGACCCCGTTTTTGCTTGTTAGAGTCTCCCACTCAACGGAGCTCTGATCGGAGGCTGCAGGCTGATCACTCATGTTGTTTGTATGCACTGCCATCTCAGCCGAATTAGTGAATAAACGTTGAGTGGATTCCATCTCCTCTCATTCTTTCTCAACTACTCACATTGATCGATTCAAATAATTCTTCCCTTATTTATATGCGAAGGCGATCCGAACTTCTATAGTCGCTTTGTTTGGTCGGGGGTAAGTTCAAAAACACTGGGTGGATGCTTCGTTCAAATCTCATTATCAGCCCGAGGAATTCTCCCCTACTTATACTATAGATGCAAACCAACTCTAGACAGCGCAGAAATACTAGAACTGATGCCTAGCACATGATCACGAATCTTTGAGGTTGGTAAATGTAAAGAGGAAAAGCAATAACAAACAAAGCCCAGTAGAATCCCACTCATGCTGTTGAATGCCCGGCTCATTCCCTCCAAAAAAAACACGCAAACTTATCAGCAAGCCACAATACCCCAGACACAGATAAGAAGTGATATCTTCCAATGTACAGTAAGTTCCCTGAAGACCGAATCCCACACAAACGTCCTACCCCGCTGCAAGCAAGCCAACCACCCAAAAAAAACCCCCACAACAAGCACGCCCCACGAGGTCGCCTGGTACGGCATGTACAGTACCGGGATATCAGTGAAGGGGTAATCCGGAAGTCCCCGAGTTTGGGGACCATATTTTCCTAAATCCCTTGTGAGAAATTGCAGGACGGGAGGGTTGCGAGTGGTTGAGAAAAATTTCTTTTTTTTATATACTCTTTATAACCCTCTCCCTGGTTGAAAAGACGATCTATTGCTGAAGAGATACGATTTTGGGACACTAGACTACAGTAACCCACTGCGAAGGGAGCCAGCGGTGAGGCGAGAATGCCCATACTCCAGCAGAACTTCTACAGGACAGCGATTAATTGTATGAGCATTCTCGTTATGCAGTGGACTCGCTTTGCCGTGGAATACTGCAGGGCGTATCACAAAAGAAGCAACCCACGATAGAGTTGAAGGTAAGCCACCCCACTAAGAGGGAAAGTCAGAAGTTAGAAGCTAAGAATCTTGACAAATATCTGAGAGAGGAAAAATGCCCCCTTCGGCAGGAAGTTTGTCATTGAGTATCGTAAAACCCCGCTCCCAATGAAGTGGTCCGGACTAGGGCTTTTTGAAGTCTCCGGTACTGAGGATATCATTGATTTCACAGACTTGGCCGATTGTAAATTATCCTAGTCTAGGCCAATTCATTAAAAGCGAGGTTTGACCTTATTTCTTGCTTGTTCTGTGGTGTTTCCTCCGGTATGACCGGGCTTCTGATTTTCCACTTCTAACCTTTGCTGATGCACGGGGGTGTCTTGACTCCAATGCCACGACCGAAATACTAGTGATAGTTGAAGCGCCCTGGACTTGATACCGCATTAACCGAGGACGGCCGCCTGGCGCTAGTGCGTTCATATAAGATTTTTGATCAGTTGTGTCTTGAAATCGCAATAAAACGCCATAGGCTAACTCTTTATAGACTAAGTCTTTCAAGACAATGATTTTGAAGCAATGCAAGTCTCACATCAGCCGCTTCTTATTTCAACGTAACAGAGTCAGGCAGTCAAGGCCAGTTCATTAAAAGTGAGTTTTGACCGTATTCCTTGCTTGCTCTGTGACTTTGCCTCCAGCATGACCGCCCAGGCTTCGTATTTTTCAGCTAACTTTTGCTCATGTACGGGGGTGCCACGACTCCAATATCACGAACGAAACAGCTGAAGAGCCGGGTAGTTGATACTCTAAATCCCTACTGGCTCGGTTAGGTACCTTCTCTACAGGAGAACACTACAATGGAACTTAGCAGGGACGGTAGCAGCTATCTCGGGATGCCGAAAAGAGTTTTTAGCGGGTTCAGGTGGGTGAAAGTGTTGTGCTCACTGCTGTCAATGACTGAAACTCGGAAATTTAGGCTAAGAGGGGGTGGTCTAACGCAGTAAGTTACCGCAAAAACTTGCCAAACTCGCTACGGTATGCAGTCAAGGGGGCAATGCATGCGCTGCCACAAGTACAACAAGATTGTCGCACTCCTATTGGCAGGGCTCCCAGTCGTCCGACTACCACCCCTAGTAGGCCGCCGGAACATCACTTTTTTTCTTCTTTTTCATTTTTATTTTTATTTTTATTTCCGTTCTTAGCCTTAACTTATTTAAGTATAGTACTAGTATTTGTCTCATTGACCAATATTGCGTGCTCGTAGTCGACGGCCGTCCACCCCAGCCAGGACGGCGCCAAGGCGGTCCGTCCCCCCTTCGTCGTCCCACCCCGCGTTGGACCGACGGGGCGACTGGAATCAGTGGCTACTACATTGCGCCACGGCCTTGGCGGGATAGAACCTTCCGGGTTTACCTTCTGATTGGCCACAACCCTTGCACAATGGCCTTGGCTGCCAGCGAGTTTCTTCCATCTACTCGTACTGGTACGGTACTCTATACGCGTAATGTCCTGACGTTTATGAACACAACTATTATTGCATACGAGCAAAAAATAAGCCAGAGCTGCAGGATTTTGGTGGTATGAGAGTTTTCGTTATGCAGTGGACTCACTTTGCCGTGGAATACTATAGAACATATCACGAAAAGAAGTAACTACGGAAGAGTTGACTGCACCCCACTACACTATGATAAGAGGGGAAGTCAGAAGTTGGAAGCTAGAACTCTTGACAAATATCGGAGCGGAGGAAGCTACCCTGCGGCAGGAAGCTTGTGTCATTGAGTACCGTAAAAACCCGCTTTCAATTAACTAGCCTAGACCAGGGCTTTTCGAAGTCCCTGGTACTGAGGATATCATTAATTTCAGAAACTTGGCCGATTGTAAATTATCCTGAGTCAAGGCCAGTTCATTAAAAGCGAGTTTTGACCGTATTCCTTGCCTGTTCCGCGGCGTTTCCTCCAGCATGACCGCTCAGGCTTCGTATTTTTCAGCTAACTTTTGCTCATGCACGGGGGTGCCCGAATCCAATATCACGAACGAAACAGCTGACGAGCCCGGTAGTTGATACTCTAAACCCCTACTGGCTCGGTTACGCATCTTCATCACGGGAAAGCACTGCTATGGATAACTATCTCGGGATATTGGAGAAAATCAGCCACAAAAATCTAAATCGGTGAAAGTGTGGGCTGCTCACTGTGCTGTCAATGATTGAAACTCGGAAATTTACGCCAAGAGGAAGCCGTCTAACGGCAGTATCCGCAAAAACTCGCCAAACTCTCTGTGCAGCCACGGCGGCAACGCATCGGTGCCACAAAGACGGCAAGATTACCGCACTCCAATTGGCCACTACAATGCATCATGGCCTTGACTGGATACTGTGAGGGGAGAAATTGCGCTTAGTTTATTTTTTCTCTCTTTTTATATTTAGTAGGTTTATGGGTTACAAATTGCTGTTTGTGGATAGGTTTCGTTTAGCTAGAAGGTTCGATTTCTAGATAGTTCCTTAGTTATAGAAGGGGAAAGGGGTTTACCCGGCCTAGAGGGGGGTGCTAGTAGTTCATAGGCCAAGGTGTTTGCTCACTTGTTTGTTTCTTCTGGCGGACAAGGAAGACGGAGAAAAGATCGTGGCGAGATAACCACTGGGTTTTCTTTTCTGATGTTTTTCCCTTTGTTGTTTTATGGTTTGTGCCCTTGAGGGTATTCAGTATTTAAATCAAAGGCGAGGAGAGGTTTATTCATTTCGTTCAGGTTTTCTTTAGGTAAAGCTACTTGGACAGGAAGTGTTGTTTTCAATACTCGAGTACTCGAGTACAGCACTTTTAATTCCAACTTGAACCATGCCAACGAGTCCTCGTGGGACGGAATAAACTGACGCACTTCACTTGTCCATATTCACTTTGCGGAGTCCCCCCACTGGCCTTAAGCTCACTCACCACCACTAAACGATAAAAATGAATATAGATAGCGAGAGTGTAAAGGAAAAAATTCCCGTCTCTAAATATTTTCACTAATACCAAAGTCAATAACACTTCCAACTACACCCAAACTAAACGAAATAAATCTGCTTCACCCCAACATGATGGTTTGTACTGACAGGAGCTTGAACAGTTTTCCAATCGTCTTGCTGCTCTCTAGCTGCCAGTAATACGCACTATCGTCGGCTTGTCAGAATTGTACTGAACAGAGTGGGTGCGGGTGGTGAAAGTATTGACTTCGTAGGAATCGCCTGTTTCATCATAGAACTCGTAGTCGTAGGTATCAGTATTGTTGAACTGTAAAAAGTATTGGAATATAGATCCTCCCGGTGTTGTAGAGAGATTGTATTGCGTGATGCCCGCGGTTGTCCTAACCTCATCAGTTGTCTTTACCCAGCCACTCCCTACTGGCCAGTTGACCTCGATGCTGAAGGACTTGCCCGATGCAGGTGCCACGTCCTCCCCCTGTGTCTTTTCCCTTCCAATCCTGAAAGAGACCCCGTTCCTGCTCGTCACGGTTTCCCACTCAATGGAGCTATGGTCACTCATGTTGTTTGTGTGCACTGCAGTCCCGCCGAATTAGTGAATGAATTTTGAATTTCATCCCCTCTCACACTTTCTCAACTACTCACATTGCTCTATTCAAATAAAACTTCCCTTATTCGTACCCGAAGGAGATCCTTTCTTCTATAGTCGCTTCAGTCTATTGTTGATCCTTCAAAAATGCTAGATAGATGCTTCGTTCCAACACAATCAGCAGCTGAGGGAATACTCTCTACTTAAACTATAGATTAAAACCAACTCTGGAAAGCGCAGATGCACCAGAACTGATGCCTGGCGCATGACCACGAATCTTTGAGGTTGGTAGAAATAAAGAGAAAAGCAATAACAAACAAATCCCAGTAGAAATTCCACTCTTGTTTGTTGAATGCTCGGCTCATTCCCTCTGAAAAACACGCAAACTTATCAGCAAACCACGACACCCCGGACGCAGATAAGAAGCGATATCTTCCAATGCACAGTAAGTTCCTTAAATACCAAATCCCACACAAACGTCCTACCCCGCTGCAAGCAAGTCAACCATCCAAAAAAAAATCTCACAACAAACACGCCCCACGAGGTCGCCTGGTACGGCATGCACAGTACCGGGATATCACAGTGAAGGGGTAATCCGGAAGTCCCCGAGTTTGGGGACCATATTTTTCCAAATCCCTTGTGAGAAATTGCAGGACGGGGGGGGGTAGCGAGTAGTTGAGAAAATTTTCTTTTTTTCATATACTCTTTATAGCCCTCCCGCTGGTTGAAAAGACGATCTACTACCGAAGAGATACGATTGCGGGACACTAGACTACAGTAACCCACGGCGAAGGGAGCCGGCGGTGAGGCAAGAACGCCCATGCTCTAGTAGAACTTTTATGGGCCAGTGATTATTTGTATTAGCATTTTCGTTTATGCCGTGGACTCGCTTTGCCGTGGAATACTAGTACTCGTAATGTCCTGACGTTTGTGAACACAACTGCTATTGCATAACGCCAAAATTCAGCTTTTTGGGGCGGATCTTAGCATCATGCAATAGCGGTCGTGTTCACAAACGTCAGGACATTGCGAGTACTGTAGAGCGCATCACAAAAAGAAGCAAATAACGATAGAGTTGACTGTGCCCTACCACACTAAGAGGGGAAGTCATTAATTGGAAGCTGGAGCTCTTGATAAATATTTGAAAGGGAGGAAGATGCCCCCTGGTAGGAAGTTTGTGTCATTGAGTATCGTAAAAACTTGCCCTCGATGAACTGGCCTAGACTAGGACTTTTGAAGTCTCCGGTACTGAACATATCATTAATTTCAGACTTGGCAGATTGTAAATTATCCTAGTGTAAGCCAGTTCACTAAAAGCGAGTTTTGACCGTATTCCTTGCCTGTTCTGTGGCGTTTCCTCTAGCATGACCGCCCAGGCTTCGGATTTTTCAGCTAACCTTTGCTCATGCACGGGGGTGCCTTGACTCCAATATCACGAACGATATAGCTGAAGAGCTCTGGAGTTGATACTCTAAATCCCTACTGGCTCGGTTAGGCACCTTCACTACAGGAAACACTACTATGGAATCTAGCAGGGGCGGTAGCAACTATCTCGGGATGCCGAAAGGAGTCGTCCGCGGGGATCCAAATCGGTGAAAGTGTGGTGCTCCTCATTGTGTTGTCAATGATTGAAACTCGGAAATTTACGGCAAGAGGAAGCCGTCTAACGGCAGTACCCGCAAAAACTCGCCAAGCTCTCTATGCAGCCACGGCGGCAACTCATGCGGTGCCACAAATACCGTAAGGTTGTCGCACTCCATTTGGGCACTACAATACAACCATGGCCTTGGGCCCTTGACGGGATAGAGCCTCATAGGTTTACCTTCCGATTGATGGAGCAACCCCACACTGGGTTTAGGGCATACTAGAGAGGACGGCTGTAGGTGACTGACATATCCAGCATGACCCTACCGTATGTTAATATAGACATGCACCCAAAATCCATGGACATTCCAACAAGAGAATACACTGTGCGTGATCGCTTGTTGGCTTCTCCTTTGGAGGGTAGAGCGCAGGAGATACTGCTCCGTGCTGTAGTGTGTGATCGTGATCACCTGGTATCACTTGCTTGCCATCAATCGCTGTAGTAGGTGGGGTCGTGTCCAATAAACGCGGACACCTTTCCCCGCAACCAAGCACCCCGGCTGAATATTCATAATGACAATTCGGGCGAGTTTAACAACAGAAACAAGGAAAAAGGTACATTTAGGATCCTGTTCCAGTATACCATCCTTTAGCATCAATGATAGCCTTCATCCTCTCAGCATGGTTCTTGCCAGAACCAGGCGACTCCTAGTAGCGTTCAACAATATCTCGAATCTCGCTCCTTAACCCATGCCCTTGGTATCTTGAGCAGCGTAAATCGGGATATATTCTCTCAAAAGGCATAATCCATGCTCACGCAGTAGCCTTAACCAGCCTCTTTGCTACTTTAATTTATTGGCATTCCAACATCAAGAAGGCCAGCTAAATGCCCTTGATCCCAGAGTAAAAGGGTATTGCTGTAGGAAATGACGAAAATGAATATATAAATGATGAGATAGTAAAGAGAAAAATCCCTTATCTCCAAATCCTTTCGCAAATACAAAAATCCATAGCACTTCCAACTACACCATAACCAAACGAAATAAATCTGCTTCAACCGAAACCCATAGTATATATCCACAGGACCGAGGCCAACTGGTGAATCATATTCCTATTCTCTAGGTACCGGAAATGAACACTATCGTCGGCTTTTCAGAGTTGTACTTAACAGAGTGGTCGCCGGTGGTCCAAGTATTAACTCCGTAGGAATCACCAGTTTCGTCGGTGAAAGAGAAGTTGTAGTTTATAGTATTGGTGAACCCAAACTCGTATATGGACGGAAAAGATTCCGGTGCCCAGAGTCTGTATCGTGTGATGCCCGCTACTTCCTTAACCTCGTCCGTTGTATCCTTCCACGAGCTATCTCCCACCGGCCAGTTGACGACGATGCCAAAACCCTTCAGACTCATTGCAGCTACCTCGGTCTTGTCCTCTGTTACACTCTCAGTCTTTTCCCTTCCAACACTGAAAGATGCCCCATTCTGGCTTGTTGCTTTTTTCCACTCAATAGAGCTATCATCAGAGGCTGCAGGCTGATCACTCATATTGTTTGTGTGCACTGTCATCATAGACGAATTAGATGAAAGAATGTGGAGCGGATTTCATCCCCACTCACATTGTCCTATTTAAATATCCTATTTAAATAACTCCCGTATTGGTACCCGAAGAATATCCGTACTTCTATCGTTGCTTCGTTCTATCGCCGCTTCGCTCAAAATGCTAAGTGGATGTTTTACTCCAACCCCATCAGCCGGGGGAATACCCCCTTGCTTATACGGACGGGGCCGATAGATAAAATGGTCACTTGGGTCTGATAAGAAAAATTTGGTGAACATTCTAGCTGTAGAGCGCCTTATCGGACACACGTGACTATTTTATCTATTGGTCGCGCTAGTGCTACAGGCACAACCCCCTCCAGAAAGTGTAGGTTAGTAGGAATAAAGAGAAAAAGCAGTAACAAACGAAGCCCAGCAAAAACCTGGCTCTCACTTGTAGAATTATCGAGGGGGCTCATTGCCTCCAAATATCACGCAAACTGACTAGCGAACCAGTATGCCCATAGGGGCGCATGAGAAGAAACAATATCTTCCAATTCGTAGTAAGTTCCCTAGGGGTTGAATCCACATACAAACGTCCTACCCCGCTACAAGTAAGTCCACCATCCAAACGGAATCCCCGCAACAGGCAGGCCACGCGAGGTCTCCTTGTGTGGTAAGTACAGTATTTCAGTGCGCGGAATAATCCGGAAGCCCCCGAGTTTGGGGACCATATTTTCCCAAGCCCTTCCTGAGAAAGTGCCGCGCGGGGAGTTGCGAGTGGTTGAGAAAAGTTTCTTAAATTTATTTCACTTTCCTTCATATACTCGTATCGGCTTTGGAAAAAGACGATCTACGAGTACTAGTGCAGATCTACATTGCGGGACACTAGACAAGGAACCCACGACTAAGCGAGCCCACAGTGAGAGGAGAACACCCATATTCGAGCAGAAATTTTTATAGGACAGGGATTATTTGTATGGGAATTTTCGTTATGCAGTAGACTCGCTTTGCCGTGGAATACTGCAGAGGGTATCACGAAAAGAAGCAACCACGAAAGAGTTGACCGCACCCCACCACACTATGATAAGAGGGGAAGTCAGAAGTTGGAAGCTAGGACTCTTGACAAACATTTGAGAGGGAGGAAAATACCCCGCGGCAGGAAGCTTGTGTCATTGAGTATTGTAAAAACTCGCTCCCAATGAACCGGCCTCCGCTAGGGCTTTTTGAAGTCTCCGGTACTGAGGACACCACCAATTTCAGAGACTTGGCCGATTGTAAACTATCCTAGTGTAGGCCAGCTCATTAAAAGCGAGTTTTGACCGTATTTCTTGCCTATTCTATGGCATTGCCTCCAGAATGACCGCGCAGGTTTCCTATTTTTCAGCTAACTTTTGCTCATGCACGGGGGTGCCTTGACCAATATCACGAACGATATAGCTGAAGAGCTCTGGAGTTGATACTCTAAATCCCTACTAGCTCGGCTAGGCGCCTTCGCTACAGGAAACACTTGTATGGAATAGCAGGGGCGGTACAGTAGCAGCTGTCTCGGGACGCCAAAAGGAGTCGCCAGCGGGGGTCTAAATCGGTGAAAGCGTGGTGCTCACTGTGCTGAAACTCGGAAATTTACGCTGAGGGGGTAGTCTAACGTAGTACCACAAAAACTTGCCAAACTCGCTACGGTATGCAGTCAAGGCGACAATGCATGCGGTGCCACAAGTACAACAAGACCGTCGCACCCCAATCGGCCACTACAATGCACCATGGCCTTGATGGGATACGGAGGTACTGACCGTACATCGCCTTGGTTTTGTATGTTCCACAAACGAGGTTTGCTGCCTCTACTAGTACCCCTGTGGAACATACAAAACTTAGGAGCTGTACCTCCGCAGAGCCTCACAGGTTTACCTTCACCACAACCTGGATTAACAACTCCCCCAGAACTTCCAAAGGAGACAGCCTCCTAAGCGGTTCCACATTCCTGCCCGAAGTCATCTACGAACTTATCCTCAAAACCAACAGACAAATAGCCCTGAGACAACGCCTAGGCCCGCAACTGCCCACATAGAAAGCGACAAGGAAAGAAGAAAAGAAAATCAAGCAAAAGAGAACGAAGAGGAAAATGGAAACTCCCCATTTAAGCCAATCCCTCCGCAACAACAAACTGCCAAACTGCGTTTACTGATCGATAGAGTAAATAGAGACATAATGTTGAAGGGAAACATTGATACCGGTAAAATACATGTTTCAACTATGCTCTAAATTACCCAAAAAAGAAATAAGACTAAAGGAAATCTCCCCCGCATATTTAGAAAAAACATCCGAACATAGCCTAGCTTGAAATGAACAATATACCCCTTCCATCCTCAAAACCAAAATACCGTAAAAACTCTTGAAATCCGGCGTCTCAGGCAGCCCGCTAATCTCCGGATTCTGAGTCAAGTCATCCGGAGAGGGATTAGCGTTTTCCTAACACAGTGAAGATCGGCACACTTGACACCTTGGTTCTCGCTAACCTGTATTCGCAATTCTATTAACCTGTCAGGCTAAACCAATCCCGGGCTAACGCGCTGATCATGGATAGCGAATTTCAAGAGTTTTTACGGTAATGGCACCAGCGCGATCGCCTTAGATGGCGGATTTCAAGAGTTTTACGGTATTATTCCAAGAAAAACTCACTAATCAACTGAGCATAGCCCTACCGTATGTTAATAGACATGCACCCAGAATCCATGAACATTCCGAAAGGCGAATGCAAGGTCCGGCAAGAAGTTATGGAACAGTTAATTTATTTAAGGCTAACCAACCAAATATTTCTTCCGGTTGATAGTTCCTACCTTTGTAAATATCTCTGGTGTTATTAATGTACAGCTACCGTATCTAGAAAATCATAAGTAAAAGGGTAATAAGAGGGAAGAATTTCCTGACCGGGTTGCTACCTACTGGAGGGGTAGATATTCGAGATTAATTCTCCCACGATAGGAACCTAGGTAAGGAACGCATTGTCGGAAGATTACGTGGTGTGCCTACCGAGGAGTATATGGTATGTATCTAGAACATATACTATCACGCGTATCTAATCTACCCGTAGAAAGCCTACTTTAAGGGACTGGGAATAACATCTTGTTTTATCATGGAAGGGGATCATAGATTCTACATCAGTGGCTGGGAGCTAGAACGGCGTATTCATACTGCGGAGCGTTGCCGGTTCTGTGGATCCCCCTCACCCCCTCATTGATTCTCTCTAGATTTCTCCCCGGGGGACACGAAATACCGGCCCATCAGAGCGCCAGGAACGTCGGAAGTGGTAGCTATATTGGAAGTATGCGGCAGAGATCCAAACAACCCATATAATGCACTATGGCAAAGCAGTATTCGGTAACATTCTCAAGCTAAACACTTAACCTCCGTCATATATTCTCACTCAAGCTAACACTCCTTCATAGCTCTATTGCATGATGGCTAAAAGTCTACCGAGCAATGACCTAAGCGTCTGATCTTCAACCACCCCAGAAACTGTTGCACTCCCGACCCAAGCTAAACGAACCGACTTATCAACTAAGGGGCTGTTTGGCGCGACATGGTTGGGGTTTCAAACCATGGTTAGGACGCTTATGTAATCTATGGACCGTTCAGAGTCCCCATTTGGATTACATAAGTGTTCCCAATCATAGTTTGAAATCCTAGCATCTCTAAATAGCCCCTAACAACCGACTTCACCGAGCTGACCGTATCAAACTCGACTCTGCACTCACCGAGCCCACCGACCAGCCCGGGGCCTACTGATATCCGGCTCACCCCTAGGGTATACATATATTCTCACTAAAGTCACTGACCTTTCCCTCCGACCCTGGTGTGGCTTTAGTTCACAATCGCACACAGTCGGACGAACAGCTCTCCTCCCTCTGAGTAGCGGTGGAGAGCCACGTATTACCGGTATCTTACTCTCCTGTCCCGCCGACCGCAAATACCGGTACTTCGCAATGCACAAAAAATTTAGGAAAAAGACACAAACACAGAACAACAACGGATAACTTGAAAGAAAAAACCTCCATCCCTGCAAGTCCCGCTTTTCGGACAAACCCCATGTATGGTTAAACGTCACGGCAAAAAAGAGCAAATAATTGGGCAAAAAAATGTTTATTTCTTTTTAATAAAGGACCTATACTCAAATGGGAGCGAATAAAGCTGTAGGGAAGTACAAGGAAGTAGTAGTGAAAAAGGAAAGAAAAGAGTTCTGTTTGTTTATTTCTTTGATGGTATTTCAGCATAGATTGGAGCAGGTACTTGGCCGCCGTGAGTGTGGCTGTTGAAGAGTAGGAAATTAACGACGGTGGGGGGGAGGAGCAGCGCCAGGGGGAGGAGCAGTGCCGGTAGGGGGAGCACCGGGTGGGGGGGTGCAGTTCCAGGCGCGGCACCCTGCGGAGGCGGGGCCCCCTGCTGCTGCTGAGGTTGCTGAGCTGGTGGAGGTGGAGGTGAGGTCGCACCGTTGAAGGCACCGCCAACGAGGCCACCAAGAGCGGAGCCAGCCACACCAGCGAGCGACTGTCCAAGTGTTTGAGGCATCGGCATACCCATCCCCATTGGCGTGCCCATGCCCATTCCACCCATCATTCTCGCGTAGGGATTCATCATGCTGTTCATACCGGGCATTCCCATTCCCATACCCCCCGGCATACCCGGCATACCGGGCATCCCACCCATACCGGGCATCCCACCCATACCAGGCATTCCACCCGTACCCATACTAGGCATTCCGCCCATACCCATCCCGGGCATCCCACCCATGCCCATACCCGGCATTCCACCCATGCTAGGCGCTCCACCCATACCTGGCATCCCGCCCATGCCAGGCATCCCACCCATGCCCCCCATACCAGGCATGCCCATACCCATGCTCGGCATACCGAAATTTCTCTTTCTGAGCTTCTTCCCGCCCATCTTTGGCCCTCCGGTGGTACTAGAACCAGAGGTCTCATCAGTGTGGCTTCTCGTGTGTTCGATTCCGGCGCCGTCAGAGGACAGTTCACGTTTAATTTTAACGTCGCCTTGCGGGAAGTTCTCATTGATGTTTATCGATCTCCTCTTATTTTTGGAAGCTGGTATATCCTCATCGTCCATATCCTCGTCATCCTCGTCATCGCCCTTGCGGCGCTTCTTTCCACCCATGCGGTTCATGTTGTTGCTCTTCATGCCACCATCCATGCCACCGTTCATCCCACCCATCATACCGCCGCCCATTCCGCCCATCATGGGATTATACCCGCCCATCATACCGCCCATCATAGGATTACCCATGCCACCGTATGGGGACATGCCTACCCCGTAAGGGGATGACATCTTCATCATAGGGTTCGCCATCATAGGCGGCATACTCCCCATCATGGGGTTCATCCCCGGCATTCCGCCCATCATGGGGTTCATCATACCCGACATTCCCCCACCCATCATCATTGGATTTGTCATGCCACCCATCGTGGGGTTCATCATACTCGACATTCCGCCCATCATAGATGGCATGCCACCCATCATCGGGTTTGTCATGCCATATGGTGATGCCGAGTACCCTGTTGTTGCGCCATATCCTGCGGGTGGATATCCCATACCAGCAGTGGTACCAGCTGCAAGCCCTCCGAGGGCACCAGTAAGAGCGCTAGCAGAAGTGCCCCCCAGCGAAAATCGCTTGCCACTGTTGTTGGTTAGTTTTTGTCGCATAGATACATATATCACCACTCAGGCATCAAACTCACAGATGCTTTTCTCCGACTGCTACCTCAGGGTTTGCGTCAACGACGGGTGGTGGACTACCAACTGCTTCACCCACTGTCGGCAGAGCAGACGCCGAACTGAGTAGTAATAGACAGTACGTAGCCGCAGGGAAGGAGAAGGGGTAGAGCATCTTTGACGTCCCGCTCCTAAGCGTTGTAACTATCCCGCAACGTCAGTTCATACCCTCTACCATAGACAAGATTGATAACCAACCGAGAATATAGAGAAAAAGAAGGGGAAAATGTCAGCCAAAGTCTCAGACTCCGTAGGAAAAATAACAAAAAAATATAAAAGCCTAAAAAGGAGTGTGAAAGAAGGTACTCGTGATCAACACAGAGGATCGTGAGAAACGAACGGATGGTCGAACTGAACTTGCGTGCTTTTATCTCAACCCTCACAGGTTAAGCAGATGTAGGCAGAAGCATTAAATAGGAGGGTACTTATATCAATCTCCAAGGCTTAGCGAAATGGATCCTGGCATAACATAACAAATTCAACTCAACGGTGAAAGGAAAAATCCGGACAGTTAGCTCCCAGTCCGCTTCACTAACTAACCCACCGAGAGAGCGAGGGAGTGAGAGAATTAATGTGGCATCAGCAACTACCGGTAAATACCCAGCAGAAACGTCTGAAGTGATTACCTCTCTAACCCGAGCGGCCAGCCTGCGGATCCCCAAGAAGGATATGAATAAGAAAACTCCGGAATCCTAAGATCCTAGAGGCGCGATAATAGCATACACCGCAACTCCACTTTCCCATTTAGAGGCGTTGTGCGTACTGTGCCCACCTCACCGGCCATTTTCAAGGCGTTCAGAAGACTTTACCGAGAAATTGGTGAATCCGGTGACGCTATAATACTTACCTACCTACCAAACTAAAAGTGAAAAAAGCCTATTCTAACCCAGGGTAATCCGAAGAATTTTAGCAAAAAGCATCATAAAGTCCGAGTTCTCCCTCTCCCCCCAAATACTGCCGGATTTTCACTATCCGGGATAGGGACTTGCCGTAGGTGCTTAGAAGGGATTCTTGGAGGTTCCAGCTAGGTGTATTTCTCTACTAAATAACTGTTGAAAAAATTAAAAATTACTTATTCAATATTTTCTCTAGAAATTATGTGATTATCGGAAAAACCTAGGGTGCGAAATATGGCTAGCGGTGTTAAAGGAGAATTGGAGAATTTCGAAACCTACGCGTGTGGAAGTCGTCTACTACCGTATCCCTTTTATTGGCTGTCTCTTTGGCTATCCAGTGGGCCGCCTTGTCGCGTCCTACTTATCTTGTAATCATACAAGATGGTTCGACTGTGCATTTGTGTGGTGGGGGACAAATAAGAATCAACCCCGGTGCACTAGTAAAAAAGGGTTGCGGTGGTTTGTCTATTTGGTCCGGAAGAGAAGTGGGAACGGTGTCGTTTCTGCTTATGCACTGTGCTGTACTGAGCAAGAATGTTGTTGAGACTCTGGGTTAGACCGATTGTTGATTTGAGGTTTGGGCTGATTGTACAAAAACAAGCTTTAATATCAGCTAACAGCCCACTACAAGCCAAGCCGTAACTTATAAGCTCAATCAGCAGGCACTTTAGTAAGGGGAAATGAGGGAGATGTGCTAACTTTATTGAAATATCTGGTATTTGCAGTTGTGCTCAAACGACAAGGTAAATATGTTACAGTACAAGTCTTATAAACGACAGATACGGTACTGTGCTCAGCAGTACTGTAAATTAAGAGCACCGGACGCAATGCTGCTGAATGGCATTTTTTAACAATCATTTGATGCTACAGTCGCACCCCGTTGTCCCGGATGGCCAAAATCGGGATCCGACCGTCCGGGACAATGAAGCATCCGGGACAGTGAAGTGAGTGATAAAAATCATGCTTGAAGAAACTGAAAAGCGAGTGATACATTACTGAGCTTCACTGTTTTTACCAATCTCTTCCTGTCACCCATCTAAATCCAGACCCTAAGATAGATAAACTTGTAGTATCTAAGCTTGTTAGCCAGGCAGAAAAAATAAAGAAGTGTCTTATGAAGTTTTTTTCCCACTCATCTGATTTTTGAGCAGCTATGGTGTGAGAATTTAGGGCTGGATTGGGAGGAAATCCGGGACAGTGAATATATTTTGTATGTGAACAGGGGTCAGAAATATCTAAATTTGCATCCGGTCCGAAAACCCCCCAATATCCGGGACAGTGAAGGGTATTTCTATGTAGCTTGCGCAAATCTTGAAAAATTATCCGTGACAACGAATAATCCGGGAGAGTGAGGTCCGGGACAACGGGGTGCGACTGTACTTGTATGTGTACAATATCAGTGGATTTGGTCTGGCTTTAACGACTTTGTATGGAGTTCAAAATTACTACCTTCCATATAAATTATTTCTTCTATCCCCTCAACCAAAACGCCAGATTTTTGAGAAATTAAACCTTAGAGTTACCCTCTGATTGGTTATCTATCAATAAGGATTTGTATTTGGAAATACTTGTGGTGGTCGAGCGTTGATTCATTTCTTGTTTAGTGGTTTTTTGGGACCCCGTCTAAGTGTCGCACATATTTCCTGATTCGCTAAGAGTGCTGAGTCATTTGAGCACTCAGACGATCGAAAGTCGGCTGTTCTGACCAAACTTAGCTGACTGTTTCACACCGCCTACAATTGAGAGGTGTCTGCCGAGAGAGGCATAATGATTGGGCTAACTCACACTGTGCAACGCGGGAGCCTTATCAGCTCTTGCCTCCTCTCCTTTCTGTCCTAGAACTCTGAGAGAAGTCAGATCCCCCTTTCACACGAGCCCTCTCTTTCTTTCACAAAAAAAGAATTCAAAATAATAGACAATAGCACAGATGTCGTCAAAGCACTCCCAGGTTACCGGTAATGTCAACTCGTTCAATGTATTAACAAACAATATCGTCAACTTCAATTCAGAAACAGGTGCCGAGGGGTATGAAATTCTACAGTGGCTATCGCCGCTTGAACCACAGCAAAGACACCAAGACGTACGAACCGACCGACTTGATGGCATAGGAAACTGGGTTCTAGAAACAAATGAGTTCAGAAAATGGAGTGGTGCGGAAGATGGTTGCCTTGAGCCAGTGCTTTTCTGTGACGGAAATCCGGGAGTGGGGAAAACTTATCTAAGGTAGGAAGACTGTTTGTCTGGGCAAGGGAAATGCAGATGTCACTGACGATTATCGAATAATAGCTCCCTGGTGATTGATAGCCTCTGCGATGAGGCTGGAGGAAAAGACATTGCTGTGGTAGGGCTATACTGCGATTTCCTTGCCCAGCAGGAACAGTCCATCACAAGTATGTTAGGTGCCATCCTCAAGCAGATTGTCAGCAGAGGAAGAATCCCGGAATATATACAGGAGGCTTTTCAGAAGGCTAAAAAAGAGTTTGGCGGCAGAGGTCTCCGACTTCCTGATCTCGTGGAAATTATGAAGAAGGTTGTTGCTGCGCTATCGCGGGTATTTATATGCGTCGACGCCTTAGACGAATCCACCCCAAAGCCCAGACGAGAGCTCCTCGAATCACTGCGAGAAATCGTTCGAGTGTCAGCAAACACGCGACTATTCCTTACCGGGAGGCCCCATGTTGGGGACGAAATCATGAGATGTTTTGGCAAGGTAGCTAGGATACCTATTAGTCCCTCCAGGGATGATATTAGGAGCTACCTAGAGATGAGGCTAGGTAGCGACACTGACCCTGATGTAATGGACGATGAATTGCGGGCGGATATCATGAGAATAATTCCGGAGAAGGTCTCGGAAATGTGGGCAATACCAACCTAAGCACATTCCCAATACAAGAATGAGCTATTATTCACTAACGATGATGTTTAGTTTCCTTCTCGTTTCTCTAAACATCGATGCGATCCTGAGCGAGCTCACTCTTCATCAGAGAAGAAAAAAGCTGGACGAGATGACTAAAGGGGATGGTCTGGGCGATGCTTACGCGGCAACTTTATCACGAGTACATGCCCAGCACAGAAGCAGATCAAAGCTCGGAATGCAAGTTTTGATGTGGGTATCGCATTCGGAGCGGCCGTTGCGTGTGGACGAGCTATGCCACGCCCTTGGGGTCGAAGAAGGGTCTAGCGACTTGAATATTCGGAATATTCCTCGGATAGAAACACTGCTAGCATGCTCCCTCGGGCTTGTCACGGTTGAGAAGTCCTCGTCTACCGTCCGGCTTGTCCACTACACCCTACAAGAGTACCTCTCCCGTAACCCCAACTTGTTCCCTAAGCTTCACTCAATGCTTGCTGAGGTCTGTTTGACCTACCTCAACTTTACCCAGGTCAGGGGCATTTTGCCCACCCTTCCCTTTGTCCCATCAACCTTGACATTTGTCGAATATGCATCCTGTCACTGGGGTAGACACGCTAGGCGGGAAACCACAGAAAGTGTGAAAGCGCTTGCATTGAAACTACTCGATAGGTATGATCAACACATATCATCGACGATGCTATTATTGCGCGGGATGGACTTTTTGGGACGAATTTTATATTGGGAAGATAGCGCTGGATTTACAGGGCTCCACGGTGCTGCATACTTTGGATGCACGGAGATAACAGTTGCTTTATTGAAGATGAAGAAATGGGATGTGCAGGCAACTGATTGCTATGGTAATACACCACTCATCTGGGCTGCTAGGCGGGGGCATGAGGGGGTGGTGGAGATCCTGCTGGAACATACCGACGCCAATCCCAGCACAGCTAACATATATGACCGAACACCGCTCTCGTGCGCTGCCGAGCATGGACACGAGGGGACCGTGAGGATACTGCTTGAACGGAATGACGTCGACCCCAACACGGCTGACAAATATGGCCGAGCGCCACTCTTGTGGGCTGCGCAGAATGGACATACGCGGATCGGGAGGATGCTGCTAGAACGGAACGACGTCAATCCCAACACAGTTAACGAAGATAACCGAACCCCGCTCTCGTTGGCTACCCGGTATGGCTATAAGGAGATCGTTAGGATGTTGCTGGAACGGAACGACATCAATCCCAATACAGCTAACAAAGATGGCCGAACACCGCTCTCGTGGGCTGCCCAGTTTGGGCATGAGGAGATCATTAGGATGCTTTTGGAACGGAACGGCGTCAATCCCGACATAGCTAACGAATATGGCCAAACACCTCTCTCTTGGGCTGCCGAGGGTGGACATGAGGAGATCGTGAAGATATTGTCGGGGTACAAAAATAACGGCGGTATCAACGGGCGAAAATCTTCGGCAATGACAACAGCCTCCCACCAACCCCACTATCATGAAAACCAAAAAAAAAAATTAAAAAAGTAAATACATAGTAGAAATTAATATTTAGTATACCATCCATCAGCCTTAATAATTGCTTCTATTCTATCCACCATTGACCCTGCCAAAGTATCAAAAACCTTTGGGTTTAAAAGTTCCCAACAATGAGTTATTGCCTCCTCTATTGCCTTCTTAACCACATTGACATCACCCCTCATAAGATACAGCTCAGGATAGTGCTTACGAAGCTTATCTTTCACCAGAGACCAAATATTTTCAATTGGATTGAGATCTGGTGAATAGACAGGAATTTCCATAAGAGCAACTCCCTGCCTTCTGAGCCATCTCCTAAAAGGCAAGTGAGTCTTAGCATTATTAATGATAAAAAATACCTCTTCTTCCCCAACCTGCTCCCTGATGTCCTCCCATATCCCTAGAAAGTCATTCTGATCATAGATATCAATAATTGACTTTCCAGTAACTCCACCTCTAGCAGAAGAAGGATTAGGAAAAACAGGTAAAAAGAGACCATGAGTTTGACCATAAAAAAAACCAGTCATCATCTGGCCAATCCCTCTCTCTCCTCTCCTAGCAGTAGGTTCAATACAATCCTTATTCCACTTCTCATTTGGATATCTAAATACCCATTTTCTCCTCTTTCCTCCACCCCTCTCTACAGATACCTCATCCCCCCATATTGCCTTCTTTCTCCACATCTCCTTTGTCCAATGCCTATGGGCCAATGCCCATTCCAACCTCTCCTGAGCCAGATCTTCATCCAAATGGACTCTCTCTTGTGCTACCCATTTTTTAAGATGCTTTTGTGCAATTCTTCTCTTGACTGTCTGGGTAGAAACATTGGGTGCAACTTTTTTACCAATCTCAAAATAGGTAGTGTGGCGATTTTTGAGAGCTTCCTCAACCATAGCTTCATCCTGTGACTTCGTAGTCTTAGGATGTCTTCCTCTACCCTTCCTCTCTTTGCCCTCCTGATATCCCTTTGCAATTGTCCTTCTGACAGTGGTGGGAGGGATGTTAAGGTAGTGGGAAATTTGCTCAACTTCCATTTGAGGCTCATGCAACCCAAGGATTCTCCCCCTGGTAAACTCAGAGAGGTGCTTGGAGGGAATAGGTTTTTTGGCATGACTGCGAAGAATAGGAGGCATAGTTTATTGAACAAAATAATTAGGTAGAATGATTTAGTTTTGGTTGATTTAGAGAAATTTGTTTAGGTAGTATAGGATGTGCGGGGTGATGAGGCGGGGTGCGTTGCGATCGATCGTTGAACCGCCGTTATTTTTGTCACCCGACAATATATCCTGTCGGTTCTATGACCTTGTTTAGGACTTAGAAGTTTTGCTACTCATGTAGCTTTGCATTTTGATATTTGCTCTTTGGACAGGATATTTGGTTATACTTTATTTGTATTTAAAGAGCTCGAGATCCCCTAAGGATTCGAACTCTCAAGCCTCACAGGAACGCTCTTCCTTAATATACTACAAGTTGAACGGTCACTCTATTAGTCCCTCATCTTTCTTATATCTCTTACAGAGATTCCACTCGACGCTTTCACTCCTGTCCTTCAGTATTGCCGGATCTCCCTCTGAGAATCTCGCAATACCAAGGAGCAGGTTACAAGAGTGTTCAGAAGATGAGAACACCTGGGAACCACCTGAGCATTTCAGAAATGCCAAGGAATTGGTAGATATGTTTCATAGAGAAAACCCGGAAATGCCATCATTGGGCTAAGTAGTATTACTTGGAAAGGTTTTCCTGCCGTGGCCAAGTAAACGCGGAAGGTTTTTTACCCTACCTTGTAGAGTACTAAATGGATTTAATATTTAATGTTTATTGCTACTCATGTATTACATATCAAGAAGGATTTTGGGGACAAACCCTTTTGAAGGGGGAGCTAGTGTTACTCATATGAGAATAGCTCACTAGTATTATTAGTAGAGACTGCGCTACCGTAATGGAAGAGCGTATGTCCAACCTCAACTCACTGTAGTAGGAGCAACTGGAGGCATCTATGTTGACTACTTGGGATATCGGAAGGACTCACGCTCCATGAAGCTGATTACTGATTGGAAAGATAAAGTGAGAATACTTTATTTCATATCCGGTGCATATGCATACTATGCATTATGTATTATTATCTGGCTATTTGAACTGATCACTCGATAGTTCACGATAAAAGACTATTGGTATGTTGGCATTGCGACCACATATATGAACTTAGTCTATTAGGACGAAGAGATTGAAGACTATCTACTGGTGGAGTGGGGACACTCTCAGATGAAATAGATATCGGGAGTTCTCTGAGTTCGAGTAGGGCAGTAATTCAGGGTCAAAGAGTGTTCACACTTCCTTTGATGAAGCTGAAATCTTACAAAGATACATGATTGTTAGGAAACAGGAAGTAGCAAGATTTTAGTATAAGTAATAAGGGCTATTCCCCGGAGTTTGAGAAAATCACGCAACGGAGAAGAGACCTTAACAATATAACAAGTTTTTAAAAGTTTCGAGAACTTTTATTTTATTACTTTACCTTTATCGAACTATCATTTCCTGAGCCTTCCTGACTTACCTCCGTTATCTCGAATATAATACGGCCTAACTTTCTCTATTACTTTGAGTTAGTTACCCCGTAACAAATACCCACTAGCAATTCAGATGCTGGTTCAGGCTGAAGACTTGGTCGGGGGGCTGCTTCCCTTAGCTTCGAGATAACGATATAAGGGTTATAAGAGATAAGGCCAGTGGCTTTAAAGGCAGAGTGGACAGTTGATGGCTTAAAGGTCTGCAGGCAAATCGAATCAATTCTGTCAAGGAATTCTGCTTTGTCGAAATCACCACACCCTATTCTGGTTGCTTCCTCAACCGCTTCAGCATGATAATGCTTGTATGGTTGAAATACAACCACATCTAGGGGCTGCAAGAGGTGGCTTGAGTATGGAGGAAGACAGAAGGGAATAATTCCGTGATTATCGCAGTAGTTGATGAACTCCTTCATACAATGTGAGCCAAATCCATTAAGGAGAAGTAGTCGATAAACTCCTGATTGTCGTTTTGCCGAAACCCTTTCAAAATGAGCGAGCCAACTCATCGTCAATAAATCATTATTGTAACCTGTTTCCGACAGGCCAATAAGGTAATTATCAGGGATGTGAGTTGTTATATACCAATACTCCTGATGAATAGCACCAGGAATAATAACCATAGGGGGTAATACTTCACCATCTCCACTGATAGTTTCGCAAACTGTTACTAATTTGCGATTCATAGATGTATCTAGGTAGGCCTGGCGGGTAGGATCGCGGGTTATAATCCATTGGTCACAGCTGATTCTAATACAGAAACCAGTTTCATCAAAATTGTACTGATCGCATGGTTGAATGCTATTTTCTTCACAAACAGCCAGATATTTTGCAAACCAGTCTCTGATATTGTCAGGCTGGTGAGCATTTTTGCGGTCGGCATCGATTGATTTTTGCTTTCAGATAAAGTACATTGGATGACAGCTTAGAAAACGGTTTGCCCAATGATCGCTAACAACCACTGGTAAACCAGGGCCAGAATGGGCATGTTGCAAAACTATATTTGCATAACTGGTAACCATTTGCAGTCTGGCACTAGTGCCAACTGTATCGAGACGATCAAGATACTGACAAACTGCAAGTTCCTGGTTGGGGGTAAGCTTGTGGTTGCCTCCTGGTCTTTCCTGTCTGGATTGACGGCCTTGTAATCGTGCTAGAAGACGGTGGACTGGGACTTCATAGGTGCGTGCGATCTCAGCAACATTCGTGTATGGGTTGTCACTATTCTGAATAAAGGCAATTGCAGCTTGGATTCTTATTTCAACCTCTTCATAAGGCTCAACTCGTTGGCTAGAAAGAATAAAGGCTGGTGGAGGTGACATAATTGTTGCATGTATCAGTAGAATAAGCATCGTGTGTGGCAATGAGAATCTTGAGCCTCTATTGGTTAAAATCTATTTAAAATTATAGAGCTATCCTAAGCCACAAAGTTGTGTTGAGCCACAAAGTTGTGTTGAGCCACAGAGTGGTGTTGAGCCGCAAAGTTGTGTTGAGCCACAAATTTTCTATGGTAAGCCACAAAGTTGTGTTGAGCCACAAAGTTGTGTTGAGCTGTCAGGCACTCAGGAGGAGTGCCCCAGGTTGTGAGCCGGCGAACATCCGGGGGTTGCGGCCGCACGCCGCAACCTTGGCACGGTTAATGTTAATGATTGGACCAACGCACACTTGTGCAACGCCAGAGCCCCACCAGCTCCCACCCCCCTCCACGGCCCTAAGAGGTTTGCTCGAACTCCGAGAGAAGTCAGATTCCCCTTCCACACGACCCCTCTCTCTTCTCTCACAAAACAAAAATTCAAAATAATAGACTATAGCACAGATGTCGTCAGAGCACCAGCAGATTACCGGCAATGTCAACTCATTCAATGTATTAACGAACTATAGCAATACTATCGTCAACTTCAATACAGATATAGACCTCGAGGGGCCTCAAATACTGCAGTGGCTATCGCCACTTGAACCACAGCAAAGGCACCAAGGCGTGCGAACCGACCGCCTCGATGGCATAGGGAACTCGGTGCTAGAAACCAACGAGTTCAGGAAATGGAGTGGCGCAGAAGATGGTTGCGTTGAGCCAGTGCTGTTCTGTGACGGAAATCCGGGGGTGGGGAAAACCTATCTGAGGTAAGGAGACTTCTTGACTAAACAAAGGAAATGCAGACGTCACTGACGATCTGCAAATAATAGCTCCCTAGTGATTGATAGCCTCTGCGATCAGGCTGGGGGAAAAGACATTGCTGTGGTATGGCTATACTGTGATTTCCTCGCCCTGCAGGAACAGTCCATCACAAGTATGTTGGGTGCCATCCTCAAGCTGATTGTCAGCAGAGGAAGAATCCCGGAATATATACGGGAGGCTTTTCAGAAGGCGGAAAAAGAGTTTGGCGGGCCGGGGTCTCTGACTTCCTGATCTCGTGGAAATTATGAAGAAGGTTGTTACAGCGTTACCGCGGGTATTTATATGCGTCGACGCCTTAGACGAATCCACCCTGAAGCACAGACGAGAGCTCCTCGAATCACTACGAGAAATCGTTCGAGTGTCACCAAACACGCGACTATTCCTTACCGGGAGGCCCCATGTCGGTGATGAAATCATGAAATGTTTTAGCAAGGTAGCTAGGATACCTATTAGTCCCTCGAGGGATGATATTAGGAGCTACCTAGAGATGAGGCTAGGTAGCGACACTGACCCTGATGTAATGGACGATGAATTGCGGGCGGATATCATGAGAATAATTCCGGAGAAGGTCTCAGAAATGTAAGCAATACCAACCTAAAGCACATCCCCGATACAAGTGTGAGCTCTTATTCATTAACAATGATATCTAGTTTCCTTCTCGTTTCTCTCAACATTGATGCAATCCTGAGCGAGCTCACTCTCCACCAGAGAAGAAAAAAGCTGGACGAGATGACCAAAGGGGATGGTCTAGGCGATGCTTACGCGGCAACTTTATCACGATTACAGGCGCAACCCAGAAGTAGATCAAAGCTCGGAATGCAAGTTTTGATGTGGGTATCGCATTCGGAGCGGCCGTTGCGTGTCAACGAGTTATGCCACGCTCTAGGGGTCGAGGAAGGATCTAGCGACTTGAATATCCGGAATATTCCTCGGATAGAAACACTGCTAGCATGCTCCCTCGGGCTTGTCACGGTTGAGAAGTCCTCGTCTACCGTCCGGCTTGTCCACTACACCCTACAAGAGTACCTCTCCCATAACCCCAACTTGTTCCCTAAGCTTCACTCAATGCTTGCTGAGGTCTGTTTGACCTACCTCAACTCTACCCAGGTCAGGGACATTTCGTCCACCCTTTGCTCTGCCCCATCAACCTTGACATTTGTCGAATATGCATCCTGTCACTGGGGTAGACACGCTAGGCGGGAAACCACAGAAAGTGTGAAAGCGCTTGCATTGAAACTACTCGATGGGTACGATCAACACGTATCATCGGCGATGCTATTATTGCGCGGGATGGACTTTTCGGAACGAATTTTATCCTGGGGAGATAGCGCTGGATTTACAGGGCTCCACGGTGCTGCATACTTTGGATGCACGGAGATAACAGTTGCTTTATTGAAGATGAAGAAATGGGATGTGCAGGCAACTGATGTCCATGGTAATACACCACTCATCTGGGCGGCTAGGAAGGGGCATGAGGGGGTGGTGGAGATCCTGCTGGAACATACCGACGTCGACCCCAACACGGCTGACAAATATGGCCGAACACCGCTCTTGTGGGCTGTGCAGAATGGACATACGGGGATCGCGAGGATACTGCTAGAACGGAACGACGTCAATCTCAACACAGCTAACAAAGATGACCGAACCCCGCTCTCGTTGGCTGCCATGTGTGGCTATAAGGAGATCGTTAGGATGCTACTGGAACGGAACGATATCGATCCCAACACAGCTAACGAATATGGCCAAACACCGTTCTCGTGGGCTGCCGAGAGTGGACATGAGGAGCTCGTGAGGATATTGCTGGAGCGGAACGACGTCAATCCCAACATAGTAGCTAACGAATATGGTCAAACACCGCTCTCGTGGGCTGCCGAGAGTGGATATGAAGAGATCGTGAGGATATTGCTGGAACGGAACGACGTCAATCCCGACACGGCTGACAAATTTGGCCAAATACCGCTCTCGCGGGCTGCCGAGAGTGGACATGAGGAGATCGTGAGGATATTGCTGGAACAGAACGACATCAATCCCAACACAGTTGATAAATACGGCCGAACACCGCTCTTGTGGGCTGCTGCGCGTGGGCATGAGGCGATCGTGAAGATATTGCTGTAACGGAACGACATCAATCCCAACACAGTTGATAAATATGGCCGAACACCGCTCTCGTGGGCTGCCGAGAGTGGGCATGAGATGATTGCGAGAATACTGCTGGAACGGAACGATATCAACCCTGACACAGTTGATGAACATGGCCAAACACCCTTGTCATGGGCTATGCAGAACGGGCATGAGGAAATTGCAAATCTTCTGCGGGGGTAGACGGATCTCATTCCTAGATACACAGCAATTTTGCAACCAACCGAGTTCTTCTCCACTGAGCCGTCCGAGTTATCCGTGCCGCCCTTCAAAAGGACCCGCTGGTCTTGATATCCAGCAATAAAGCCTAACTCTTCTCCCTACTTGCTGCACACGCTCCTTAGAAATAAAACAAACCTGGCCCAACAAAACCCTCGCCCACTCCAGAAAGCTCTTTCCACGCGGATTGACAAACCACTGTCGATGCCAAATGTTTGGATCATCCACCTAGAACTTCTCATTATCCCATCGGATCCCTCGAATCCCCCTTTTCCCTTTCACCCCTCCCGTTGTGGTATTTCCTGGAAGGTTTTTTTGTTTTTAACAATTTTGTATATATTCGTGGCTCATTACTGCTTTTTCGTACTCGCCTCTTACTATATACTATTCTTCAATTTGTCGCGTAGATGGTGGGAATGCCGTCCACGACAGGGGGGGGGGGTGCTCTGGAGCCAGCGGATTTCTCTCGACACCTCCGCCCGTATTTTGGGGCATTTTAAGTAGGAGGCCGGCTTAGCAGACTTAGAGAGGAGGAAGATTAGAGGGGGGATATAGGGCTTTGATTTATGAAATACACTTTCAAGATCACACAATCATCGCAGAGCACCCGCCCACAGTGCGTGCTTTTTAATAGCAGACCACTCGGTGATAACACTTACTCAAGCTAGTTCTCGAAAGCACAAATATCCCACTCCAGAAAACCCCGGTATAGTGTCAAAATCTAGTAGGGTCCTAGAAAGATAGAACTTATTATTAAAAACCAATGGCAGATACTGAGGAGAGGCATACCAAAGGTGAACTGACAGCTATCATCGCGAGTGCTTCCCAGAGAATTGGAAATTTGGAGCTGATCCAATGCCCCCTTGGGGATGACATTATAAATCGAAAATTGGAAGACGCTCCAAGCGCTCTCCATGGCGCGCTTCATTGTAGGGATGATATTATACTGGTAGTAGCTAGAAGAATCATGCGAAGTACCTGTATGATGACAAAATTTAAAAGAAAAGGGGAAGAAAAAAAAGAGATGTGCGCGGGCTCCCGAGGTATGCTACTACTCACCTATGACAACCCAAGTGCATATTATAAAATATTATACTAAACTACCAGGAAGTGAAGCCCCCCCCGGTATCCAAAAGTCCCCGGTAGGAGAGAGTGGCTGAAACTTGGAAGGCACTTCACAAGTAATATGGATACCACAGTACCCGCGCTTCACACCTGACATAGGAGCACGCCGGAACAACCAACCACCAACCTGATTCCTAACACAGTGCATAAAAGACAGTTGAAGGCCAAGTAGACCATATATAGTATTTGAACACCGAGCCTTCCGCACAGTCTAGAATTCAGAACCTCTATTTCCTCCCGGTAAAGCCCTCTAACCCTCTCTCCGAGGCCTAAATACTTAGACCAACCTACCGTTCAGAGCCTCCGCTTCTATGATAGAGTGGTATCATTCCAGAGACTAGGAATCAGCCTGAATGTTTGTCACAACAAGCAAACATAATTCCCAAGAAGAAAGGTTGGGCATGGCCAATAGCAGCTTCGTTGAACTTGATACTTCATAAGTGGTTCGTACGGTAGTTGGGTATATTCTTTCAGATCAAGTAATTAAGTGGGCTGTTTCTAGGGTAGGGATCTTGATTTGAACACAGCCATGTTTCGTATGTATAGGCAATTACGATGGATGCACATAGTGAAAATGAGTGATATTTAATGAGTGCTAAGAGTTTTGGATGAGAGCTTCAACAACCAACCTTCCGCCCAAGATATAGATTTTTTTTGATAAAAAAAACATCTTTTATCATTATCATAATTATTATATTAAGAGCAGCTCTTTTCAACTAGCAGTGGAAATCAAACATCAAAATTGGCATTTCAATTCCTCGCACAATAGCAATACTAGTAATAGTAAAACTAGAAATACGAAACCCGGCTGGAGATGCTAGTGCTACACGAAGGGATTATAATAGTACTATACTCTTCAGAGTCGTGATATTAAGTGCTACATGCTATTCTCTCTAACTATGATATTAAAACTCAACATCACCCAACCAAACCACCACCCTACTCCAGACATAAAATATTCCCAGCGAGGTACCGTATCCTACAAAGAAGGAAGGATATCATAATATTATTATACAAAAGTAGCTTTCCTTTCCACCATACTAACTATGTAGAAAAAAGGTTAAACCTGAATTCTAAATCCTGTGCATAATGCCTATGTACTGTGTGATAAGATGATGAAGGGAAATCCACTATGGTACCGCACCGTATCGTACCGGCAAGCAAGCAAGTTAAATGTCGAGGAACAAGTAAAATTTAAAACCTAAATGTTTAATTTAATGGTCACTATTATTTCCTTACCGTGATGCCTACGATAGAGACACGCCGGAGAGGAGGAGAGAGGAAAAATAGCTGTAAGTTAATATGCATAATATTATTATGATAGTCCAGTATAGAAAGAATCCCTATTTCCCCCTCCGAATCGCTCAATTTCTCGTACTCTCACGGTAGGTGACCGAATTTATATCTACAGAAGCATATATTGTAAAGTACTAGGCCAAAAGGATCCGTACGATCGGTGGTTACCACGCGATACCTCAAAAGACCCCACTCCTACAATCAACCACCCCTCAACCACAATGCCTCCACACAAGACAGGCTACCTAACAGAGTTTGAGAAAGGGCAAATAGTTGCTCTGAGGAAAAAAATATCTCTTCGGGAGAAATTGGAGAGCTCTTAAACCATCCAAAGAGCACTATTCAAACTTTCCATAATTGCTTCCAAAAGAGGGGTGATGCAAAAAACCTTCTCATACCTGGGAAACCTAAAATTATCGATTCCAGAACCCACTGCTGCCTAGTCAGAGAGTCTAAGAAGGCATGCCACCAGACTTTATCAGAATTGCGCAATGATGTTGCACCACATTTCTCCCTCCAAACAGTCAAGAGAGCTTTGGCCTCAGTCAACATAAAGAAATGGAAAGCTAGGAAAAGAGCTCTTCTAAAGGATGAGCATGCTGTTAAGAGGTTAGCTTGGGTAATGAAGTATAAGGATTGGATAAAGGAAGACTTTGAAGGAGTTATCTTTAGTGATGAATCCTTGGTTGAAAAGTCTAAGAATCCTAAGAGTATATGGGTATTCAGAACACCTGAAGAAAAGTGGTATAAAGACTGTATTCATGGGGTTACCAAGGGGCCAGGGGTAAAGCTGATGGTTTGAGCTTGTATTTGGGGCAGAAATAAGGGTCCTCTGATTCCTATTTTTGACAAGAGTGTGGATAGATTTGTATATATTGGAGTTTTGAAGGATGGTTTAGTTGATATCTGGCAGGAGGTGGAGGACACAGTTGGGGATCCTATCTTTCAGCAGGATGGTGCAAAGATACATACTGCAAGAGATATCATGGCTTGGTTTGAGGAAAACAATATACAGGTTATGGAATGGCCACCCAATTCTCCTGACCTCAATCCTATTGAGCACTGTTGGAAGAGGATGAAGGAAAAGCTGCACCAGCACTTGACCAATATCCACAAGACCAAGGGGGGCCCAGATACTGTTAGAAAGCATCTAGCAGTAGCTCTAAATCAGATTTGGACTCAGGATATTGAGGGGGATTTTCTGGAAAGGTTGTGGGTGTTACAATCCTCCTTCCTTCGGGCGATACTTGCAACAGGTAACCCGTTTCTTCGATAATGATCTCACTATCTTTAGTGTGTACGAATAACGACAGCTAAGTATACAGACTTCTGTCTTGTACCGTATATCACTAAGCTCGTGAGAGACACTATGTTCTCGGCCCGATAAAGTATAAAGTAAAGATAACGTATATTATAGGAAATAACTTAGATGATTGCGTGAAGAACTCTAAACCAAAAGGCCTTTTTTTTTTTTTTTTGTATCATGTGCGATTGTATTCAACTACCTAGGGGACAACGACTACATGTAGCGGTGGCTATGGTAAAGCAAAAACCCTCTGTGAAAAGAAATCCTCCTCGGACCACCGGAAAAAACCATCATCCCAAGTCCCTCTGGTGTGGAACCAACCGCACGATCCCGCCGCGAAGACAAAAAACCCCTATCGGCTAAGTAGACAACAGAAATAAATCACCAACACGACAAGCAGGAGACAACAGGAAAACCGGACCCGAAAACTCCCCCTTGACATAAAACAAAAGAAACCACATTAATATCCCAGAGTACTCTAACAGAAACCCGACCGTGAAAATTCAGCCAAAAACTACAGAACACAGAACGGGGGGACAAAAGGCGCTAAAACCAAGCAAGTCCATCACATTACTCCGTAACCCAAGGCGTTGACATCGTCCAAGGAGGCAGTGCAATACCATGACCGAGCGTAACTGAGGGCTGTGGCCGAGCCGAGCCACGGGGAAGGGGGAGACCCAGGGGAAGTGGCAGTAAGGGTGCCAGCTAATGAGAGGACGTTTGGCTGTAACCGAGCCACGGGACGAACCGAGCGGAGGAGAGGAGGGGTAGACCCAAGCATCGTAGGAACTATCGGAGACGTGTGCGTGTCTGACAAGGCAGCCTCGAACGAAACGTAATCGAAGAGAACAGAGAAATCGACCGTGGCCTGGTGAAAAGTTTTCTCTTACTGCGAACCGTAATCCCAGCCGTCTGTAACATGGACGCGAGGGTGTTGCCTACCGTGCAAATGCTAAGCGAAGACGCGAAACAAAAGCGAAAAGGTGGATGGGACGGTCCCTAAGAAACGGGTGCCCAAGTCCGAATCTATCATAGGGGGGGGGTGCAGCTCACTGAGAGTGCGTTGGAGAAAAGGATGTTGATGATGATTTCTCGTGGTGTTGAGATTTCAATCGCCGGAGGTGTAGAGGAGATGGTTCGTGTCTAAACCAAAAGGCCGTAAGGGCTCTCTTTTATAACCATTCTTCCCGCACTCATGACTCATCCTTCGCATCACGCGCCCCTATGACTCATAAATGAGTCATAGTATGAAATTCATCAGCTGACTCGTACGAGTCACTGCGCAATAACAACTAACCAATCAAAACACAATAAACCTATCATGTGCGCAACTCGCGTCACATGCATGAAATCCATGACTCATAACTATGAGTTATGTGCGAAAGTCATAATCATATACCCACAATTGTGAGTCATGTTCAAAGCAATAAACCAATCATAATAAGGAAATGACAGGCTATCGCGTAGTCATGTGAAATACCAAACCCTATGATTCATAAGTATGAGTCATGTGAAAACCTCTTCTGCTAGTCACCGTTTGTGACATTAGCTCCCTCTCCCCCTAGCATCGGTCCCACGATGCTCAAAGTCCTAAATCCGTTACCCGACTCCCCAGGCGTCTCGCTTCCCTTCGCATTCTCCGAATGACGTCCTAGGAGTCTCTCCATCTCTTGCGTACAACTTCAAGGGTGAGGTTCCCAACCTCCAGGGCTCGTTGTTGTTCCGAAATTTTGTTTTGTTGATCTTCAATCAACGCCCGTTGGTCCTTGAGTCGTTCTTGGAGACCGTCTCGTTCGTTTAGCAGTTCTTCAATCTGCCTCTGTAAGGCTTCCGGGTCCGGAACTGTAGTTGTTTCTGAATTTTCGCCCCCCTCTTCAGCCAACAGTGTCCTCACGGTTTCTCTTGCTTTCCTCGTTTTTTTGTCCCTTTTCGTAAGGGGTTCCTTTCTGCCTTCCGACCTCGGGTAGTAGCCGGCTTTGATTTTCTCATTCTTATGAGAACGGCAATCATTTCGAAAACATTGTTCCCAATGTATCTTTTTGTGCTCCTCGTCGAGGCTCGTCCCTTCCGTTTTGGTTCTTGTGGGTACCACCCTTGTCCTTGTTTCTCGCTAAGGTGCACGAAGCACCCATCGTCATAGCATGCAGTCCACGACAATCCATTGTGTTTCGCCGTCTCAATGGCCTTTGCTTGTCTTTCGTCCAGTTCTTGTTCCGTTGGCATGTTGTAGCCCGGGCTAGTAGGCGGAAATGGCCCTGGGCTCGACTCGTTGTCTCCCCATCCTTGGTCTGGCCTGATTTCGACCTTGAGTTCTACCCAGTCTTGGCTTTCCTGGGTATCATTGGTAGAATTGCTGGACTGCATATTTGGCGTTGTTGAAGTTTTCTGAGGGGTACCAGACTTTGTCGTGTTCTGGTGAGTATCTTTCCACTTAGCTCGATATTGTAGCTTTCCGTAGTGGAGTCGAGAGTCGATAATTTCGTCGAGTTCGTATTCTTGTTCGCCTTCGATCTCGATAGGCGGAGGAGGTTCTTGAATTTGAGAGGGGAATCGGTTGTTTTGGTAGGGTTCGAGGAGTGAGATGTGGAATGTGTTGTGTATTGCCATTGATGGCGGTAAGTCCAGCTTATAAGCGCTCGTTCCAATTTTTGCCAAGATTTTAAATGGTCCGATTTTCTTGTAGTCGAGTTTCTTTGATGGTCTCGTGGTCTTGATATTTCGTGGTAGTAGCCACACCATATCTCCTGATTGTAGGTTCGGATCGGGTTTTCAGTGTTGATCATAATATTCTTTTTGTCGTAATTGTGCTGTCACCATTTCGCTTCGTAATGACTCATGTAGTTGAGTCATTTCTTCTGGTTTCTTCTGATTTCCTTGGATCAGATGTCCTATCATCTCGTATTCGGGTTGATCCCGTAATTGGCAAAGAATGGTGTGTTCTTGATCGTTTCTTGATATCCATTGTTGTATGCGAACTCTGCCAATGGCAGGCATCCACACCAATCGTCTTGTTGGTAGTTAATGTATGCCCATAAGTATTGTTCCAATATCGCGTTTGTCCTATCTGTTTGCCCGTCCGTCTGAGGGTGAAATGCTGTGCTTAATCTCCGTTCAATTCCGAGTTCTTCCGTCGTCTTTTTCCATAGGTCTGATGTGAATAGTGTTCCTCTATGAGTGATGATATCTCGTGGTATCCCGTGTAACCTGACTATCTCTTTCATAAATAGGTTTGCGAACTGCCGTGCGTCCAGATTTTTTCTGCATGGACTAAAATGACTCATTTTGGTCAGGCGGTCGATGACGACTAGTATCGTATCATATCCATCTGACTTTGGAAGGTCTGTGATAAAATCTATGGCGATCAATTTCCAAGGTCTGTCTGGTGCTTCGTTTGATTGGAGGAGGCCATATGGTGCGTGTCGTATGACTTTGGTCCTTTGACATGTGTCGCAATTCTTGACATATCTTTTGATAGTTTCTCTTATCTTCGGCCAATAATATCGTCTTCCGATGAGTTCGGTAGTTTTCGCCGTCCCTCCATGTCCCGCTCGTGGTTGATCGTGATGTTTGGAGATAAGAGTCGTCCTTATTCCTTCGTCCTCGGGGACCCATATCCTTCCTTGAGACCATAGGTATCCGTCTTTCCATTGGCATAACCCCAGTGCTATTCCTTTCAGCTCCTTTTCTCCCGTTTCCAGAGCTTGTTTAATTGTTTGGATTCCTTCATCTGTTTCCGATGCTTCTCGTATTTTTCCTTCGTCTTTGTCGTGGAACTCTGTTAGTTCCATTTCTTCGATTGTTGCTTCCTCCCAGAATTGCTCCTTGGGTAGTAGGATTCCTTCCTGTTTCGACAGGTGTTTCTCTTTCAGAGTTTGTATGTCCCCTGTTCTCCTTGTAAGGGCATCTGGCTTTCCCCCTTCTCTTCCTGGTCGATATATGATCCTGAAGTTGTATTGGCTCAACTTTCTTATCCATCGTCTTTGTCTGTCCGTTAGGGCCTTGGTGGTCATGAACGTTGTGAGGTTTTTGTGGTCGGTAAAGACCTGAATGCGGTATCTGCTACCCTGAGTATATCTCCTCCATTCTTCGAATGCTTGTATTATGGCTAATAGTTCTTTGTCGTGTACATCGTAGTTGAGTTGAGCGTCTCTCATTCCTTTTGATCAATAGGCCACCGGTCTCCATTTCCCGTCTTCGCATTGTGGTGATAGTATGCCTGAGCATACGTATTTCGACGCATCCGTTTCGATCTTGATAGGTCTTCTTGGATCAAAATGTACCAGTACCGGAGTCGTGGTGAGTGCCTTTCGGAGTCCGTCAAAAGCTTGTTGTTCTTCGGCTTCCCATTTCCATTTGCCGTCATTTTTTTATGTGTTCGTTCGTATAGTGGTTTTGCTATTCTGCTGAATCCTTGAATGAATCTTCGATAAAAATTGCAGAATCCAAGGAATCGTTGGATTTCGGTTTTTGTTTTTGGCGGTTGCCATTCCCATATTGCCTGAGTCTTGACTGTGTCTACTTTGACTCCTTCCTGGCTGACTACGAATCCTAGGTATTCTGTTTCCTTTTTGTGGAATTCGCATTTCGAAGGTTTGACCTTCATTCCTGATGGTCGAAGAGCTTCCAGGATGTTTGTAACGTCCTTTTGGTGTTGTTTTAGGTTATTCGAGTATATGAGGATGTCATCCAGATATACTATACAACACATGTCGATGTATCGTAGTAGTACCCTGTTGATCCATTTTTGGAATGCAGCCGGTGCATTGCATAGTCCAAACGGTACCACCAGGTATTCGTAAGTTCCCAATTTGCTGCTGAAAGTTGTCTTATGCTCGTCGCCTTCCCTTATTCTGATGTTGTGGTAGGCATCCTTGATATCCAGCTTTGTGAAGTATTTTGCTGTGCTTAGCCGGTCTAATGCCTCCCCTATCAGTGGTAATGGATATCGGTCCTTTTTCATAACTTCGTTGAGTCCTCGATAGTCCACACATAGTTGTAGGCTTCCATCCTTTTTCTTGACGAACATGATTGGCGATGCCCTCTCGGCTTTCACTTCTCTTATCCATCCTCTTGCTTCGTTTTGTTTGATATATTTGTGCAATTCTTGGATTTCGTCGTAGCTGAGCGGATATATCTTTTTGTCGGGTACTTCCTCGCCTGGTTCTAGGTCGATGCCTAGGTCAATTCCTTTCCGATGTGGTGGTAATGTTGTCTTTTCTCCTTTCGCGAACACATCGAGGTATTCATGATACTCTTTCGGTATCGTTTCTTGGAGGTTATATCTTTCTTCCTCCTTCTTCCTTTGTCTTGCCTTGATTGCCAGTTCGGTACTGATATTGATCTTTTCCAAATAGATCTTGTCTTGGACTGGGTCCCATCTTAGGATGCCCACTGTCTATCCTCTTCGGTAAAAGCTTCCGAATGCTTTAGCTGATATCTCGCTGATGGATATCGGTTTTCCTTTCTCCTTGGATTTGTTTGTGCTTCCGAATCCTTCCGTTCCTCGATTTGTTTTCTTTAGTTCTTGAACTTCCTGTAGTTCTTCCATATTGATTTTTTCGATAATCAATTGTGCGATCAGGTCTCCTTGTTCCACTTGGAACTGGTCGGTACCTTGGTTGACCAAGACCACCTTGACCTCCCCAGTATAATCCGCATCTATTACCCCCGCGTTGGTTGTGAGTCTGTTTCTGACTGCTAATCCACTTCGCGGAGCGATGCATCCGTAGGTATTTTGAGGTAGTCCGATGGCTATTCCGGTTCCTGTCACAAACGGTGACTAGTGAAGAAATTGGTTTCACACTATTCACGGTTATGAATAGTAGGTTTGTATTTCCTCTCACATGACTCGCACTTACGAGCCATAGTTATTATTATTATATGTTTATGTTATGAGCGTGACCACACTTGGTGGTCACTTGATATGTATTTTGCACATGACTCATAGTTATGAGTCATGGGTCTCGCGCATGTGACCCCTTTGGGCACATGACTAGTTAAGAGTACGATGATTGGTTTGGTATAGTGCGCAGTGACTCATAGGAGTCAGCTGATGGATTTCACACTATGACTCGCTTAGAGTCATAGGGACCCGTGACTCATCTAAATGAGTCACCAGGGTTAGGTATGTGAGGAGGCGCCGATATAAAAGGCGAGGCTTGGAACCTGTAGTTAGCTCCTCACGCAGTCATCTAAGTACTTTCCTATCTACTATCTTGAATGATACTTCTTTATATCCCTTCTTTATGATCGACATAGTATGAGAACAGCGTTGTCTGTATACAACGTAGGAACGGCCTAAGAATGTTCTCCTATACTATATAGATTGATCGTCACCTATTGCACGGCGTCTCTCATGAACCTGGAAAGTTACAGTTCCGACCATTTTCTGTTCTCCTGCAAGTATACAGACTTGCTCGTTGGCATACAGGTCGTGTCCTGCCGCCTCCTTCGATCCTTTCGTAGGCATCCTAGCCTGAGGAGATAGTCTCTGAACTTGGACTCAAGCGTCCTTTTCAATTTGTACTTCTGAGTACTTGGTGATAAGGTTTTCTTCCAGGACTTCATCCTCTGGTACTGCGTACGCAACGGGCGAACTGTTGAGACACCATGTCGTACATCGTTCGCTGTTAAATGTGATCTTTTTCTGATCCCAGTCAATCGTGGGATTGTGCGTTCGTAACCATGGCATTCCTAGGATGACTTCATGGTTTTGGAGGTTTGCCACTTGAAAGGTCGCCAATTCCCTATGGCTGTTGATGTCCATAGGTACTTTCGCCATATGGGTAACTGGTCTCATAGCGCTTGGTTTTCCATCTGCAAGATAAATCTCTCTTCTTTTCTTGGCCTTTGTTTTCGTAATTCCGTGTTTCGTACATATTCCTTCGTCGATAAAGTCTTCAGTGGCCCCTGAATCGATCATCGCGTTTATCGTAACTGATTCCTGTTTTCCGTGTAGTTGTATTTTGATCATGATATGATCGTTTTCTCATTCGAGAGATTCCGTGTAGTTGAGTGCCGCGTAGTAATTTTCCATGATAATGGGTTTTCATTCTGGTCTGTCCCTAGTACCATCCTTTACTGGGGACTTTCGTCGTTTCCCGATTGCTCGGAGTCTTCTTTGACCTCAATCTCCTTGATGCTGGGCTTTGCTGCCCAGGGTCCTACCCTTCTTCTGAATTCTCCTTGTTTGGGTATCGTGGTATAGTTTCTTCCATCTCTTGGTCGGTCGCAGTTCCGTACTTGGTGTCCTGTTCTTGCACATTTGAGGCATAGTTTTTCCCTTATTCTTCTTTTGAATTCCTCTGGGTGTAGCCTCAGTTTTCGCCTTGTTGCATCCAAGTCCATTGGATCTCCTTCCGAAGGATTATTGTTTGTTGGCTTGAAGGTTCCGTTCAGATTTCGTGGTGTATTTGTCGTTCTTTCTGTGGTTCCCTTTTTTTGGATATGTTTGACCGTGGCTAGTTTGGTCTCCTTCTTGATGGCCCATTTGGCTAGTGTTTCTGTGCTGACAAAATCGCCACTATCTGTTCCCCATGCTTCTTGAAGTGCTGTATTCATGCCTGTAAGTAGGCATTCTCCTGCTGTATGGTCGTTCAGGTCCGCTTCTGTGGCTGCGAGTCAGAATTCATTCCAATATTCCGTCATGGTTCGATTTCCTTGTCGTAATTTTTGTATCTTGAGCCTTGCTTCTCCCATGGCATCGATGGCTCCGAATTGATTCCTAACTTCTTCTGCAAATGCCTCCCATGTTTCCCATTCGTGAGAGAGTCGTCCTTCAGCATACGGTGTTATCCATGCTCCTGCATCTCCTCTCAAAAGGCTTGCGGCGTATAATATTCTATCGGCATGATGGCCTTCCGTCCATCCCACTGCCGTGAAGTAGACTTTAAGTTGTGCTAGCCATCCTCGTAGTTTGGTTCGTTCTCCCGTGAATGTTTCTGGTTCCTTGATCTTTAGTCTTCGATTGCCTCCAGTGAGGTTTGTTATGATTTGCTGAAGTTGGTCTGCATTGAGCTCCGGTACTTGAGTACCAGTATTTCCTCGATCTGTCATCTCTCCTTCCGTCGTGTTTGCTGCTCCTGTCGCTATCGACATCGTGTTTCGTCGAGTTCTGCTTGGTAATGTAGTTGCTTCCAACCCAGCCGGCGATGCTGGTTCCGGTGTATCTGGGCTAGTTGCCCTTGATTCTCCTAGTGTGTGATCTAGCGCTTCCCCTAGTGCAGTAGTATCGAATGCTGCTACTTCGATGTTGTCTTCTTGTGGTGATTCCGTCTTGTCTGTTTGTGGTTAAGTGCTGCTTATGTTGACGCAATCAAATGTTACAATCCTCCTTCCTTCGGGCGATACTTGCAACAGGTAACCCCTTTCTTTGATAGTGATCTCACTATCTTTAGTGTGTACGAATAACGACAGCTAAGTATACAGACTTCTGTCTTGTACCGTATATCGCTAAGCTCGTGAGAGACACTATATTCTCAGCCCGATAAAGTATAAAGTAAAGATAACGTATATTATAGGAAATAACTTAGATGATTGCGTGAAGAACTCTAAACCAAGAGGCCTTTTTTTTTTTTTTTTTTTTTATATCATGCGCTTTGATTGTATTCAACTACGGGGTACAAAGGCTACGTGCAGCGGTAAGCTATGGTAAGGAAAAACCCCCTGTGTAAAGAAATCCACCTCGGACCTCCGGAAAAAACCATCATCCCAAGTCCCTCTGGTATGGAACCAACCGCAGAATCCCGCCGCGAAGACAAAAAACCCCTATCGGCTAAGTAGACAACAGAAATAAATCACCAACACGACAGGCAGGAGACAACAGGAAAACCGGACCCGAAAACTCCCCCGTGACATAAAAACAAAAGAAACTACATTAATATCCCAGAGTACTCTAACAGAAACCCGACTGTGAAAATTCAGCCAAAACTACAGAACACAGAGTGGGGGGACAGTAAATGCTAAACCGAAGCAAGTCCATCACATTACTCCGTAACCCAAGGCGTTGACATCGTCCAAGGAGGCAGTGCAATACCATGACCGAGCGTAACCGAGGGCTGTGGCCGAGCCGAGCCACGGGGAAGGGGGAGACCCAGGGGAAGAGGCAGTAAGAGTGCCAGCTAATGAGAGGATGTTTGGCTGTAACCGAGCCACGGGACGAAACCAAGCGGAGGAGAGGAGGGGTAGACCCAAGTATCGTAGGAACTATCGGAAACGTGTGCGTGTCTGACTAGGCAGCCTCAAACGAAACGTAATCGATGAGAGTAGAGAAATCGACCGTAGCCTTGTGGAGTGTTTTCTCTTACTGCGAACCGTGATCCCAGCCGTCTGTAACATGGACGCGAGGGTGTTGCCGACCGTGCAAGTGCTAAGCGAGGACGCAAAACAAAAGCGAAAAGGTGGATGGGACAGGCCCTAAGAAACGGGTGCCCAAGTCCGAATCTATCATAGGGGGGGGGTGCAGCTCACTAAGAGTGCGTTCGAGAAAGGATGTTGATGATGATTTCTCGTGGTGTTGAGATTTCAATCGCCGGGTGTGTAGAGGAGATGGTTCGTGTCTAAACCAAGAGGCCGTAAGGGCTCTCTTTTATAACCGTTCTTCCCGCACTCATGACTCATCCTTCGCATCATGCGCCCCTATGACTCATAAATGAGTCATAGTATGAAATTCATCAGCTGACTCGTATGAGTCACTGCGCAATAACAACTAACCAATCAAAACACAATAAACCTATCATGTGCGCAACTCGCGTCACATGCGTGAAATTCATGACTCATAACTATGAGTCATGTGCGAAAGTCATAATCATATACCCACAATCGTGAGTCATGTTCAAAGCAATAAACCAATCATAATAAGGAAATGACACGCTATCGCGTAGTCATGTGAAATACCAAACCCTATGATTCATAAGTATGAGTCATGTGAAAACCTCTTCTGCTAGTCACCATTTGTGACAGTGGGAGTTTATGCCTAGTAGGGTTGCTGCTGTCTTAGATGCAAGGGGATGGTATACCAAGTATTGATTTTTTTGTTTTCTAATTTTACATATAGCTTTTCTTATATCTATTGTATGTCTACACATATTTTCAGTTTATCCCAAGTAGTTGTGGTTGTAGGGGTAATAAATTTGGGTTTTTATTTGGAGTATAACGGTGATGAGTACATCAAAAAGGCATCTCCGTCCAACCAACATAACCATGAAATCTATGAATCTTTGCTAATGCGCCCTTCGGCTCATCTACACCCTCTTCCGCACCCTTGTCGAAAATATTTTCATCGGGCCCCGTCTCCACAGCCGAAAATGGCGTCTTATCGGTAGTGCTCAATCGTGGAGTGTAGAAACCTACCCACCAGATCGGCGCTTGTTGATACATAGGTCTAGCGGATGCCTCGGCACGAGTGGTACGTTCATCAAAGGCCACATAGCGGCGTGGATGACATGTGAACTTGAACGCCTTCTCCTTAATAGTACCGCCGGGGGCAGATCTCAATAATCTAGGACCGGTATCGTATAGAATCTGAAGATAGCGACGCTTATTCTTGGCAGAAAAACCGATCCATTTCTCGTCCCGCTCCTCCTGCAAATAGAGGAGAGTACCATTGACCAAACGGAGAACCTCGCGTGTACCCTCATATGCAACGGGGAGTATCCCTACCAGATTGGGGGCTGGGGGGGGGGTATTGTTGGGGGGCGTAAGAAGGCGATGAAAGAGAGTCCAATTGGGAGAATTCAATGACTGCTGAGAAAAACAAACCACACGCATGTAGATCGGACGACGCCACGTTAGGTGGAAATTGATGGAAATTTTCTGAACCTTGATGATCGGATGATAACGTAGATGCTTCCTCTCCTCGTATTCACTAGTCAAGACGTCGGCGGGGGCACCTACATTGCCCTAACGATGATGTCCAGGCCTAATTACCTGCCATGTGGGGAGGAAAAAATTCTGATCGTCGCCAACATCGGGAGATGTGACGATATAATGACTCTGATTCTCAGGTGACGGCCTGTTCCCTTGAGATATCATACTATGTCAGGCAACATTCTTATAGTTCGCGACTGCCGCTCGCACCTTACGACGAAACCGTCGCGTCATTGTGATCTAATAGAAACGTCGACAGCGATAATACGGTCGGCGTCTATAGTAGCGTCTGTAATAGCGATGGCGATAGAAAGCCATAGAAGAGGGTGACTCAGAGGATTCAGGACCGTAGTCGTCCTCTAGGCCTTGATAGACTTCAGGATGATATTCACAAACGTATGACTCACTCACTTCGGGGGCCAAAAAGGATTCAGGAAACACGTATGACGTGTTATAATCGTTAGTCATGCGCACAATGATGATGCAACGCGATGAAAAACAAGAAAAGGTGTGATGGCAGTGGGGAAAAATAAATAAAACCTAATGGTGGGGTGGTCACGTTATATGCTTCAGCCACTCTTGGCGTTTCCAAAAATAGAGTCCCATCCAACTGCTATCGTCTCTATAATATTAAATAGAGACGATGACACCTTATGTAATCGGGAGTGGGAGTGGCACGTATTGTGGCATAGAGGTACGTACCTCGCTTAACATATAACGGGACGGATTCCCACCTTGATAACAATGCAACGATCAAACCACACCATGTCTTCTCCACGTCTCGATCACATACAAAACCTCTCTCTTCATGTTACCCCACAGATTCCTTCTTCTCCTCCAAATCCTATTACGCCTAATAATTGCGATCGAGAAGAACTCTCCTCCACCGAACCAGACACACCCGAAGAATCGCTAAGCGAAATTCCGCTACTTGACCCACAGCCTTCCCCGATACCGACACCCCAACAATAGAAGAGGAGGAGAGCCAACGAAGTGGCCAGTACACTCCTGAATCTTCTGGACGATACCCCTCTACCCCAATCGATTGGTCGGCCACCCCGGAACCCGAACTGAGTGCCCGGGTGGTGGGCGCATCTGAGCCATTACCAGGCACTCGACCCACGCCTGTCAGAAGAATCCGCGCAAAACACCTTATGGTCACGTACGCCCGTTGTGACGGCCTCCCGCCTGACCCGATTGTGCACACTCTCCGACATCTTAACCTTGAGTTCCGACTGGGAGCGGAGTTACATCGCGATGGGGGACTTCATTACCACGCTTTCTGCCGTAGAGTGGACCGACGACCATTCGAATCCCGAAACATGCAATGCCTCGACGTTCAATTCGGGGGTCGCGTATTTCACCCGAATATACTGGTGGTCTACTGAACTCCAGAGAAGGCGTACGACTATGTTGGGAAAGATTCCGGGGTGGTCGTGGAGGATTTCACAAGGGAAAGTGTCGAAGGGGGAGGATCGGGGGGTACCGGTGCGCAGTCGGCTGCGTTACTACAATGCTTCGATGCAGATACTAAGGAACAAGTGAGTAACCCCACCTCACCAGCCCCCGAACAGGTGGTCGATACAGAAAGACCTTGTATATCTCTATTTGTCTCTCTTTTTTTTTTCCATGTGGGGGGAGATATACGTGTCCCAGGAACAAGGCTGATTTGGATGAAAACAGTTTCTCAAGGGCGTACGAACTGTGGCTCCCCGCCTTTATATCGGCAGCTTCCATAACATTCAACTTATAGCAGACCGGCACTACGCGACTGATGAAGAGGAGTACATTTCACCTTATCCAGTAGATAGTTGGATTGTACCGAGTGAAATAAGTAATTAGTGTAGTACATTTCTTTCATTGTATGATAACAATTCTTGTAAGGGTCTTCCTAGTTTACGTCCTTTGTCTCTGATTTTGTACGGTCCTACCAGGACGGGTAGGACCGAATGGGCACGGAGTTTGGGGAATCATATATTCTTTTCGGGTCTCTTTAATCTCTCTCTTTATCGCGAAATCTACAAATATGTCATCTTCGATGATGTTGAATTTTCACGCATGGATGTATTCAAATATTGGTTCGGCAGTCAGTGCGAATTCACGAGTCCGGATAAATATTGCAGAAAGAAAAGGATAATTCACGGTCGGCCCGTGATAGGATGTTTTAATCATGATCCTCGCTTAGCGAGTTGGGCTGACTCAGAATGGATGGAGGGTAACTGTATCTTCGTACATGTAACAGAAAAATTATATTCTTAAGTTAAATTTTGCGTATGAGTCTCGCTCTAGGGGAATGTAACGGGGAGGGGGCTAAAGCCCCCTTTCTCCCGAACAGTTTCCTCCAGACAGTGCCTACTGTACCACCATTGAACCCCACCTACCAACCTAAAAGCTGCACCAGCACTTATCCAACATCCACAAGACCAAGGGGGGCCCAGATACTGTTAGAAAGCATCTAGCAGTAGCTCTAAATCAGGTTTGGACTCAGGATATTGAGGGGGATTTTCTGGAAAGGTTGTGGGAGTCTATGCCTAGTAGGGTTGCTGCTGTCTTAGATGCAAGGGGATGGTATACCAAGTATTGATTTTTTTGTTTTCTAATTTTACATATAGCTTTTCTTATATCTATTGTATGTCTACACATATTTTCAGTTTATCCCAAGTAGTTGTGGTTGTAGGGGTAATAAATTTATACTGGTAGTGGGGTTGCCGTTGCGTTGCCGTACGGATCTTTTTCTACCCGTACTTTACTATACAAACTTGAATAATTGAAACCATATGCGATGAAGTCCGAAATTTCCTTTTCTGGAATGGGGGCAAAAAAACACAGCAAAAACACAGCAAAAACACAGCTCCTTTCCCCCTACTGAGACAAAAGAAAACAAAAAATTCCTTGACCTTACCGAGAGAGCAAAGTCCGACGGCATAGCACACGGTCCAATTATTCAAATTTTCTACGGTATTTGTTGCTTAGTCATCGAGCCATGGATGGAGCATGGGGAATTGATCCCCAGTGCCCAGAGCCATACAAAAAAACAAAGATTTCCACACTACCAGTTATTCGTAGCTTGAGTTAGACACGGTAACGTGCCCCACGTCGCCTCCGGGAATAAAATACCGGAATGCACACTCTCACAGTGGCAGATCACTCGGCCTAAGCAGCCGTTAGATGTACCTGCAATGCGAATACCATACCGGTACGGCACGGTGTGCAAGTGGTCTCCTCTAACTCGAGAATAAAACTACCCCGCGAGAATCTCACACCTTTTTTCTTTCATAACTCGTAGACTACCGTAATGTCAAAACCTAAGCATATAGGCAACAAAGGCACTACTTGATTCGAAAAACTGACACAATGCCCGCGAATTCAATAGTAGGGGTGGTACTCACTGCCCGTCAAGACACAATGCCCGTCAGTTAAATTTAATGGGTGTAACTAACCTCGGGTCTGGTGGGGAGGAGGGTATCGTTACCCCCTAGTGTGTAGCGAATATAGTAGAATAACTTTACTCTCCATGTTTTTTAAACCAACAAAATTATACTTGACATGATAGATGGTAAAAAGAGATATGGAATACGATCTTCTCCTATTTCTACCGGATATGCTTTTTCTTGAACCAATTTCTGATTATAGCTTCCACCTGACCGTAGCAGAGAATACCGGTTGTAGCATACTATTAAAACTAGAATAATTGAGTCGTGCGCTATCTAGTCAAGAAGAGGTGGTGGCACAATTCTCTCGGGAGGGGTTTCGTCAATCTGTTTACATATCCAATGCTATAAGTGCTAGCACGGTGAGAATTTTTTTCAACAATTATGGAATATCCCCTGTTGAACCTTAAACTATTTAGGTTTGGTCATACCTCATTAAATTTAACTAACGGGCATTGTGTCTTGACAAGCAGTGAGTACCCCCTACTATCAAATTCGCGGGCATTGTGTCAGTTTTCCGTACTTAATTTCTACTAATCAAACAAAGCTCAACCAAGTAACAAAATATAAAAGCCCCAGGCACACACACGCGAAGAATCTAAGCTAATCAACCCAACCACAAGCACAACCCAACCCAATCCAATCTTACAGCTTCATACCCAACGCCTGATGGACCTTCAAGCTCTGTCTAATGCTAAGATCCAACATGATCTCTTCGCTACCCCCAGGAATAGAGTATCCTCGAACATCTCGGTACAATCGCTCAACCTTAGCTCCAACACCACCTTTTGTGTATCCGATCCCACCAAAGATCTGGGTAGCTTCTCGGGCGCAGAATTCGAAGGTTGTGGTACTCTGAGCCTTCAATCCTGCGATGGCACCCCCGAGCTTCAACATTGCTTCAGTGTCGCTCATGCACGAGCTCTGGTAAACGATGTTCTCTAGCCAGTTGTGCGTCGCTTCGATTTGACGGGCCATATGTGCGAGCTTCAGACGTATTACAGGGTGCTCAATGAGCTTCTTGCCGAATGTACGGCGACGGTTGGCGTACTTCATCGACTCCTCGTAGAGGACGCGGGAGAAGCGTGTGCATTGGATGACTATACCAAGACGCTCATGATTGAAGTTGGTCATAATAACCTTGAAACCGGCGTTCTCCTTGCCGATGAGGTTTTCTACGGGGACCTTGACATCCTCGAAGGTGATGTAAGTTGTTCCCGATCCGTGGACACCTTGGCAGTCCATCTCGCGGGTGGAGACGCCCGGGCCGCGTTCAATGAGGAGGACAGAAACACCGCCCATACCCGGGCCACCAGTGCGGACAGCTACAGTGAAGTATTCGGACCAAATACCGTTTGTGATCCATTTCTCTACGAGATGTCAGCACAAACTTATTATGTTGATCACCGGGGGGGGGGTCCTACTCTCGCCATTGACGATATAGTGCTTGCCATCTGGTGTCTTTTTAGCCTCGCAAGTCAGGTTTGCAACATCACTACCCGCATCAGGCTCAGTGATACACAGACAGATCCTCTTCTCGCCAGTGAGGATTCCTGGAACGATTCGGTCCTTAAGCTCCTTACGACCAAACTTCATGACCGGAGGAAGACCAATCGAGTAACCACCAATCATGTTCCATACGAACCCACCGGAACCAGTACGCGACAGCTCATCAGTAAGAAGGAACTCGTGAAAGTGATCCCACTTCTCTGGAGGAACAGAGGCGACGCTGTACGGTGTATATTCCTTAGGGTATTTGACGCCAAGCAGGCTATTAAAACATCAGTAACGGGCGAAATAAAGATGCAAAGGCAGCAGTGGCAAACATACCCAGGAAGATAACCGCGAGTACCCATCTCTTTGTAAATCTCGACAGGAACAAACTTCTGCTTCTCCCAATCATTCAAATGAGGCTCAATCTTCTCCTCAACCCACGCCCTAACCTCATCTCTAAGGGCAGCATGCGACGCATTGTAGTAAGGTGAATGATACTAATTACACTCCTCCGTCAGCCACAAATCTCGAACAATTTAATCCCAAGATAAAGAATAACTTACACCCTGGTACCAAGCGGGGTCGCCAAAGGGGATAAGGTCACCAAAAGTCTCCAGAGCCTCCTTCGCTTCGTGCACCTCGCTCGTTGGCGCTGGGGCAACAGGTCCAGCTTGCTTAGGAATAACTTGTTCCTCCTTCTTTGGTTCCTCCTTCTTCGGCTCCGGCGGCGGTGCCTTGCCCTCCAGAGACCCGATCTGGAGTTGTGTCTTGTACTTCTTCAGGATTCCCTCGTTGTGGTATTTCCAGAATTGCGCGGTAGCATCTTTGCCGCCGACCCTCTGTAGAATCTTCTTTCCGCCCGGGTGATCATTCTGGAACTATTGTGCTTATCTGTTAGAAGGCTTCAGAAGGGAGCATGCTATTGTTTGTACCTTTGTAACGTCATACACGTCGCCCTCGACGATGATCCATAGCGAGTCGGGTTTCTTGTGCTCGGCCACTTCAGTGGCTTTGAATATCTTTGACATGATCACAATAAACAGAAACAATAACAAACAACGGGAGAATAGAAGAGATGGAGTACGAGGGGAGGAAGGGAGGGAGGAAGAAGAGTAGAAAATTTTGTTCGAGGGAAAAGAGTAGCGGGGGGAAGGAGACGGCTTTCATGTGAAAGGCACGGTGAGAGAGGCAGAGTTCAGGATGCGGGGGAAGGTAGAACCCATGACATCGTTCCCAGGAATCTTGACAGCCACAAGCAACCAAAAGCAACCAAAAAGCAACTTTGTTCCCAGGGATCGAACGAAGGACAAAATGGTTTTAGCTGTTGCCTCTTCTCACATGCCCTTCCAACCTTCACGTGTTCTCCACCAAATCTGGAATGAATGAAATCCGATTGGTCGCAATCACGGGTTGGTTGGAGCCTCAGGGATATCCTCGGTACCTCGGTAAGAATGTGTCAATGGTCACAGCGCGATACCGTAGTATGGGTGCCGGACAATGCCAATCAACACCTTAGCGCTCTCCAGACACGACCAACTTCAAACTCCTCTAATTCAACAAAAGCAACTCAAAAACTCAAAAGCTTCCGTAAAAGTCTTTATTTACAGAGGGGTTTAAGGAAATATGAACTTCCTGCTGTGCCAGAACAGTTCAAAGATTTCCTTTTTTTGGTGGGGGAGGTGCCAAATTAACAAACCCTAAAATTACTATATCAAGTAATTTCGTGAACGCGTCATGCCTAATGCGGCAATATATCCCGCCGATCATTTCACTCTGTGAGATAACCGAGCCCAATTAGGAAGGTTATTGGCGCTTAGCAAGCAACGGCGAATTAACACAAGGGTCGATTGGCAGTGTCCGGCACTATCGGAATGGTGCGGTAAGAACAAGGCCTCTATTTCCTTCGGAGTTGTCAACAACGCAAAGGCTCAAGAGACAGAGTAAACATCCTGAGGAGCTACAAAGCCAAGGTCTAGCTGTAGATAAGAAACACCCTACGCGCAAACTACCTTACATCTCCAAACACCGATGTGCACTCCTAAATTTAACAATGAAGGAAAGAACTTCGAGTATATCACTTCCATTCTTGGACCCGTGCTCAAACTTGCCCTTCCACAGTGCTGCTAGCTGATCTTGATCAATGGGATTGTTAAATGAACGCTTCGCATCGCACACTAGACCCTGCCTAAGCTCCCCCCCCCCCAGCTTGAAATTCTCCACGATAACAATGTCACATCAAAATACCTTCGACACTCCAAACATCCTCTACCAAAGTATCACAAGATCTCCAGAAGAATAAATCGTCCCTCGCATCCCATAGCCAACGAAATTAGCCTTTCGCCCCCCCCTAAAATAAAAGAGCAACTTTTCGTCTGTTCCCGGATATCACACACTTTTGGCACAAAAGCCGGGTTTCAGCAAGAAAATTTAACGATCAATGGGAGAGGAAATAAATCCCGGCCGCTACCCGACCAATGATTCCTTAAAGAGGATTTCTCACGATATTGGGGGTTGTTTTGTTAGCTTGTTTCGCCATTTATTCTTTGCACTCCACGAGCAATGGAGCTATTATCGTAAAAATATAGCCGAAAGCTGGGTAACTGTAGCTCTGCAATGCTACCGGTACTTAAACAAACAAACTTCCCCTTTCCCCTTTTTTTTCTTCGTCCTCTCAATACCACTCAACACTATTTCCCTTTACCATGGTTTTTTATTCATTTATCAACCCCTTTATTCTTTTTTCTCCTTCACCTTTCACCCCCCCTTCCCCTAATACCACTCTTATACAACACTGTTTCTTTTATAATGAGTATTTGCCTGTGTACTACCACACAGGTTTATAGATTCTAGATAATATAGAATTAATATTCTAGTCATATAGTATTAATTATTCTTCAACTGGGATAGACTATAATTATAATATAAATCCTAGAAAGCTAATATATTAATTATAATTAAAAAATAAGACCTGAGAAAAGAAAACATTCTGTATAATACTAATGTCTTTATCATCTCTTGTCAAGATATTAATACTATAGCAATAATATACTTATAATATACTCTATATAACTGTCTATGAATAAAAATATTATTCTCTTAGTATATTCTCATAGCCTCCAATTAGAGTCCTTGACTTTTGTTAATGCCCAAGATATATGATATAGGAAGTGAATACTGATTTCAATGAAGTTGAAATTCAGGATTACTATTAGGATTACATATAATTTTAATGAATTGCAGATAGACATTTTCATGATAGTAAGTACCTGTCAGGATTATTGCATCAACAAAATTCCTGCCAGTAGTTATTGTGTAATTCAGGGATCAAGTGCTGCTATTTCATTATTAGCACCTATAGGATTAATTTAGATTTTAAAAAGATATGACAGTAGTACCAATCTTGATTAATAGATAATAGCATAGGTTTCCTACTACTATAACTGTATTTAGATACTAAATGCTATAGAGTTTAGCAGCTCTCTTGGTAGTGGTATTAGTTCTAAGAAATATTGCAGATTCTTAAGAGTATGAATCCAAAATCATATTTCTAATATTAAGTCTATTAATATATAGATACCTGTCTGAATCAAATTCACTTGTGTATCCATAGCTCTTAAGATTGAAGTTAAGAAAAGCTATAGTTAGCTTTTATTCTCTTCCCTCTAGCTTTTTAATATTTATAAGTTTAACTAAATCTGATACTCTGCAAATTAGATTTTGGTCAATTAAACTCTTACAGAAAATATTATTATAGGAGCTTCATTGTTCATAATATAAGGCCTGGTCATATCAATCAAAAAGAGAATACAAATCAAAAAGAGTGTAATATTGACACCCATATTGTTGCAACCTATATATTGCTCTGGTATAATTAAAATACTCAAGCTGTTACAATCCTCCTTCCTTCGGGCGATACTTGCAACAGGTAACCCCTTTCTTCGATAGTGATCTCACTATCTTTAGTGTGTACGAATAACGACAGCTAAGTATACAGACTTCTGTCTCGTACCGTATATCGCTAAGCTCGTGAGAGACACTATGTTCTCGGCCCGATAAAGTATAAAGTAAAGATAATATATATTATAGGAAATAACTTAGATGATTGCGTGAAGAACTCTAAACCAAGAGGCCTTTTTTTTTATTTTTTTTTTATATCATGCGTTCATTGTTTTAAGGTACAAAAAGCTTCATGTAGCGGTGGCTATGGAAAAAACAAAACCTATAAATCAAAAACATATAACAAAAGAAACCATTTCCCACGCCTTGATAGTACTAAGTAGTGAAGCCACAAACCATCGGCCTCGTCTGTCAATAACATAAAAATATAGGGAAAATCCAACACACTTCACGCTAAATAAACTTTACAAAGAAATTTTACAAACGCAACATGCAGGTCATAGGGTGGGGGGCGATGAGGGAGGGAATAAACTGGGCGGGGGGTGTTGGGAGTGGTTATTTATTGCGGGGGGGGGGGGTCACCAGGGGGGAACCCGGTGTGGGTGTCCAGGATGAAGCGCCGAAGGGCTGAGAGGGAGGGGGGGTGGTTCCAAATGGGGCTCTCGGGCGAGAGGCTTTCGACCGCACTTAGGTGGCAGTGTCTGGCTTCAGCTCTGGCCGGGCAGCGTAGGAAGGCGTGTTCGAAAGTTTCTGGGGCTTCTTGACACCGGGGGCAGGCGGTTGGGCGGTCTGGGTCGTCGCGCCAGGTTGGGTGGGCCAGCAGGTAGCTTTTGCCGGCGCGCATTTGGTGTATGCGGCTGGCGGAGAATTTGTCGAGCCCCATGAAGGGATGGGGGGACGTAGAAGCGGGGTACGCGTAGTAGGGGGGCGCCGGGAGCGATTCTTCCCAGTCTTGGAGTAAGAGTTTCTGAGACCTCTCTTTGAAAGTGGCGTAGGTGCGTGCCATGAGGGTCGGGGGTGGGATGTCTTCTGTTGGGGGAGGGTGGCTCTCCCGATCTGGGGGAAACGAAGGAAGCCGTGACCGAGGGGGAAGGCTAAATGTGCGAGTTCATCGATGGGGAGGTGTCTCCTCATGGGGGGGGAAGGGACCGGAGTTTTCCAGCTGAGGGGGAGATAAACGGATGAGAGGCCAACAGTCATTGGCCGGCAGGTGTCGGGAGCCCTGAATTCAGATAGGGAGGGGAAGGTGGGCGGCAGCCTGGCTGCCGCGGGGTTGAGTGTAGGGGGTGAGCAGCAGAGCCTGAGGGCCGCGGTGTGTCTCTTATGCCTGCAGTAGGGGCCTATGGGTGGGAGGCATGCCTCCCTGGACAATATTGGGATGGGGGTGGCGAAGAAACAGTTGGTGGTCCATCTTTGAACCCTGTGCCAGAAAGAGCTCATGCGGGTGGTAGAGCGGGCGTTTGGGACAAAGAGGTCCGCGCCGTATGTGAGGATTGGGAGGATGAGTCCCATGGCGAGCCGGTGTGTGAGGAAAGGGCGGACTCCCCCGCCAGGGGAGGCGACTCTTTTTAGGAAGGAGAAGGCAGCGTTGGCCAGGGCCAAGCGTCTCTCGAAGTGATTGGTGGAGGTGAGGGCGGGGGAGAACCAGTAGCCGAGCCACCTCACCTCCTCGGAGGGGCGGAAGATCTGGTCATTGAGGGTGACAGGGTGGTTGGATTTGAGGGAGCCTCTTTGGCTTGGGGTACGCCAATGGATGAGTTCTGTTTTTGGGATGGAGAAGGCCACCCCCAAGGCTGTGGCGCGTCGGGACAGGGATGTGAAAAGACTTTGTAGCCGGCGTACATTGGATCGGTAGGAGGGGGAGGAGACTGTGAGCGAAAAGTCGTCGACGTAGGAAAGCATAAGGCCTCCCTTGATATCGGCATGGAGGGGTGCCACGTATATGAGGAACAACAGAGGAGAGATTGGGGAGCCTTGAGGGGTTCCGACAGTGACTGGGGAGGGGGTCTTGGGGGAGCCTTGGTAAACTAGTGTGCACTTCCGTTCTGACAGGAAGGAGGAGACCCAGTCGACCATGTATTTGGGAGTGTTCTTGTCCAAGAGCCGCTTGCGAAGGGTGAGGGCGTCGACGTTATCGAAGCCGGCTTTGATGTCAAGGAAGAGGGAGGATACCTTGCGGTGGGTGCGTTGGAGGGTTTTGACTTCGTGAACCAGGGTGGTGCAGGCGTCGAAGGTGCCTAAACCTGGCACGGACCCGCATTGGTTGGGGTGAAGCAGGCCAGATGACTTGGCCAGCGCAAAGAGCCGGGCCGCCATGATCCTTTCTAGAATCTTGGAGACGGTTTTTAGTAGAACTATGATACGGAAGGATGCTGGGGAATCGTAGGAGGCTTTGCCTGGTTTGTCCAAGACGACGCCATTGGCGGTTTTCAGCGAGGGGGGGTGGTAGCCGTACGTCAGGAGGGGGTTTAGGAGATCTAGCAGGATGTCAGGGTAGTGCTTGTGGATGTGTTTCCAAACAGAGTAGGGTATCTCGTCCGGTCCTGGGGCGGAGGAGGGTGAGGACTTGGCGAGGGCCGAGGAGATTTCTTCTCGGGTGAGGGGGATTGCGTCGGACATGGGCGAGAGTCTCCCCCTGGGTGGGGGCTCCGGCCGAGGCGGGAAGAAGTGGGCGAGGAGGGCGTTGTTGATAGAGGAGGGGTCGTTGGTGTCAGGGAGGGAGGGGAAGCGTACTGCCTGCCTGGGGGAAACAAGCTTCTTGGCGGTCCAGATGTTGTTGGGGGTGGTTTTAGCGAGGAAATCGGCCCAGTATGCTGATTTGGCGCGTTTGATGGCTTTGAAGTAGCCATTCCTGGAGAGCCTTGCCGTTTCCCTTGCTTGTGTGTCTTGGAGTTTCTTCGCTTTTCTTGTGGCTTTGTTGTATTCCTTGCGGAGGGAGGTGAGGAGGGGGGTCCACCATGGTTTGGACTTCACGGAGGGTCGTGATGTGGGGACTGCCATTCTAAGAGTTGAGGTTAGGCAGGACAGGGAGGCCGAGAACCAGGAGTTGAACTGCTGGGGGGAGGGGTGTGGGGGGGGAGGGGGGACGCGGAAGGCCTTGAGGGTAGGTTCTAGGATAGTCCAATCCAAGAGGTCCCACTTGGCTTGGGGGGGAGGGGCATGCCGGAGGGGGGCTGAGAGGGAGATGGAGATGGGGACGTGGTCCGAGCCCGTGGAGGGTATGGATGATGTGTTCCAGTTGTGTACGAACGGAATCATGGCGGGGTTGGCAAAGGCCAGGTCTATGATGCTAGGTCTGTGGGGACCAGAGAGGGGGTACCGGGTGTATACACCTGGTGTGTTGATGCAGGTAAAGCTGAGGTCATCGGCTCTGTCGAAGTAGGGGTCGGCAGTGGAGGCTTCCTGAGCAGAGGGAAGGCGGAGGGGGTCGGTGCGGGGGCTGTGGATGTTGAAATCTCCCACTACGAGGTAGGGGATATCGAGAGGAACAAAAATTTGGTCTGGTTTGACCGTGTGAGGTTGTGGGTATCTAGAGCGTGAGTAAATATTCGCTAAGCGAAAGCAAGGAAATTTTGTGCCGAAGCAGCCTGAGGGGGTGTAAATTTCAATATGCATGCAGTCGCTCACATCCGGCGTGAACACTGGGAGAACGGAGTTAAATTTCAAAAATTCGGTGGAGATATAGCAGGCCACCTTGGGGAGGGGCGAGGGGGGGGCGAATGACTTGTACCCGTTGAAGGAGGGCAGAAAGCCTTTGGAGGACGGAGGGTCTTGCAAAAAGATCAGTTGTGGAGGATGGCGCATAGTAAATGACGAAAATAAAGATAAAAACACATCCCAGCTTCCCAGGCTGTTGTGTTGAATGAGCGTGATGTTAGGCGCGGGGGCCAGCCCCTTGGTGCTGTTGAAAGTTTGGGCGTTAATCATGGCGGGGACGACCCCGACGGTTGGCTGGAGTTACGGGGGGCGCGGGGGGGCCTGAGGGAGCAGGGCCCGACGCGCCTGTGGGTGGCACATGAACGGCAGTTACGGGGCGGGGGGTGGCAGGGTTAGGATCGGAGGTTGGGTGGGCTTGGGGAGTAGAGGGTGCTGGCACGCCATCTTCTTCCACATCCATGGACTCTTGACTGTCTGAGGATGAGGCGGAGCCGACAGACTCCGGGGGGGGCACGGGGCGGGCAGGGGGGATAGGGCGGGACTTGCATTCCTTGGCGTAGGCGGTGTGGTCGTTGCCGCAATTGGCGCAGTGGGGCGGTGAGGTGGGGCAGCATTCGGCCACGGGTCTTTCGTTGCCCCCTTTGGGGCAGGTGGGGTTCTGGCATCTGTGGGCGGCCTTGGTATGATGAAGCGCACAAATGGGGCAGGAGGGGTGTTTTTGCTTGCACCGGGCGGCGGCGTGTCCGAAGCGGCAGCAGTTGGAGCATTGTGTGTAGCGGTTGGCTGAGATAGCTTTTTCCACCTTGCGGCGTTCAGAGTAGAGGAAGATGGAAGGGGTGAGGGTTGGAACGTCGTCGGGGTCAACGGAGATAACCACCGAAAGCGCTTCTTTGGCGGTTCGAGTAGCTCGGTCAGGGTTAAGGTACCTGGCCGACTGGATCTGGACCGCTTTCGCGAAACCAATAGATGATTTGAGATGGGGGTAAAGCTGCTCGTCGTCTTCGGGCATCTCATCGGTGGGGATGCTGTGTATGACCAGCTGTATAGCGGTCGGGGCGAGGCAGAAGGGGAGCCAGGGGTTGTCGCCTGTTGGGAAGGCTTGGTTGAGGCGTCTTGTAAGTACCTCGAAGTAGGGGGAGTAGGAAGAAGCGGGCGTCTGAGGGTCGGTACAAGTGAGAGAGACTGCGCCACGGTCATTGACCTTGGCGAAAAAGCCTTTCGGGAGGAGGCAGTTTGAGTCAGTGAGGGTGTTGGCGACGATGTCAGGGAGGGAGCGAGCGATACGTCTTGAGAGGGCATGAGGGGCAGGAGACGAGCGTGGTGCAAAGAACCGTCTTGAGGCAAAGGGGAGGGGGGGGGCAGCAGCCCTTAAGGCTCTGTCCTCGTTACTCGCAACCTCTGTTGCTTTGGCTTGCTTGGGTTTCTTTTTCCCGCTTCTTCCGCCGGAACCGGCCGCCTGGGCGTAGGATGGTTGGTTTCTGGGTTTGTAGTCCGGGTGAAGGGTGGCGTCTGTGAAAGCAGACAGGTCATATTCTCCGGCGCGGAATTGCTCCGCCTCCCAGGAGTGGGGGAAGGCCTTTGCATAAAGCTCGGGGTTACCGAACATTTTGCCCAGCCTGGTGTCGTAGTAGGGGCAGTGGTCTGCGGGGTTGACGGGGGCGAGGGGGGGTGGGGGTGGGGCTGTGCGGGATTTTTGCTGGGTGGTGGGGCCCTGTGGGGCACGGGGTAGGGTGGTTGGATGGGCTGATTGTTTTTAGCCGGGGCCGGGGGTCGGGTGGGTGGGGCTGGCGTGGGGGCCGAAACCCTATGTGACAGGTCACGTAGGGCCGAGGTGATCGGGGTGAGGTCTTCCGGGGTTACGGAGGCATTTGTGATGTGGGAGGAAAGGTCGTGGATTTGGGTGCGGAGCTCGCCGTTCTCATTTCTGAGATCGTCGATTTGTTTCGTGATGGACTCGAGTTGAGTGGTGATGGCTACAATGCCAGAGACAGTTGAGCAGAGGATGGAGAGGATAGATCCCTCGCCGGGGGTAATGGATTGCAGGCTGGAATCGGAGAGGTCGGGGACCAGGTTGGGGGGGAGACGCAGCTCATCCCTCGTCTGCCTAAAGATCTCCGCGAGGAAAGCAAGAGGGGGAGAGGGTCTGGGAACTGGGGAAGGGGATGGGGGGATTTGGGTGTTCCGAGGTGTGGAGGATCGCGAGATGGCGGCTGCCAGCTCTTGGTTGCCTGGGGGGATGGGAGGTATTTCCGACATGGGACGGAGGGGGGCGGGGGTGTGCTGGCGTGTGTCCCGGAAGCGAAACGGGTTTGTAGAGAAGTTTTGAAATGTAGGGGGGGGAAAGTAGAGGGCGAGAAGCTTGTCTAAACCAAGAGGCCGTAAGGGCTCTCTTTTATAACCGTTCTTCCCGCACTCATGACTCATCCTTCGCATCACGCGCCCCTATGACTCATAAATGAGTCATAGTATGAAATTCATCAGCTGACTCGTACGAGTCACTGCGCAATAACAACTAACCAATCAAAACACAATAAACCTATCATGTGCGCAACTCGCGTCACATGCGTGAAATTCATGACTCATAACTATGAGTCATGTGCGAAAGTCATAATCATATACCCACAATTGTGAGTCATGTTCAAAGCAATAAACCAATCATAATAAGGAAATGACACGCTATCACGTAGTCATGTGAAATACCAAACCCTATGATTCATAAGTATGAGTCATGTGAAAACCTCTTCTGCTAGTCACCGTTTGTGACACAAGCCCTAGTTGTATCTGAGGCAGTTGCCAGCATCAAAGGATTTGATGGTGATAAGAAAACTATAATACATTTTATTGATAAAGCTGAAAAACAGATAGGATATTAAAAGATAAACAGTTGTATTATCAGGAAACTATAACTTATTAAAGTATGCTTCAAAAAGTATATATACTAATGGTAATTGAGTTTTTAATATTTAAAGAGGAGGAAGATAAAAGATAGACAGTGGGATTGAAAAAAGTAAAACAAAAAAAAAGACTGAATTAAGGGATGGATAGCAGCTGTTTTATTTCTAATTAAAGCTAATTAATAGTTTTCAGTATCTTTTTATCTTACTGACCATTTCAGTATGAGGATTTAGGATATTTCCTGAAAATAGTCAATATTATGTGAAAAATACTGTAAATAACAAAAAAAAAAGCAAAAGAAAATTGGAGCAAAATTACCTGGAGAGATGAAACCATCTTTAACATTATAGGATTATCAAATTGTGTATTTATAATTCTATAATATCTATAGAATATAATTCTAGCCCCTTTTTTTCCCACTTTTAGAAACTAGAAACAATTTCTGTATAAGCATAGTTTTTCTGATAATAAAAATATCTGCTAACAATATGTTAAAAGTTGGTAATAGAATAGACAATTAAAGCAAAAAGCTATTCTGAGACTCTTGAAAAATTTTGATATCATGTCTGCTGTCAGACTGAGAGCTCTATTTATATCCTTCAAGATAGAGTAAGTTTGTATATTGCCTACTACACAACTGGAGTTTTAGAAGAAAAAGAGCTTTACAACTATCTCCTCATTGGATTGTCAAGTCTTTAGATCTCAATCTAATAGAGAGAGTTTGGAGACTCATAAAAGAAAGAATTTATAGTTGTATTTCAAGGTTAAATAGTAGTGCTCTTATGCAAGAGACAATTCAGGAAGAGTGGAATACAATTCATATTATCACAAATAGTAACTAGTAAAGGACTTAGTTTCATATGACATTAGCACTAGTGTATTATTGTTTGGTTATGATTTGGATCTAAATATATGAGTTAGTTATACAAAGTATTAGAAATTTTTCTATTCACTTATTTTTATTTTTTTATTTATATGTTTAGAGGGGAAATAGATAGTCTAGCATTAGGAGGGAATAGAAGTTAATCTTTGGAATTGCTTCTATTATGGAATTTATTGGTAGTTATTTGGAGAAAAATATGGATAGTATTTGGCACTCTTTATCGCCTCCTATTTCTTTAGTATCCCTTGGGGGGTCTGAAACAGTAAAATTCGTTGCCAGTATACTAGTCCCGTTCTGGAGAGAACCCAAGAACTGTGATTCGTTGGGGATTAATGGTTGCTATGATGCTGAGTCACTTGAACCTGGCATCCAAGCACTAAAATAGTTTAGCTGCTGCCTCATCTGGGGCGGTGTGCTCCCGAAGTAGGATTAGCATGCTGGCAACGAATTTTACTGTTTTAGACCCCCCAAGGGATAGTATCTTTCTTGCTTCTAATATTTATCTCTCTTCATTTTCAATGCTTCTCATCACTTCAATGAAATTACAGCTTTCCTGATTTCTCATTCTTCATTTTTTTTCTATACTGGTGTTATTTGTAAACCGCTTCTTCTAATAACCATATCTCCTTACAACGCCAAATAGGAAACTTACCTCAGTTCCGTACTACTTTTTTACCCCTGTCCCTTGAATTATAAAAACCACTGCCATTGCATAGCACCAAAATCTTGAGACTCCGGCCTATTTTTTGCCCACATAGAATAGTAGTCGTTTTTACAAACGTCAGAAAATTACTAGTAATTCGATCACATTCGTGTTGCCTTGAACCCTTATGGAGGCGATTATAACCTCGAACTACTGGTATGATAATAATATAAAGTTAACGAGTTTTACCCAGAGTTCAAATTAATGAATCCTGCCTTTAGAACGGATAGGACTGCCAGTGCTGCAGGTACGGTACTGTACTAGTACATCCCTGGAATAGCACACTGGACATTGACAAGTGACACTTCACAATTAAGCAATCACGACACTAGAACAGATCCCCAATAAACACACCCAAACTACCATGATGCCGTACATGATTCAGCCAGTCAGCCAACCTCCATTCCACCCCTCGAAAATCATCCAAGCAAGAACTAATCCACTCTCAAGAGTACCACGGAATTGAACACAGCAAAACGGAAAATGGGGGATGTAGTTTATCCCTAGCTCCCCACTCCACACCAGCCCCACAATTCCCCAACACGAAGGAATCTCCTACGATACTACCAGTAGGTAATCCATTCTCCAGAATCAGATACAGGGGTGACAGAGACCAAACCGACACTCAGATTCCCGGAATTTAGAGCTTTTCTGGATTTGAAGAATGGTTTAAGGCTTTTCGACCCGTCCGGATGACGTCGCTTTTATGTACTGTACAAGCACCGCTATGATCGTTCCCCTTATCCAATAAATTGTTAATCGTGAGCACGTGCGGGCCAACCCTCCTACAAACACACTCTACCAAGTACCGGTAGGCGAATAAATAAACAATACGGTAGGGAACCTTGCGGCAAGCAAGCAGCCTACTGGTACTCGAGTACAATCGGGGGCCACTCGAATGCACGTTCCCCGCTGGCTGGCTTGTTGGTTTGAGTTACCAAGATTCGACCAATGGGTGGCATTGGGTGCTGGTAACAAATGAATGTCTTAACAGGGCGTGTTTTTGAGTATTCCACGGTGTACAAATCTGGCATCTGGTAAATTTACGGCCATGATAGCGCTTATTCGTATGACCGCCATTACGAAACTGCTCTAGCCAGTCTTTTTCACTTCCGGCAGAGGCCTAGGTGGTAGGGTTATGGTTTGGCGTTTGCTAAGGGGATGGCGTATGCTGGGTAATAAACAATGAGCGGGCTGCTGTATTCATAGGAGAAAATGTTGTATTCTGTTTGCGAGTATAGTCGGTTGGAGTGGGCGATGAGCTATGGTGCCACTTCACGAATGCCGGTTTCGGACACTCACAGGTTCGGGAATCTCGGTCATGTTCAAAGAAATTACTCAATTTTCCAAGTATCGTAGGCTACCAGAGTACCTTTAAATCCCCCACCTCACGGTTTCCCATACCCATCAAACCTGAAGAGCAGGCACAGCAGTGCCTAGGAACCAATCTCCAATAGAAACAATCATGATTTGTGGTAGTTTAACTAAAGTAACGAAGAAGAATAGGGAATACGGGGGAAAATAAATAAAAACAGTTGTAATGAGCGTGGTACTGATGGTTGTCGAAGGGCGAAGAGATGTTATATGTCCAAATGGTGGGTAGGTACCCCTTGGAGGGATAAAACGGAAGTGGTTTGCCAAGATACCGGTAACCGTGCTTCCGCTCCTAAAGAAGATAGTGGGCTGTGTTTAACTGGCAGGGATGCGGTTGGGTCTTGAGTCACGAACTATTGGTTTCAGGAATGGGTTATGGTATCGTGCCGGCACCTTAGAATCAACCTCAAGATAACTAAAATTTCCCAACTTTGCGATGAACAACAACAAATGCGATTATTCTTTTTATTCCTTCTGTACTCGCCCATGGTAGAAAAGGACGGAAAAAAAGATCAGCAAGATCATGCGGGGTAGTTAAGAGACAGTTGGCTTCGGTGGAAAAATTCTGGGCTTGATAGACACCTGAAATCTGGACTGAAGGAGTTGGTATCTTCAACTATCAATGTGCAGTTCAATCTCTTCATTTCTATAAGCCCCCTAAAAGAGCCGTTCAAGAAGCCTTGATCCCTTCTCTTTTAGTCTCACCTTATTAGCCTTATACAACCTTAATAAAAATCCATAGATTTAAAATAACAGCCAAACACAGAGTGCAGCTGCTGGAGGTTAATAGTGTCATGTAACACCCCGATTTTTCCATTACCCCTTATCGATCTTCGCTCCAAATCCTTGTCTCGCCACTCAAAGTTTTCCGTCCTTTTCTACCATGGGCGAGTATAATTGATATTGCTGAGAAATAGCCCTGAATGCAGACTAGCGGGACGAGTACTGTAGTGTGACACGACATTGGACACCTTTTGCGGCCTCGGAACTCTTGGGATAAGCTTGTCATATCCCCAACTCATTTCCATCCATCATCCATCATCCCCACCACCCACGATAATTTACGCTTTATGATAAATACCGGTATCGCTTGAATATCATACACCCCCACTCCTGGATTCAAAACACTGGAACCGCGTCTCATGCTCGTCACAGGTAAAAACTAAGGTATATATTTCGAATGAAAAAATGAACGAAGTATTGCTTATTGCTTGTTTAGGTTTATGCCTTGCGATGCATTTATTCCTTATATTGACCGCACTGCCCTACCTGCGCGTTTGGCCTTCCACCCCAGACACCACCACCTTCAATGCCAGATCAAAACATTTATCGAGCCTTGATCTTCCGGTGAACCACTCATTCGAGACGTTACACAAAACCAAGTCCTTCAACCGGAGAGCCTTCCTTGCATAAACAGCCTTTTTTTTTACAGCCACTCGAAGGATCGCGAGACTCTCTAGCTGCGAGAGTCTTGGTATAAAAACGGATGCATGCCCGCACTTTTGATAAGACAAGGCTTACCGGTAGCCCAAAAGAGAAACCTCAATATTATTATTCGTACAAGTATCAAGATAAACAGCAAGAGCAAACAAGAAAAGTATCAATTAAAAATCATGGCTGACCATCCTACTGCTAATTCAGTAAAATAAGTGCCGCAACCAAAATTAAAGATATTGAATTACCAAGACGGGAAAACTTCGCGCCAAGAGGCCAAGAGGGCAACCACTCATGAATCTCGCAACCCCTTCGGGAGACTGTACAGTACTCGAGTACTGTAATTCCAGGGCTGAATTCCTCTTCTCCAGCAACCAAGTTTCGAGTTTTTTCCTGGGTTGCGTGGAGAGCACTTCTCTGCTTTCACTTTCGGGATTTAGCCGGGAGGCAGAGAGGGGCATCTTCTATGTGAGAAGCACTTTAAGCTACGCGACGGACATGATTTGTACAAGTATGAAACCGTAGTTTATTTGTTATTGGAATGATTTGTTTCGGTGAAATGTACTGTGCTTGGTGGGTGCTGGGATGGGTGCTGGGGATAATTTATGGGGTTTGACGTTTGTTCTGTCGGGATTGTGCTAGTACCGGTACTACATGGCATACCGGTAGCCTGACCCTCTTGAGTATATTGAATCCCATTACCTGGTATATATCCGCGATTCTCTTAACCTATCAAACCTATCAAACCTATCTCCGGCTGATGCGGTGATATCCGCTAATAACGTGATAGGCAGTCACATGTCAGCACGAGTGGTCCCAATCAATGATAGTAGATGCATGATCCGTATCACCATACGAGACAACCCTACCGATACGAGTTGAAAAGTGCTCTACGGTGCTTCCCCTCCTCTGTCTTCTCTCACTTGGCTCTTAGTAGTTGCACTTTAAGTCGTGTACAATACTCAGCTTGTCAGTTATCACATTCAACATCGAGGCGATGGCGATGGCGATAAGATGTGGTATTAATATGTTTAATTTAGGTACTGGTAACCTGAGGTGAAGGGGCTATGCTAAAGTTATCCTGCAGTACGAGTATCACGGGTCCTCCTATGGCGTCTAGGCATTCCTGCTGAAGTTGAGGAGCCAAGAGGATTTAGCTAAGGGGACGAAGTTTGATTTATTACGTGTAGATTCGGGGATGGACACCGTAGTGCCTGTAGAGATAAGAACCTTGCCTGAATTTATTAGGAATGATTGTTGGTGGTTTTATAGAGTTTGTTTGTGGGTCGTGGTCATATGGGATGATCCGGTAAAGCTCACTACTAATGAATAGGCATGGGCACCACTGTCTACAATCGACAACTAAAATTTTGAATGGATGATAGGACAAGCAGCGCCTTTTCAAAAAAAAAAAAAGAAAAGGGGAAGAAAAGAGGGGAAGGGAAGAGAAGAAAACAACACCTATGGCTGAGTTCTCTTAGCACTGAAGACCCGAAAAGCCCTTTGAGAGTCTAGACTACCGTTTAGCCCTTCACCGACAACAAGGTATTGCTGCTAGAACTTGCTAACCGGATGATTGGCCGAAGCGCCAAAGCCCGATTTTTGTTGGCAGTATACATAAGCGGAAGAGGAGAGTTAACCGAGAGAGCCTGAAGCATGGTGTTTCCTGCTTTGATGGTCATCACTTGACCGGCGCTTGATTAACCTAGAATTTGTGGGACCAGGCGGGGGACCTGTATAAAAGTGGTGGCTTTAATTGACTCTCAATGCCGGCTATCATACGCCCGGGTGCGAGGAACTGGGCTGTGTATACCATGCCGTTGGCCAGAATAGTGGCTTTGGATGCCTAGGAGCACTCTAAATGATTTCCTTTTGATGGAGGAGCGGTCAAGCGCAGGAAATCACGCTATGGGGAAAATCCATCCTCGCCTGAAGCGCCGCTTTGAAGCTGCCATGAGGTGAGCGTCCTGAGAGGCCCTGAGGAAAGAGTGCGACAGGAAACAAGAGAGAGTGTTCGTTGTTCGATATAAGTGCAAGCTCAGAGCAAAGAACTCAACGTAGAACCAAATACAAATTGTGATCGTCAACCCACGTCATCGGCCCGCTATCACATATTGCCGGAAACTAGTCCCTTCAGAGTACCAGACCTGATTGTTGAAACCTATAACCGGAGCCGTTGATTCATGTATTGTTTCTCTGTTATCCTGCACTGGTTCTTGTTTCGTTGTGTTTTACCAACAACCTCAGACGGATTCTTGTTACAAACTAGGAGGAGCTTGTGTCGTGTGGAGGAAAAGTTTTCTAGTCGGTTTCTTCTCTCATAGTTCACGTGGGATAAAAGCAGGATTTTTCCCCTATTCTCTTACTTTATCATCAGTCCCTTACGCATTCACGCCTTCAGTCTTTTATCGTTTCTCTATAGTCAATCGAAATCACATTCATTTCCTCATCGCAAATCAAGACTGATGACAATCCCATTAATATGCCCCGACCTGACATGCCGCAATGGGATTACTCTATCACCTTTATGCTATCGGAAAGTTGGAATCACGAAGCTTAAAATGCTACCGGGAAATCTAGACCTGCCGGCTGCTCCTCTAGTTTGAGCAGCAGCTAGAGATCTGATCAGGTGTCATTATAACATTGATTAAGATTAGCACTGTGCGGTGAGGTATCCATTGGTTGGTACAATGATAAAAGACGGCGTTTTAGTAGAGAGCACTAGAGATATTTGTAGGGTTTTGTACGAGCGGGGAAGAGCTGCCAATGTTTATTTTCGCCGGTTAATGTCGTGGATAATCTTATCATTATACTTATCTCATTAAACTAAGGGCACCGCCGTCGATTTCGGAAAAGTGCGCCCTCGGTTCTCTTACGATGTTTCCAAGGGTGTGATTGGCTCCTGTGCACTCACTTGGTAGTATTCATGGGGACCGTTCCTAGGGGCCTTCAGTGATCCGGAACCAATTTTTACGAGCTGCATGAATAACCTCCAGGCTAGGGATTTTGGTGGATTTTTTCTACGCTGTGACTGGTGGGTGGTTAGTGGGTGATTGACTCCGTGAATTAGCTGTATGAAGCCGAGAATATTCGGTTGGTTACTGCTTTTTTTCTAGGTTCAGTGAGGTTCAATTGAGTTAAGAGCTGGAGCTCCTAAGTATGATACTTGGCTGTGTATTCTTAGCTCCCGGAAGTTATGGTGCCCGACACTGCTGGTTACCAGTTTTATAGCTGTGAATTTAATATGCAGCCATGCTACCCAAGACCCTAGGATACTGCCTCGGCAGCGTGACGGGTGGGGTACTGTAAAATATTATGATAATTATCACCATAATATAATTACATACCTTAGGAGATCTAAATACAAAATCGAGTGATTTACGATGCAAGAGAGTGGGTAGGGTAACGGGAGGCTGTTAAAAAGTGACAAAGCCCGGATTGCATCGGCCATCTTGGGCAGGAATGTGGAAGGGGAAAGTGGTTTGAGGTTGGTTTTCGCCCTCGAGATTTCTATCTAGCCAATACTAGGGTTCGCGGGTTGGGTTATCTCTTGAAGAAATGACTAGAAGTTTGTATATGGAAAATAGTCTCAAGTAATATAATGGCCGGATGGCGCAATGGTAGCGCGCAGTCCTCCTAAGACTGAGGCTCTGGGTTCGAGTCCCAGTTCGGTCGTTGTGCCTTTTTATTTTGATGCTGTGATGGGAGCGTGCAGTATTATTTCTGTTGGACCTGAGGGGTTGAGTTAGGAACTACCATAGTATGGGCTGATCTCTCGAATTCTAGGGTAGGCTTATTGAAGGAACATAAATATGGTGCCGTTGTCGCTTCAACATCTAGATGCCAATTGATATTTTTTTGAACTTACAAAGCCTTCGACTTACACTCCCTAACAATAACAACCTCAAGACATCCTTTTATCCCAGTCTTATACGGAATCCTTTGTCCCAGTCCCCCCTCCTGGTAGGCCACAACTTCTCAAACCAGCGTTTAGAACGATGTCGTCTTTGGGCGACCTACCCTGTGAGCTTATCCTGGAAATCGCCGGCCATTTTACCTGCGCTAGCGAGCTCCTCCCTCTAACAAATGTCACAAATTCCCTAAGAAATTTGCTACACCCGCTCTTGTACACTTCCGCCCGTAAGGAGGCGGGAGTTCTGACGTTGGTTCAAAAGGCTATTATGCTGGAATGTCCATATTTCCTTCAATATGTTCTCGACCAGGGTAACGATGTGAATAATCCTGGGTACATCAATACACTCCCAATTCTCATGGCCATATCTTCAGGACGCTTCTGTCTGGTAGAGGTGCTGCTGAAGGCTGAACTTACTGAGATTAGTGTCGGGCATTGGGGTGGCGGAGGGGTGGTCCATTATGTCTTACGGAACTATAAACTCGCTGATCGATTGAGTAGCTTGGGTATGCTCTCATTGATCTTGAGCGATCCGTGCTTCCTCAGAAAGGACCTGGATGCACTGGATAGTTCAAACTTGACCCCTCTAAGTATTTCGGCCGGAATTGGAGATGTTGGTATCATGAAGCTCCTTGTTCAATATGGAGCGAGATACGATGGATGGAGAGGAGTCCACGCACTACACCTCTGCGTGAAAGGAGGCCATGAAGACGCTCTTCATTATTTGCTGGAACTGGGAATCGATGTCAATGGCACTCTGGAGGCTCAAACTGCTTTGTTCAGCGCTGTTCACAATAGCAGGCTTGGAATGGTATCTTTACTACTTTCCTGTGGGGCAAAGCAATCTATTTCCTTACGCACCTCGTACTCTATTCCGGCTGTCGCTATTCGGAAACAAAACCTCCTTGTCCTCGCAGCTTTACTTCCGTTCGCAGTGCAAGAGCCTACTGCGGTCAGGTTCGAGTATATTCGAGCTGCTTTAGGGCAAGAATCTAGTCAGCTCCTCTCAATGCTGCTTCGAGTTCCTGGGTTTAATCTCGGGGAAGTTGACGAAAGTACCGGAGATACGATTTTACACAATGTTGTCATCTGCTCTAAACCGCTGCCATGGGTAGCTTACGAGCGTTTAATCAGATATGGTAGCGATAAGTTCCAGCAGCATCCGAGGCTGGGAGGAACCCCGATTAATTGGGCGATCAGGAAACAAAACATGGATGCCCTTCGTGCTATGCTAAAAAAGGGGGAAAATTTGAACTTTAAGGATGAGGTTACCGGAGCTACTATCGTCCATGACGCTGTCGACACAGGGATCGTAGAAATCCTCAAGATTGTTCTTGATGCGGGCGCTTCTCCACATATTATAAACCTACGAACAGGGAGGTTTCCAGTGCATCACGCTGTTGAAAGGGGCAATTTCGAAATGACCTCACTTCTCGTCCGGAAAGGTACAGGCTGTAATTTAAAAGAGGCTATGACTGGAAACACCCCGTTGCATATCGCTGTCATGAACGGGCATGATTTTTTAGTCGATTTTTTGATATCTCGAGGTGCATATCCCAGGGCACGGAACTTTATGGGGGAGACCCCGCGGACCCTGGCAGCCATGGCCGAACCAGAGGGCTCCGCATATGCCTCGGAAGCCAGGGTGAAGATCAGGCAGATGCTTGCGAATTGCTGAGGGGGGTAACTTAGTTCAGGGCGCAGGGTTCCAGGTTGCTGTATCCTTATCGGTGTTGTGAGTTGGTTAGAAATACGCGTTGGATGGGCTGTAAGTTATGTGTGGACTTGTATTGCGAGCTGTTATACCCCACTAAGTTTTCTGTATTAGAGGCTATTTTTTGTGCTTCGAGTTATGTACATTTGTACAAGAAGTTTAGTTTATGTGATGAGCCATGGGTATTGAAGGTAGATATAATATACCGTACTCACCTCTCCGGCCTGGTGCTAGGTTTTTCATTAAATATATCCGAAGTATTACTTCAATGTGATGCGCGGTACAGATATGTTCGGCCGGTGGCCAGGCTACTTGGGACATGAGGAACTAAGCAATGACTAGAGTCATATTGATGTATGTTCATACTACGGATGATTGCTATAAGTACGGCAGTCTCAGGCACATTTACAGGTGAACAAGCAAGACAGTATCTATCTCTCTCTTTCTCTCATTGTTCAAGTCCCATTACTTTACACTTCAACTCCGGCCTCCTCTGCGTAGCCTCCGACAAAATATTGTATATCATATAGTAAGTAAGTAGAGTGAGATTCTGTGAACGCTGGAAAAGTTACTAGTCACATAAAATAATATTATTACACTAAACCGGAGATAATATTATGAAAGTTCAAGACATTGACAAACATCATGATGGGATGGATGGTGTATTGCTTAGTAGAAGCGCTGTTATAGCATATAACTTAGCTCCTTGGGTCAAGAAAAACGAATGAAAAAAACATTGGGGGCGTGGGAATGGGTAGTAAGTAAGTAAGAGATGTGGCTATAGTAGTTCATTGGCTTCTCTTCTGACCTGGGCGTCTGCTTATAAGTCTGTCGAACTCAGGTCTCGTGGGCCAAAATCACTTGTGTGCAACGCGAATTATGCAATGTAATAAATAGCCTAGTTAAGCTCATTTTTAGGAAAGAAAAAAAAGTCTGGTTTACTTTTTCATTTCTAGTTGTTAGAACTGAGGATGGGCTAGAAGAGAATCTCCGCTGTGCTTCTTGCACTTAATTAAAACAGCGGAATTCTGGATGCCTAGTGTCATTCACGATTATTCTAATTTTTATGGTAGTAGTCTTCTGTAATGGGGACATGCACTAGTGCACACTCTCCTAGTAGTAGCGGGAAAAGAAAAGTACTATGCACAAAAAACCACCCGGTCTTGCTATGAATTGTATAAAAGTAGAACCCTCAAGCACCCCCGAACAGTGACCGACAAAAGCTACTGAAGACGGGGAAGCCTGAAAAAAAAGGATCGTCTACCAGCCAAGGATTACAGGGCAATAGTAAGCAGCACAGTACGAAGCCGATATATGTGTTATTCCCGTCCAAGTTCTATGCGGTAGCGTGGCTTCCTCTTGATTTTAACCATGACTATGGCCCAGATCATGGCAGCCACCATAAACACTGTAATGAGGGAGCCAAGCATAACGAGGGAGAGTTCCTGGGTGTATGATAAGTGGTATTCTCCCGTCCACAGCTGTTGCACTGGAGTGTCTATGCTAGCCCTATCCATTCCCATTATGAGCCGTGCTGGATATTGGACTGTTTTATATGTTAGTATTATAGGCATGACAGTCATTGAAAGGGAGAGAAGGTACTAGAGCGTTTCAGCTTATCGCCCCAAGGGTTTGACATCAATTCGTCGTAGTCATCGGTCTTCTGCAGATCCGGGACTTTTGACCAGGGCGAAGTTTCGAGCCCTGTAGGCTCCTCGGATGTAATGATTGGGGGAACAGGAAGAGATGGGGTCACCAAGTCCTTTGGCTTCATGCCGTCTATCCCTTCCCCGGAAGTTCGGAAAGAAGGGGGTTTGGACTTGAAGATAGAAGAGATGGAAGAGAGTAGATGGTTGAGCCCACTCATCCCGTCGGGGTTTTTTGCGACTGGTTGTGGGGCCATTTTAATGGTGATAATTTTTTGTGATAGTAGTAAGCGTTATGGGTTTGGAAGTGATGGGAAAAATGAAGGATGGAAAGGAGGTTTGAGAGAAAGGAGCGGGGAAGAAGTTATACAAGTATATCCCTGTAGTGACTGCTGTATTTTAGGAGGCTTCCTAACTCTTAGCATTCAGCATAAATCGTTTTTGCAGTTTCCAGGTTGTCTAATTTGAAGCGTTTCGCTGGCCTGAGCAAGGTGTAATTAAATATTTACTAATTGAGAACAAGGAAATGTTAGGCTGGACCGGTTTGTTGGACTGCTTGCCCATTCCAAAAGGGCGCAGAAATCTTGGCGTCACCGAGGCCTAAACCGGACAATGATTTCAGCGCACTTTTGGAATGAGCAAGTGCTATTATTAGACTAACCTTAAGAGAAGTACTATCATACTAGCTTTAAAAGACCATTTTTTTCTGCCAGCTGGTTTCGCTATAGCGCACTTTCCCACTCCCATTCTGTCGCGCGTGATATTCGGGGAGAATTGCCTTTGTGCTTGTAAAGTAAATAGCCATAGAGTTGTGGAATCAATACTAATCATTGTTCTCGCTTTTGCCTTACTTAGTTTTTTATCTAAGATCTTTATGGATTGAGGAAAAGCAAGAATCTTATTCTGGAGTGTGATGGTTTTTCGTGTTTTTTCTCTTTTTTTCTCTTTTAAGTATCTATCTTTTCCGGTTAGACTTGAGTTTGATTGTATGATGGAGACAAGTTATGCATGGTGGGATTTCCCGCCTAAGCTTGTATTTGCAGTCCTCTATGGGTATGCCTAGTGGGTTTCTTACGCCCTGGTGATCTTGCCGCGCATTGGCACTGATTTTGTTAAGAACGTGTTATGTAAAAAAAATGATTGGGGCTTTGTTGGGTGTTCTTTTAATCCTAGAAGGGGAGAGGAAGTTTTTTTAGGGGGAGAGAAGGAAAGAAGAACGGAGGAGAAGCGAAGCAAGGCACTATATATAGAAGCAAACATAGGGAAGCCGTTTGAGTGCAGGAATGCATTCCTACAATAAGAGAAAGCAACATAGTACGGTGTGAGTATCTAGAAAACACGGAGACTAATGAAACGGTCGATGAGAGCAACTCCGGATCTATATCATAACAGATTACCATCTCATGGGTGACTGTGGCTATCGCGCGAGTGATATTATGTGATCACTGTGCGTTAAGAGTCTATGGTGATGAAGCACTAGATTATCGTTCATAGCATGCGGCTCAACAACCAGATGGAGCAGCAGATCAACCACTTATTGCACCTGTATGCCAGACCATTCCATCCGCACATTCGATGATCAATAGACAAAATGAGAATTAAACCAGAGGGTGGGGCCTCGAACACTTTCTAGGGCCCACCGTTGTCTATCGCCAGTGGCGCAGCTTTACTTCTCTTGGCGGTACAAGAGCTTACTGCAGTCAGGTTCGAGTATATTCACACTGCCTTAGGGCAAGAGCCTAGTCACCGCCTCGCAATGCTGTTGGAAAAAGTGGAGGATTTGAGCTTCAAAGATGAAGCTATGCGAGCTACTATTATCCATGACGCTGTCGACACAGGGGTTGTGGAAATCCTGAGGATGGTTCTTTATGCAGGTGCTTCTATACATATTATGAACCTAGAGACCGGAAGGTTTCCAATACATCACGCTTTTGAAAGGGGTAGTTTCGAAATGACCTCACTTCTCGCGCGGAAGGCTGCAGGCTGCAATATGAAAGAGGCCATGAGTGTAAATACACTATTGCATATCGTTTTCGTGAGTGGGTATGTACATCCAGAACAAGACTCGACCCGTGATAGAGGTATGGCGGTAACGTGCCATTTTCGAACCAGACGTACAAAGTAGTATCGAACAACGTCTTGATGGCATGCGGTCCGCTTGCGTACAGTCGCATTCCAAAAGTTCTGGTACTGTAACATAAAGGGGCTGTTACATCAGCTATAAAGTTTTTCACGGTGCCAGGAGGGATGCCAGAACTTTTAGAACACGACAATACTTCTCTTCCCTCTTTTCTCCCTTTTTATCCCATTTCTCTAACATAGGACGTGCACTAAATAACTCTAAAGATGTCGACAAAAGGAAGTGCAACGCCAGTTCTGGTGCAACCGGTCGCAAGCCACTCCTGGGGGGAGCCTTTGGAGGTTCTTTTGGAGGGGGTGGTGCCTCAAGTGCTCCACTGGAACACTCAATGAAGCCGCGAGAATGCCCAATTGGGTAGACAATGGGGAACAGCGTAACCGAAATTTGTGAAGAAATGAAAGAGAGAAGGGAAGGGAAGTGGGTTTAGGGCATGTTTCGACTGAGGTTCCCATTATCGCTCGTAGACGTCAACCTCAATGGCTCTTACCAGTCAATGGCAAGTCCGACAACTCCAGAGCTCAAGATCAATGGCAAGTCTGATCTGGAAATACCATCAACAAAGGACAATGGGAATATGTATTCTCACCCCCACCGCCAAATATCCTACCACAATGGTTGAACTCAACCTCCGAGCACAAACTCTACCCGCCATTCACGATCCTAATATTTCTACACTCCCACTGAGCTCGCTGCTCGCCCTCATCTCCTGCCGTATAAGTGGCTCTTTTTCCCCTTCCTTCCTTGTAAGCTCCACACACATCCACGATTCTCACTAAGCATCTATCTTATCAACCAAAGAAAGAGATATTTTCTATCCTTCAACTTTCACCATCCACTCATCATGAGCGCCGATATCCCCAACACCATTGACCCCAGGGGCAATAACTTAACCCCTGCAGACCGCATGCAAGCACTAACTACCTACCTGGATAAAACCATCAAAGACAACATCGAAATTATGAACGCCCTCCAAGCCCGCTTGGCACAGGTAAGCCACTTTGAGTCCAGCCTCCCGGACCAGTCACGTGCGCAAGTGGACCGCATGACCATGATGTCGCACGATCTGAATACCATCTCTGAAGCCCTCAGCAGGCTCGATGGAAGAATGAAGGAGGAGGAGGAGTGGAGGAAACTAGAGATGGAGAGAGAGAAGATGAAGAAGCTGGGGGAGGAGAATCTGAAGGAGCACAAACTGAAAGAGCAGAAACTGAGGAAGGAGAAGAGGGCAGAGAAGATAAAGGAGATGAAAATAAAGATGGGGGAGGAGAAGATGAAGGTGGTGAAAGTGAAGAAGACGAAGGTGAGGAAGGTGAAAGGGGTGAAGGTGAAGAAGGAGGAGGTGAAGGAGGTGAAGGAGGTGAAGGAGAAGAAGATGGAGGACGGTAAAGAGGACATTAATTCTCCTGCTACTACTACCGCAACTGCCGCGACTCTAGCCGGGACTCAACTTCCAGCTCTCGAGTCGGCACAAGATACTCTCGCTCCTATCCCTACCACGCAGGAGGAGGGGCCTGTTGGGCTAAGCGGTCAGACCGGACTAGAGGCCAAGGCGCAAGCAGAAATGGACATGGAGCCGGGCAACGAACCCGAGAATGGAAATCAGAATACCGTTACCTCCCCCGTTACCACCGCGGCCCAGACTGAAACTCGGATTCCGCCACTACCTACAGTTAATTACACCTCCCCTGGATACCCAGCCATCGCGGCAAGCTCCACACCCCCGCTAATCACGGTCAACGAAGCCGGCGCCCCTGCGGCGGCCGGGGAATTTGTGAAAACCCCGCCGGCCGAGACCCACCAGGCACTGGGATCCGCCCAGCGCCGGAGCCGCATTCTCGAGTCTATTCAGAAGTCGGCACAGAATCTAATTGACATCTTTACCATGCAGGAAGGCTTGACGCCTACCGCTACTCTAGGACAGTCGCTGAGTAGCAAAAAAACTACCCCAAAGTCCATGTCCCCATCCCCAATCCTAAAACCCAAGCCCGGCACAGGGGTTACAAAAAATAAGACCCCCAGCCGCACCCACACCCCCAGCCAGACGCCCCCGAAAATCAAAAATCGAAGCCCCCAGGTCGAGGAGGAGGGGGAGGATAAGGAGGACAAGGAGGATAAGGAGGACAAGGAGGACAAGGAGGACAAGGAGGACAAGGAGGACAAGGAGGACAAGGAGGACAAGGAGGAGAAGGAGGAGAACCAGAACCAGATTCAGAACACCACTGTCGCCGCCACTACTACCACCACTGCCAAACCCCGACGCGGAAGGGCCTCCGGCAAGGCACCGCAAGCCCCCCAGCGCCGGAGCACGCGCATCGTGAAGTCAACCCGGGAAAAAGCACAAGCTAAACTCCTCCCGACCATCATCCAACCCGAATCCCCAATCTTGAAGCCAAAAGATGGAGCAGGTGTTTCCAAACGTGGAGGTAGAGGTGGCGCCCGTGGTGGCCGTGGTGGCCGTGGTGGCCGTGGCCGTGGTCGTGGAGCGAGAGGAGGCCAGGGAAAGTAAAGTAAACGTGTGATGCGCGGATGATAGCCTTTTCCGGGCGGGAGCGGGTGTATACGGCGTGCGTAAAAAAATGAAAAAGCGACTCGGTAACTGCTGGCAGTATGTGTAGGGAATTTGTATCTGACGGACGGGCGAAAAGTCTTTGTATTAATAACTTAGAATTCTATCATTTAATAGTTATGGCGGAGGAGAATCGTTTGTTTGTACATAATCATTAACAGCAACACAGTACAAACAATATAATAAAGCATTCTCGAATCAATTCTTCCTGTACGTAACCCAAGCGTCAAATTTCACAATCCTATCTTCCTCCTCCTATGCCCACCGGTAGTGCTATAATAATACATAGAATTTATTCCTATTATCAACAGTCACAAAGGCCTTATCTTAAAGAGCTCCTCTGCTACAATTGCAGTCAGCAGTGCCAACTCCGAATACTAAAAGCAATTCGGCCTCGACACTCTCCCAGTAGCTCTAGTTTACGCCGCCGGTTTTTCTTCTCTTCTTAATACTATCGCCGTCAAGGGCGCCATCGAGGTGCGCGAGACTCACGTTTTTTAGTAGATTTTTTGATATCTCGCGGCGCTTGTCTGAGAGCAAGAAGCTTCAGTGGGGTGACCCGGGGACAATGGTGGCTGCGGTCGAAACAGAGCACTCGGCATATGGCCTCGGAGTCAGGCTGGAGATCAGGCAGATGCTTGCGAATGGCTGAGGGGGTAATTTAGTTTAGCGCACAGGGCTCCGGATCGTGGTATTGGTATTACGAACAAGTGGGAAATAAACTCCGGATAGGGCCGTACCAAGGGGCGTGTATAGCGGGTCGTTATTCTCCAACGAGTTTTCTGTATTAGCGGCTAAGTTTTGTTCTCAGAGTTATGTATATTCATGCAAGAGGTTTAGTTTATGTGACGAGCTTTTGAGTCTTGAATAGATATATCATACCGCACACAGTGCCTTGCCTACCTGGGGCTGGATTTATTATTTGTATTATAGTACAGAGTGAGATTCTGTGAATGGTGGAATGGATTGCTAGTCACGCGAAAATTACATAAAACCTGATATGAGACTCCCGACTTTGGCAAACGTCATGAAGGGGTAATATATTTCTTAACAGCCGCACTCCTAGCATACAGCCTGTTAAATCAAGATAAATTGAGAAAAGGGAAGGAAAAAGGATGGGAAGGTGTATTCGTGACTAGTGTATTGGCTTCTAGCTTAACCTGGGTTTCTGCTCATAAATCTATCGAATTATCCCCTCAACTTAAATAATTTGGGTAAAATGCTAACCGTCATACAATAAGCTGTTACTCATGTACTCGTACTCTGGTAGCTGGGTACCACTATGCAGGCAGCACTAGAGTACCAACATAAAGATCTGTGGAACTCTGGTCTGGTGGGTAGAAATCACGTGAGCGCAATGCGAATTATGCAGCCTAATCGGCTGGCTAGTTAAGCTCATTTTTTGATGCAAGGAGGAAGGAAGTCTGGTGTACTTTTTGATTTTATTAAGTAAAACTGAGGGCGGAAAGGGAATCTCTTGGTTGCGTTTCCTCCCTTTAACTCAGAGGGGAAATTATGGATGTCTTAGTGTCATTCTCAATTATTCCAATTTCCATTGTAGTCCTCTGTAAACGGGGGTATTTTTACAATCCCGTAGGGGTGGGAAAAAAACAAGATGATGTAGAAGCTACCCTTCTCTGGTAGTGATATCTTCAAATCCAACTCTTAAGGATCGCAAAAGTGACCGATCAGGGTTACTGAAGACCCAAAACCCCGAAAAGAGAGATTACACAGTAATATAGGATACAATACAAATGTGGATCCATACCCCACTCCTGTCGAAGTTGAATGTGATGCAACACTCTATGTGGTGGCAACAGCACAGCTTCCTCTCGATTTTGGCCATGGCCCGGATGAGGGCAGCTATGAGCGGTGCCTGATTTTGGACAGTTTTATATGTTAGCATTATAAGCACCCCTGCAATGGAACTTGAAGGGGAGAAGGTACTAGAATGTTTGCCCTTTTCGATACGAAAATTTGATATCGATGCCGCATACTCGTCAGTGCTCTGTAGATCCGGAATTTTCGACCAGAGCTTCTTTTCAGGTCCTGCCGTTTTCAACTCGAAATCAGCAGGTAACTGTGATGAGACAACCCTGTCCTTTACTTCGACGCTGTCTGTGCCTTCCACAGAGGTTCTGAAAGAAGGGTTTCGTCGCGAGGATTTAGACTTAAAGAGAGAAGAGATGGTTGAGAGTAGACGGCTGGGGGCACGAGTGGCATCGGGGTCTGGAACTGGTAGTGAGGCCATTGAATGGTGATTATCTTTTGTAATAGCAACAAGTATTATAGGCTCAGTAGTGATGGGGGGAAAAAAATGATGGAAATGAAGTTTGAGAGAAAGCAGGGGGAAAGAGGTTATATATCCTGAAGTGACTATTGTATTTTGGGAGGTCCCTCCAATCACTCCATTTCCCCAGCATTCGGCGCAGGCATTTCTAGAAGTTTCCTGGTAGCCTAATTTGAAGTGTTTTGCTAGCCTGAGCAAGATGTAATTTTACCAATTAGACTGAGGTATTGTCCGTTAACAAAATTCACTACGCACTGATAGATAGCAATGCAACCATCCTCATCGCCTTGCGTTGTCAACACTACCTAAAGAAATTTCTCCGGATTAATTTCTACTATGTATTCTACGATATACTAGGGGGTGGACGTTAGTGATGGTAGGGACAGGGGTTCAAGATGTCAAAGCTTTTTGCCCTTCTTAGCATTAAACCTGCTAAATTAAATCATTTTTTGCCTCTGACAGCAATGAACACGAGGACTTCAAACCCCTGCCCCTCTCATCATCAAAGTTCACTCTCCGGTATTTACATATAACTGCCAGCCCGAGAATGTGGTGGGGATAACGAGTTCAACCATCAGTACTGGCATCGAGCTCTACATTTATAATACATTTACCCTACTCATTCTCTCTTCCTACCAGTCCCGAGTTTATCTATTGTTGTGCTAGTTGAGAAGAGGCATTAAGGCAGTCCTCCTCATGGGCCTGAAGAGGCTATTCAAAAACCGGTGCCTATTCTTGGCGCTGAAGCACCAGAGGATGTTATCAAGTTATGGACTGCTCCCCCATACCAAAAGGTATCCAAAATCTTGGCCTAGACTAGGCAATGATTTCGGGGCGCTTTTGCACTGGGAAAGTACTATTATTAGACTAACTTTAAAAAGACAGCTTGTCAATAGTACTTCTACGAGTTGTCCTTCGCCGTAGAGCACTTTTCCGCTCCTGTTCTGTCACAATACGACATGGGAGGAGAATGGATTTTGTACTAACATAGCGAATAGCCCTTTCATGCTGCAAAGGTTCATGCTTATGGAGGTATGAATTCAACGTTAATCACCATTCCGGTTCGCTCACTTCCTCCTAGCTTGGTTCGTTGTCTATGTTCTTCAAGTTTGGGGAAAAACAAGAATCATATTCCGGGGTGTAGTGGTTTTCCGTGCTTGATTTTTCCATTCGTTTTTTTTCATTTGAGTATCTATCTTTTTAAGTTAGATTAGAGTCTGGTAGTATGATGGGGGCGGGCTGTGTATGGCGTGGTTTCTTGGCTAAGTTTCTGTTGGCATTTCTACATGGGCATAACGGGTGGGTTTCTTACGCCTAAGTTAGCGATCTTGCCGCCCATTTGCACCGATTATGTTACGAAGTGTGTTATATGAAACAAACGAGATTGGAGTTTAGAGGAAGTTTTCCTTTGAGAAAGAAAGAAATAAGAAGGGAAGAAATACGAGGCGCTATAGAGAGAAGCAAACATAAGGAAATCATCGGAGTGCAGGAATGCATACGCAGCATACAGGAGGTATGCATTCCTACCATAAGAGAAAGCAACATAGTGCAGTATGAGTATCTAGAAAATATAGAGATCAATGAAACGGTCGATGAGGGCAACTCTGGATCTATATCATAACAAATTGCCATCTCATGAGGTGAGCGTTGTTGAAAATGGTGGTTACGTATCTGGCACCCATGTTGTCGTACTTGCCTCATTCTAGCTGGCACCAAAGTTACCCTCCTGTGTTTTGCTTCCTCTGTCCTGTCGCTTAGGCTTCCTTTTTGTTTCGCTTCCTTTAATTCTAACCTCAATGCGAACATCTTCTTACTTCTCACATTTCTTTCCGTGCTCGCATCGGTGATATTTTCCAACAGCTGTAGCCATTGTGCAAGTGATATTTCGTGATTCCTGTGCGTTGAGAGTCTATGGGTGATGAAGCACTGGATTATAGCACCCGGAACTCTCATTCTACTTAAAATGCGGCTTAACAAGCGGATAGAGCAACAGATCGATCTTTTGTTGCACCTCCAAGCAAAACTATTCCATCCGCCCGCTCGACGATTAACAAGCAAAAGGAGAACTAAACCAGAGCGTGGCGGCCTCGAAAACTTTCCAGAGCCCGAGGCTGCCTATTGCCAATCTCGCAGCCTTATTTCCCTTAGCGGCACGAGAGCCTACTGCAGTCAGGTTCGAGCATATTCACATTGCCTTAGGGCAAGAATCTAGTTACCTCTTCTCAATGGTGCTACAAGTTCCTGCTTCGAAGTTTACGAAAGCAACGGAGGTATGATTTACTTCGACTATAACCATAACTATGGAAATAAAAGATATCATAAAGTTCACTTGTTAATGGTTTAGGTAAAATCTCTAGAAATACCTGCGGTATGACATAAATTGAGTCCAGGATCTTTTATCATAATCATCCCAGTGATTTGCTCTCTACTCTGGCAAGTAGGGGCTGTGTTCTGGTCAGTCCGATCTTTTCCCAAACCTGCTCTGCAACTCACCGCCAAGGACTAGGACCCCACTGTCCCCGGGGGAAATGCCTCACACTCCCTGTCCCTGCCATCACCTACAGGCTCCCGCAGTCCCCCGCAGTCCCCCTATTGTCGATGTCGAAAGTCACCAGAGATCACCCACTTGTTTCCTCTCGTTCTTGTATAACAATGTCATTGGTATTATGTTTACTACTATATTTTTTCCTTTGTTTTTGGTGTTCTTCTTTGTCGCTTTTCTTTCCTCTGCCGTAACTCGATTCTGACTGATGGAACTGACAATGGAAATTCAACATAGTAGTTATCAAAGATGCTGGTTGTAGCATCACGACGGTTGATTGCGTAAAAAGCTTTCTTCATAGGCTCTTATGCACGTTAAGCGATCCGGAATCATTAGAATGAATTTCGCCCTTCATGGTTTTTTCAAGGCCTACCATATTCTATGTATTTTCCACTTCCAGTAATCGTGGGACATTAGGAGGGACACTATCGATTAAGAGTCCATTCTTTCCAATAATTAGAATAGAGTGACACACTTCTTTTAATATCTTTTACACATACTCTTCTTCTACATGGACTATAAAATTATTGAGTTGCGCAGATTTTTACCCGGCAGTCCCCCGCAGTCCTCCATGATCCCCTACGCCAATTTGTCTTACATTGTAAGGCTCGCCATCCTTAGCAATGACGGCTGTCCTGAGGTTTCCGGGACGAGTACGGACCGCATTTTGCCGTCCAGTCCCTTCAGGGGCTCTTAGCAGTTACCCCCGCCGGGCCCTACGGGGATCCAGGACCGTTGGGAACACTGAGTACAATCGCAGCATTTCACAGTGCGACAGCTCTGCCAGTGGTCCGGCTTCTGAGTGCTTTGCACTGTATGAAGGCGGATACAAATCCCCCTCTCGAAGCTAAGCGCTAGGCACCAGTGTACCATGTAATAGTGGCGCAGCTGCCTCTCGATTTTGGCCATGGCCCGGATGATAGCAGCTCCCATAAACACTATGAAGAAGATGCCAAACATGGCGAAGGAGAGCTCTTGGGGGTAGGTTAGGCTGTATTTTCCCATCCGCTGTTGTGTTGGGGTTTCTATGCCAGCCCTATCCGTTGCCATCATGAGGAGTGCTTGAGCTTGGACTGTTTTATGTGTTAGCATTATAGGCACCTCCGTCATGGAAGGGGAGAAGGTACTAGAGCGTTTGCGCTTGTCACCCCAAGGATTTGACATTGGTTCCGCGTACTCATCAGCGCTCTGCAGATCAGGAATTTTCGACCAGGGCTGTTTTTCAGGTCCTGCTGGTTTCAACTCGAAATCGGCAGGTAGGTGTGATGGAATCACCCTGCCCTTTACCTCGATGCTGTCTATCCCTTCCCCGGAGGTTCCGAAAGAAGCGCGTTGTCGCGGGGGTCTGGGCTTGAAGGGAGAAGAGATGGCTGAGAGTAGGCGGTTGGGCGCAGTAGTCGTATCGGGGTCTGGGACTAGTAGTGGGGCCATTTAAATAATAATGATTTTTTGTGATAGCAGCAAGTTTTAACTTATAGGTTCTAGAGTGATGGGAAAAAAATAGATGGAAAAGAAGTTTGAGAGAAAGCAGCGGGGAAGAGGCTATATATCCCTAATTACCTCATCCCCCTAGCATTCAGCGCAGGCCGTATTGGCAGTTTCCTGGTGGCCTAATGAAGTGTTTCCTGAGCAAGATGTAATTTTATCAATTAAGGCAACGCAACCCTCCTCACCACCCCACGTTTTCAATACCTAAAGAAACTTCTCCAGATTAAATATTAATTTCTACTATGTATCCTACGATGTACTTGGGGGGTGGGCGTTCTTAATGATAGGGAAAGGGGTTCGAGATGTCAAAGCTTTTTACCCTTCCTAGCATTATACCTGCCAAATTAAATCATTTTTTGCCTCTGACAGTACCGAGTACGGGGGCCTCAAGCCCCTGTCCCTCCTATCACTAACGTCCACCCCCGAGTATTTAAATACTATTTATATATATATTGGCTTCCACGACAGCAGAGCTAGCGGGGGAGTGCTGTTGTCAAGGCCTGAGTTTTTCCTGTTCATTGAAGTACGGTTAATATTGTTAAAGGGCAATATAAACTATGATACTCGTGTCTCCTCGTCAAGAATGGGCACCCGTTTTAGAAATGCCACCAGGAACCCACAAAAAGTACGAATAGCGTTCCAGAAGAAGTGTGGTGAACAATACCAGTAGCTGGTGATAGCTATATATGACAATTGCCTCACACTTTATAATAGCCTTGGATGAATGAAATCTAAGGGTATAATTGCCAACCCGAGCATGTGGTGGGGATAATGAGTTCAACCGTCAATTCTGGCATCGAGCCCTGCATTTGGGATGCATTAACCCTGCTCATTCCCTCTTCCAACCGGTCCCGGGTTTGTCTACTGTCGTGCTTCTTGGGAGAGAAGCACCATCAAGGCGACCCTCTACATGGGTCTGAAGAGGTTACCGTATTTTAAAGTCGTTGCCCATTCTTGGGGCAGGAAGGCGAGCAGATGGTATTATGGGCTGCCTTCTTATACCAAAAAGTATCCAAAATCTTGGCATTTTGTGAGCCTAAACAGTGCAATGATTCCTGGGTACTTTTGCATTGGGCACGTGCTATTATTAGACTAACTTAAAAAAAGATAGTTTGTCAATAGTTCTCTTTTTTTCTAGGAGCCGGCCTCCACCACAGCGCACTTTCCTGCTCCCGTTCCATCCAACATGGTATTTGGGGAGAATGGGCCTTATAGAGTAAATTGCCTTTTTATACTGTTGAAATTCGCACTTAGGTAGTTTCGACTTAATATTAACCACCGTTTTCATTCCCTCGCATCCTCCCTCCCCACTTAGTTCTTTGTCTATGCTCTTCATGTTCTGGGGAATGGCAAGAATTTTATTCCGGAGGTGGTAATTTTTCCCTGCTATTTTTTTTCTTTCTCTTTTTTTTCTTATTTCGGTATCTATCTTTTCAAGTTAAACCTGAGTTTGGTAGTAAAAGTACGGGTACAAAAAGATCCGTACGGCAACGCAACGGCAACCCCACTACCACTATAAATTTATTACCCCTACAACCACAACTACTTAGGATAAACTGAAAATATGTGTAGACATACAATAGATATAAGAAAAGCTATATGTAAAATTAGAAAACAAAAAAATCAATACTTGGTATACCATCCCCTTGCATCTAAGACAGCAGCAACCCTACTAGGCATAGACTCCCACAACCTTTCCAGAAAATCCCCCTCAATATCCTGAGTCCAAACCTGATTTAGAGCTACTGCTAGATGCTTTCTGACAGTATCTGGGCCCCTCTTGGTCTTGTGGATGTTGGGAAAGTGCTAGTGCAGCTTTTCCTTCATCCTCTTCCAACAGTGCTCAATAGGATTGAGGTCAGGAGAATTGGGTGGCCATTCCATAACCTGTATGTTGTTTTCCTCAAACCAAGCCATGATATCTCTTGCAGTATGTATCTTTGCACCATCCTGCTGAAAGATAGGATCCCCAACTGTGTCCTCCACCTCCTGCCAGATATCAATTAAACCATCCTCCAAAACTCCAATATATACAAATCTATCCACACTCTTGTCAAAAATAGGAATCAGAGGACCCTTATTTCTGCCCCAAATACAAGTCCAAACTATCAGCTTTATCCCTGGCCCCTTGGTAACCCCATGAATACAGTCTTTGTGCCACTTTTCTTCAGGTGTTCTGAATACCCATATACCCTTAGGATCCTTAGACTTTTCAACCAAGAATTCATCACTAAAGATGACTCCTTCAAAGTCTTCCTTTGCCCAATCCTTATACTTTATTGCCCAAGCTAACCTCTTAACAGCATGCTCATCCTTTAGAAGAGCTCTTTTCCTAGCTCTCCATTTCTTTATGTTGACTGAGGCCAAAGCTCTCTTGACTGTTTGGAGAGAGGAATGTGGTGCAACATCATTACACAATTCTGATAAAGTCTGGTGGCATGCCTTCTTGGACTCTCTGACTAGGCGGTGGTGGGTTCTGGAATCAATAATTTTAGGTCTTCCAGGTATGAGAAGGTTTTTTGCATCACCCCTCTTTTGGAAGCAGTTATGGAAAGTTTGAATAGTGCTCTTTGGACAGTTTAAGAGCTCTCCAATTTCTCCCAAAGAGATTTTTTTTTTCCTCAGAGCAACTATTTGTCCTTTCTCAAACTCTGTCAGGTAGCCTGTCTTGTGTGGAGGCATTGTGGTTGAGGGGTGGTTGATTGTAGGAGTGGGGTGTTTTGAGGTGGCATTTTTGCATGGGCATGGCGGATGGGCTTCTTACATCCTAGTGATCTTGCCGCGCATTTGTACCGATTATGTTACGAATTGTGTTATAGGGAACAAACCAGGCTGGGGCTTTATTGAATGCTCTCCTGCTCTAGAGGGAGAGAGGAAGTTTTCCCCTAGGAAAGAGGGATAGAAGAAGTGAGGGGAAGCGAGGCGCTATAGAGAGAGACAAACATAGGGAAATAATCGGAGTGCAAGAACGCATATGCGGAATCCACGAGGTATGCTTTCCTATCGTCGGGGGAGGCAACATAGTGCGGTATGAGTACCTAGAAAATACAGAGATTAATGAAACGGCTGATGACCGGATCTATATCATAAAAAATTACCATCTCATTAGCTGACTCCTGTTGGGAATGGTGATTACGTATCTGGCACCAATGTTTTCGTATTCGCCTAACTCTAGCTGGCGCTAAAATTAACTTACCCTCCTATGTTTTGCTTTCTCGCCCTGTCACTTGGGCTCCTATTTTATTTTCCCTTTTGCTTCCTTTAGTCCTAACCTCAATAGGAGCATCTTCTTGCTTCTCACAATTCCTTCCGTGCTCGCAGCAATAATATTTCCAACAACTGGGCTATCGTGTGAGTGATATTCCGTGATTGATCCGCCTGGAGAGTCTATAGGGATGAAACATTAGATTCTCGCACCAGAACTCATATTCTACATAGTATGCAGGCTAGCAACTAGATGGAGCAAGGGATCAATCTTTTATTGCACCTTCACGTCAACTGCTCCATCTGCCTACTCAATGATTAATAAACCAAAGGAGAGTTAAACAAGAGCCCCTCAGCCTCCAACACTCTCCCGAGCCCGCCATTTTCTATTGCCAATATCGCAAATTTACTTCCTTTGGCCGCACAAGAGCCCACTGAAGTTAGGTTCGGGTATATTCATGCTGCTTTAGGGGCAAGAATCTAGTCACCTCCTCACAATTCTGCTGCAAGTTCCAGCTTTGGATCTTGGAGATGTTGACGAAAGGGCCGGATGCGATTTTGCAATATGTTGTCAGCTACTCTAAACCTCTACTGTGGGTAGCTTACCGGAGTTTAACCAGATCTGGTAGTAATAAGTTCCACCAGCATCCGTGGCTGGGGGAACCTCAATTGATTGAGCGATCGGGAAACAAATCATGGATGCTCTTCGTGCTATGCTAAAAAATAGGGGAAAGAGTTGAGTTGCAAAGATAGAATTACCGGAACAACTATTGTTCATGACACTGTCGACAAGGGGTTGTGGAAATCCCCAAGGTGTTTCTCGATGCAGGTGCTTTCTCCCCATATGATAAGCCTATGGGGTGGGAAATTTCTAATACATCACGCTGTCGAAAGGGTCAGTTTTGAAATGACTTCACTTCTGATCCTAAAAGCTATAGGTTACATTGAAGAAGAGGGAGTGACTGGAAACACCCCGCTTTATATCAGGAGAAAGCGGGGCCCCCCAGCCCTTTAGCTCTGTGCAGTCGATCCCTTCCGGGGATATTCGGAAAATAAATTGTCGTCGGGAGGTTTTGGACTTGAAGAGAAGAAATGGTTGAGAGCAGAGAGTTGGGCACACCGGCAGCCTCGGGGTCTGCCATCAGCAGTAGGGCCTATTGAATAGTAATGATTTTTTGTGATAGCAGCAAGTGCTATAGGTTCGGCGGCGATTGGGAGAAAAAATGACGGAAAAAGAAGTTTGAGAGAAAGCAGCGGGGAAGAGGTTATATATCCTGAAGTGACTATTGTATTTCGGGAGGCTCTCCAATTCCTCAATTCCCCAAGCATTTGGCGCAGGCCGTTTTTGCAGTTTCCTGGTGGCCTAATTTAAAGTGTTTCGCCGGCCTGAGCAAGATGTACATTTACTAATTGAGACTAAGCTATTGCTAGTTAACAAAATTAACTGCGCGCGAACGATGGGTGGCAACCCAATCCTCCTCATCGCCCAGCATTTTAGCATAATGGATTCCTTAACCAACTCTAATACTACCACCCAACCATTCTCTGTGTCCTTAAGCCAGCAGCGTGCATTGCAACTTGTATAATGGGAAACCCTTCCAGTACTAAGGGAGGTGATTGGGAAGAGGGTTGAGGGCCGGGAATAGTTAATCTGTGTTTCTAAGGCCCTACTCGGCTTGCCACAAAAATCGCAATTTTTCCACTTTAATTCGATTTTTTCCGTGATCTAGATATATTTAAATTGGGCCGTGCTCGGCTTGCCATAAAAATTGTATCCTGATTTTTTTAAATTGAGAATTTAATCAGATGTAAATAGGATATAGGGTAATGGATCAAAGAGTTTCTATAAAGAAAATATACACCGCAGAAAGAATAAATAAAATAGCTACTGGAAAAGCTTTGTGTCAATCAGGTCAAAGCCCTTTATAAAATGAGTGTTTGGAACTAGGGTACAGTCTTCACCGTAGTCGCGACGAAACTGGGCGGGCGACGAACAGGGATCAATTACGAGTAATTTTTTAACCCTAACCTTGACGATTGCTTTTTTTGCCCATGGAACACCCTTGTTCGTCGCCCGCCCAGTTTCGTCGCGACTACGGTGAAGACTGTAGCATAAGAATCTGGAAAAATGTGGTCGTCACCGAGCAGCAATTTTTTCAAAAAAAAGTACAATTTTTCCATTTCAGGATATATCCTATTTTCAGCTTTTATCGTGATTTATTTAAATTGGTACAAGTCGAGCAGGGCCTAAGTCACTCGGTAGAACTCTTTGTGAGGCCTATCTTGTTTTAGTCATGCACCCTCACTAAGGGCACATGATTTGATATGGGTTCAAGAAGGGAAGACTGTCAACCATGTGGCACAGTCAAATGCAACAGTGGCTGTGCAAATAATTGCCAAGACAGTGAGTGATTGACTGTGAAGAAGTGTAAATATTGTAAGAGAGATTAATTATATACAATAGTTTGAGAGTCTGAAACTCTCCGATAACTTCTATATATTTTGGTAACCTTTTCTTCAAAGTCTGGGGTACCATAAGCAATACCTTCACAGTATGCTCTCATCATTCTCTCAGTACATGCCCAATACTTCCAAATCAAGGTTGGCTTTACAGAATTCAGGCACTCAGGCACTATTTTCTGTAATGCACGAATATTGTATCCACATTTTCGCTGTGCATAGCACTTTGCAGCCCCCAATAGTACATAATAAAATTGAGTTCACAGTGATACTTAGGGAAAAAAGCAACAAGGTATCCTTCTAAGTTCACCTCTTCCTCCAAGCGGCTCCTTTGAGTCTTGCAATCTCGCTCATTGGCCATCAATACTCTTGCATAGCACCTTCCTCCATTAATGCATTCCTTGTTTTTTTTTCCATCTGGTCTGCAACATTGCACTTGCAATTTTGGTCTCCATAACACTCTCTCCTGCAGTACCATTTGGAGTCCTTTTGGTGAACCATCAGGCAGTACTATTGTTGAATTTCTTCAGTTAAAGAGTTCATGCATCTTTGTATAATCTACTTTCACTGTCTTACATGGTAAATTATTTGATTACTCAGCAATTTTATGTTGCAGTTCAATGCCAAGTCTCAGATTTCACACCAAAAATTGAAGTTTTCAATCAAGGATGCCACCCCTAGTGCTTGCTTCTACTAAATAAAATAAACGTACTTTTATTCTACTTCACTTGCTCTATATTTCTACGTTTATTTTACTTAAGTTGGACCACTATTGGGTGCGTGATGTTCAATTGAAAACGCCCCTAAATGAGGTTGACATTTATGCGTTCTTGCACTATAGTATTATATATAATTGTGCCACAACAAGCCACTTTGCCCCGCTTTCTCAAAAACGTCGACTGTTTAAACTCTCCTTGCCCTCCCATAAATCCCAGCACCATTTCTACATTCAACCAACACTTGGGATAGAACATCATGGCCCAAACTTCAAATTTAGTCAGCATCGGCGACGGCAATACCCACACCGGTAACATAATAGGTAGCTTCAACACCACCTTGTATAAGTCCGACGAGGATGCGCAGATCATGCGTTGGCTCTCTCCACTTGAGCCAAAAAACCGACACGAAGGCGTGCGCACCGACCGGTTCGACGGGATAGGGGATTGGTTTTTGGAAACGAGCGAGTTTCGGGAGTGGAAACGTAGTGAGGGTGGAGTCGATAAGGCTGTCTTGTTTTGCTCCGGGAATCCGGGAGTGGGCAAGACATATCTGAGGTAAGTGGCGGGATTATTTGAAAGCAGTGAAATACCACTGACAGCCAAAAATACTAGTTCGGTGTTGATCGACAACCTGTGCGATCGGCCAGAGGAGGAAAATATTGGGGTTGCAGGCTTGTACTGCGACTTCCTTTCTCAAGAAGAGCAGACAATAAACAATATCATGGGAGCCATTCTCAAGCAGCTAGTAGGCAGAGGGGAGATTGTGGAGGATCTACGGAAGGCGTTTCAAAAAGGGAAAAGGGAGTTTGGCGGTAGAGGGCCGCGACTTGCGGATTTGAGGGCAATGTTGAGGGCTACAATTGCTTCATTACCCCAAGTTTTCATCTGTATTGATGCCTTGGACGAATGTTTACCGAAATACCTGCCGGAGCTTCTCGAGTCTCTAAGAGATATTGTTCGGGAGTCTCCTAGCACGAAAATATTCCTCACTGGGAGGCCCCATGTTAGGGAAGATGTTCAAAGATATTTCGCTAAGGCGATTGTGATACCTATCAGCCCTAACATGGATGATATCCGGAATTATGTGGAGATGAGGTTGGGCAGGGATCCCGAGCCAGAGGCGATGAGCAATGATTTACGAGCGGATATTGTGAGGGTTATCCAGGAAAAGATATCTGATATGTGCGTTGGACTGTTTCGCCCCCCCACTCTATCAATAATGTATACTCACCACCGATTGGTTGTAGATTCCTCCTTGTTTCGCTCAACATCGACGCCATTCTAGGAGAGGTGACAATTCGCCAGAGAAGAAGGAAACTTGAAGAGATGACACACGGCAATGGATTGAGTGGTGCATACACGACAACTCTAACGCGACTGAAATCGCAAAAGGGGCATAAATCAGTACTCGGGCTAAAGGTCCTGATGTGGGTGTTGTATTCGGAACGGCCGTTACGAGCCCAGGAGCTCTGTGAAGCTTTGGGAGTGGAGATAGGATCCACAGATCTGGATCCGGAAAACGTTCCTGCATTACGGACACTCGTATCATCTTGTCTGGGTCTTGTCATGGTCGAGGCGTCCTCGTCCACAGTCAGACTGGTGCATTTTACTCTTCAGGAGCATCTCTCAAGCGATCCGACCCTATTCCATAATCCTCACCCCACAATTGCCGAGGTCTGCTTGACATACCTCAACTTTGGATGTGTCAGAGGTCTCTCGCCAACTCTTAACTCGGCCCCTACAACAACGCCCTTTCTAGAATATGCTTCTGTTCACTGGGGGAGGCATACAAGGAGGGGGATGACGGAAAATATTAAAATACTTGCGCTGAGGCTTCTCGATGAATTTAATGAGCATATATCTGCTCAACTATTGCTATTACACTACAACCGAAATCGCGGCGGGGGCCCATATTTTAACGGGGCAGCAGGACCTACGGGGTTTATGGGGCTCCACGGAGTAGCATTTCTCGGGGTCGTTGGGGCTGTCCCTTCTGTATTGGAGATGAAGAAGTGGGACGTTAATGCAAGCGATTGCACGGGGATGACGGCTCTCACCTGGGCAGCTGGAAGAGGACAGGAGGAAGTCGTAAAGATGCTTCTAGAACGAGAGGACGTCAATCCCGACCAGCCAGACACCGAATATGGCCGGACACCACTCTCGTGGGCGGCTCGGAACGGGCATGACGGAATAGTAAAGGTGCTTTTGGAGCGAGGAGATGTCAATCCCGACCAGCCAGACACCAAATATGGCCGGACACCACTCTCGTGGGCGGCTCGGAACGGGCATGACGGAATAGTAAAGGTGCTTTTGGAGCGAGGAGATGTCAATCCCGACCAGCCAGACACCGAATATGGCCGGACACCACTCTCGTGGGCGGCTTGCAACGGGCATGACGGAATAGTAAAGGTGCTTTTGGAGCGAGGAGATGTCAATCCCGACCAGCCAGACACCTTTTATGGCCAGACACCACTCTCGTGGGCGGCTCGGAACGGGCATGACGGAATAGTAAAGATGCTTTTGGAGCGAGGAGATGTCAATCCCGACCAGCCAGACACCGAATATGGCCTGACACCACTCTCGTGGGCGGCTCGGAACGGCCATGACGGAATAGTAAAGATGCTTTTGGAGCGAGGAGATGTCAATCCCGACCAGCCAGACACCGAATATGGCCTGACACCACTCTCGTTGGCGGCTCGGAACGGGCATGACGGAATAGTAAAGATGCTTTTGGAGCGAGGAGATGTCAATCCCGACCAGCCAGACACCAAATATGGCCGGACACCACTCTCGTGGGCGGCCGAGAACGGGCATGACGGAATAGTAAAGATGCTTTTAGAGCGAGGAGATGTCAATCCCGACCAGCCAGACACCGAATATGGCCTGACACCACTCTCATTGGCGGCTCGGAACGGGCATGACGGAATAGTAAAGATGCTTTTGGAGCGAGGAGATGTCAATCCCGACCAGCCAGACACCAAATATGGCCGGACACCACTCTCGTGGGCGGCTCGGAACGGGCATGACGGAATAGTAAAGATGCTTTTGGAGCGAGGAGATGTCAATCCCGACCAGCTAGACACCGAATATGGCCGGACACCACTCTCGTGGGCGGCCGGGAACGGGCATGACGGAATAGTAAAGATGCTTTTGGAGCGAGGAGATGTCAATCCCGACCAGCCAGACACCGAATATGGCCAGACACCACTCTCGTAGGTGGCTGACTGTGGACATGATGGAACAGTAAACTTGCTTTTGGAGCGGAATGATATCCGCATCGCTATGCCGGATTACATGAACCAAACCCCACAGCCGTTGGCCCTTCCCGAAGCCCATTATGGAGCTGTGAGGAACCTACCAGAAAGGGACACTGCCAATTGCGCCCAAGCCGATTACAGTAGCCTAATATCCCCCTCGCCCGCTGCTATGCCTCAGATCGATTGGGCGATGGAGATGCAATCCAGACCTGATGATTCAAATACTCGCATGACAGACTTTAATGGCCAACCTGCGCCACTGCCGGCACCCCACCACGAACGACCCAAGTTGTCGGACCTTGGGGATCCACAGATAGCGGCCTCTCAACCCAATCACCCTGGTGGTCTCATCCTTTTTCCATCCGACCACTAAAGCTCTTGTACCCTCCGCGGAAAACTGATGCCTATCCTAACACTCAACCAATCCTCTCATTCGCTGTCGGCCGGTCTTTTATCATTTGTCTTTTCCTTTTTCTCCTTTACATTTTTCATTATCCGTTACTAGATATATTCTCTTTCCGTAAATAATTACAGGGTGAGGGATTAGCATATCCAAACTTTTGAACCACAACCCTAACCCTAACTTACTGGATACTGTACCTTTTTTAATGGTCTTATGGTTTCAACAAGATGGCAAGGGCGGCTAGTTAAGCTAAATTCTACAAGTGTATTATACAAGATTCTAAGTTGGCCTACCCTAGTGAGAATATTTGCAGTACCATGATGGGTATAGCCCGGATACAACATATCATAAAAACATTACAAAAACTCAAAACCTGAATACAATCTACAGGTTCCTCACTCATAGTTAGTTCCAGATTTTCACCAGTTTCTTTAGCCACGGACGTTATCCTACAACAGAAGACTATGTATAGCAGGTAATAAAAGCGCAAAGTCATGGTTTGGATTGGAGAAAGATGTGCAGTACAATGTTGGGATAGAGAAAGGATTGGGGGGTACCCGAGGAAGGGCCTTGGGAATGACACCGCACGAGCACCATCTCTTAAGATCCAAAACTCAACATCCAACCATCCACCCCCTCCGCCAACCCCCTTCCTCCTTAATGCCCCTAGACTTACCATGAACACTCCACACAACCCCAACCCAAGTTAGCCCCCAAATCCTGAACAAACCCCAGCTCGCCTGCAACCCTAACCCACGTTACACAAATTGTTTGCTTGTTCCTGCCGAAAATTTCAATCCTTCGTGCGTAGGCTGTGGGGTAGGTTAGGTACAGAATTTTGGGGAAGTGCACTGTGGCAAACCGCGGAGAGTGATATTTTATACTTTGTGGTATGGTTTGTTTCCCCGGGAGCTAGAGAGGGAGGCCCTCCCCTCTCCTCCCAACCCACCACACCGGTCAAGGAGGGCCGGGTCTACGAGTAATGCAACGTTACTGTGATCTTAGGCGATCTGGACATAATTCATTATGATTAGGGCTGCGATTCTCGTCATATAGGTGGTATGGGGAAGAATGGCGCTAAGAGTGGATGTATTCACCAGGATCATAAAAGGGACTCCTTTTTGCCAGGTATGATATAATAAACTACCGGAATTGCGATTTCTGGAGTTCTGCTTGGCGAGGAAGTATCCATTGCTCTCTGATGGTTACCTTCTGGGGTTCTAACTCCTGTCCAGGATATGTATCGATGGGTCGTTGATCCACCTTTTGCTTACTTGTACCTTGCGATCTTAGCTCCTCTTCATTATTTTCTATATACTTTAGTAAATATGCCTATACTCTCAAGCTCACAAACACTCATAGTTTCGTCATTACCCTCTCTGTCTTCTGCTTCCGATCAATACCAAAAAGTACGAATAGCATTCCGAAAGAAGTGTAGTAAACAATGCCAGTACAGTAACCAGTAACTAGCCATATATGACAATAGCCTCACACTTTACAACAGCCTTAGATATATGAAACCTAAGGATATATTATAGTCTAATTGCCAGTCCGAGCATATGTTGGGGATAACGTTCAATCACCAATGCTAGCGCCGAGCTCTGCAATAATATTATGATAGAATACATTAACCGCACTCATCCCCGCTCCCTGTAATACCATCCCCGGATTTATCTACTACTCTCGCGCTCCTTGAGAGGGAAGCGGCGTCAAGGCTATCCCCCCATGGGCCTGAAGAAGCTATTCAAAAATGGGTGCCCATTTTTGGGGTGGAATACACGAGTAGATGTTATTATATATGTTATAGGCTAACTTACTTCCCTATATCAAAAAGTGTCCAAAAATCTTAGCATTTCATTGACCTAAACTAGGCAATGATTTCGGGGCACTTTTGCACTGGGCAAATGCTATTTTTACTTTTTTTCTAGCGAGTTGGACTTCCCCATAGCACACTCTCTCACTCCTTGCATCGGATATTAGGGGAGAATGAGCTTCGTGCTAGTAAAGTGAATACTCTTTTTTAAACTATCATACACTAATTCACACTATTGCAGATATGGACTCAATATTAATCCCATTCTCCTTCCCTCACTCACTCCCTCCTCCCCGCTTGGTTCTTTGTCTTTTCCTCATGTTTTGGGGGGGGAAGTAATCTTATTCCGTGGCGCCACGGCTTTTCGTTGCTTTTTTTCTTCACCTCTGAGCATCTATCTTTTCCGATCAGAGTCGAGTTCTCTAGGCTTTGGTAGCTTGATACCGGTATGGTAGAAGAAAATTTTGTATGGCGGGGTCTCCCGGCTAATTTTCTATTGATATTTCTCTATAGGCATAGCTGCTGAGTTTCTTACACCTAGTGATCCTGTCGCACATTTGTACATGTACCGATTACCATCTGATAAGGCAACTGTTGGAAATATCTGCACTTGGTGTATGCCCGCACCCTGACCTCGCAGTGGTACGCTTACGCACCAGTAGAAGAACATGCAAGCCATGAAAAGCTTCCTCCTATTCCCCCCCCCTTCTTGACTTTTCCTCGTCTTAACTTCCTTCTTGTTCTTTACCCCGTTTTCCTTCCGGTATACCCAATGGAAGAAATCATGAACTCCTTCACCACTTAATACAAATTCAACGTGTTCACTTGAGCCGCTCCGCTCCGCTGCGTAAAACCCTCCTTGCCGATCATTGCCTCCCCATCGATTATTTTCAACAGTGGCTGTGGCTATCGTACGAGTGATATTCTGTGATCTACTTGTCTAGAGTGTCTATTGGTGGATGAAGCACTGGACTATCGCACCCGGAAATTCCATTCTACATAGCATGCAGCTTAACAATCAGATAGAGTAACAGATCAAGCTGTTACCGTACCTCCCCGTCAAACAATTCCATCCGCCCACTCGACGATATGATTAATAAACAAAAGGAGAATTAAACAAGAGCCCCGCGGCCTCCAACATTTTCGAGAGCCCGCCGTTGTCTATCGCTAATCTCGACAACTGGCAACTCCAATTCACCCTTCTTACCCGGCAAGGGCAAGAACCCAAGGCTAATAAGATACGCTAGATAGGTGCCCATCTGCGCTACGCTCACCCCAGCGCCGCAGGAGCTGTCCTGTCCTGTCCACTCCTTGTCTGACAGAAGCGCGGTGACAGCGTTCGAGTCGTCGAGTTCTGGGGCTTTTGTGCTTGAAGGGAGGTTGTCGAGGACAAAGTGCAACAGAGGATATCTTTCTCATATCAGCTTTCTCCTGCACGCGGAAGAGGGGGAGGGGGGAGGGGAGAGGAATACAATGCGTTATCCTTGGACTTCTCGACAACGTGCGTTTCTAGCGCGATACGCCAGGGGATGTAGTCTACTTTTGTAACGCCATATCCGTATGTTGTGAGGGTGCTCAAGAATTCATTGAAGCGGAGTCTTGGATGGCTGGTCACATGCGTCACGGGCAGGGGGCTAGCCGGGGGATTGAATGCACAGGCGACCACAACTCGAGCGACGTGGTCTACTGGTACCATATTCACGGTGTTGTAGATGTCTGGAATTTGCCCAAGCTGTGCACAACCTTTGATCATGCGGATTAGAAAGTCGTCGGTGTTTGTTACTGATTTTGTTAGCATTTTTCATTTGTATGCATAATAAGGATGTTGGGGAGAAATCACCCCCGGACTTGGAGTCGCCGACGATGTAGCCGGGACGAATGACGCAGCCACCAAGACCACGACGACCAGCTTCACGAACAATGTACTCTCCGACCCACTTGCTCTGCCCGTATCCAGTACCAAGTCCGAGAGCTGAGCCCTCGAGATCATCCGACTCAGGAACACCAGAACCACCAGTCTCCATTATAGAATCGGAGAGTCTCACATAATGATCGGAATCGAGAACGGAAGTTGAGGAAATAAAGGCAAATGACTTTGGCTTGCCAGTGGCACACAATTGAAGTGCGTCTACAGTGCCGGTGACATTTGCCGGCTTGAGCTTGGTGTACGGGTATACCCAATGGACCTAATAGAGCATGTTAGTAACTGCCATCTATAAGCAAAGAGACGAGATAATACCTGTGCTCCATTATGAATAATAACGTCAACCTCTTCAGCCATCGTGCTCCATTCGGCCTCACTAATCCCCAAACGTTCGCTACCCAGTTCACCGACAACAGCTACGATCCTGCTGCTCCATGAAGGGTCCCAAACACCATACGCCTCGCAGCTCCTGACTACCCTCTCTAGTGCAGCATCTGTGTTCCTCGCCCGGACATGCACAAATACCTTTCTAATGGCGGGGTTAGACCTCGAAAGAAGCTCCCTTAGCAAGTAAACACCTAAGAAACCAGTAGCCCCTGTCAAGAAGACAGTTCCGCCCAATCCTGGCTTCCCCACAGTCGGGAAAGACTCCGGAAGAGTCCTGGCAACCTCTTTTGCATCTGCTGAATAGTTTGTTATCTCGCTCGACTCTGAGCCTGTATCGCTAGTGCCACTTATGCCCTGAATACTCAATTCTCCGCTTCCCTTCACTCTCTCAATTTCAGAAGCTAGCGCTCCCAGAGTAGGATATTTGAAAATCGATCCCAATGGCACATCTGTAACAAATCTCTTGCGAACCTCGAATATCATCCTAGTCGCTAGAATTGAATGACCACCAATATCAAAGAAATTGTCATCTAAGCCAATTGATGTTGTAGCGTGTGTCAAAAGGCCTTGCCAGATATCACGAAGGTCTTTCTGTACGGGTGTGAGACTGTGATCCTCCGCTTCTTGAAGATCGGCAGCAGCATTTGTACCTCTCCTGGTTCGACGGAAAGCGGCAGCAAGTTGAGCTGTATCAGGGAATGGAAGGGCAGGTTTGTCAATCTTGCCATTGGGATTTAAAGGCAGTCTGGCCAGGGGCACAATCACCGTTGGTACAGCATAAGATGGCAGTTTCCCTTTAAGATATGCCTTAATTTCCGCAATGAGTTTGCGATACCTTCTCAATCCTCTAACAATCTCGTCTCCTTTGATGTCCCCTTCAGTCTCATCTGCGCTGAGAAGTCCGTCAATTTCGCTTGTGTGTAGTGGAACAATGTAAGAAACCAGTGTTGGCTCCTCGTCCTTATCTCTGCGGACCAATGTAACATTTTCCCGAACAAGAGGATGCTGAGAAAGACTAGTGTCAATTTCACCCAACTCAATACGGAAACCACGGATCTTGACTTGATCGTCCGCTCGGCCACTGCATTCGACCTCTCCATCTGGAGTATATCGACCCAAGTCTCCGGTTCGGTATAGGCGGTCTCGAGGCCCCATATAGAATTCTCTCCAAGGCTCCTCTCCCGCATCTTCCCGAGAAGTCCAATGGCCTTCCGGAACATACCAGTTCTTGATAAACTTCATAGCAGTCATCTCCGGAATGCGTAGATACCCTTCGGCTAAACCTCCAGCTCTGACATAGATTTCGCCAATCTCACCTATCCCACATATCTGTTCCCGGTTATGACGGTTGACGACCAGAAGCTGTACGTCCAGCATTCCCTTTCCGGCGGCAATAACGTCCTTTTGGGTTTGCGAAAATGTAGCGTTCTCATTGAGGGATGGAACTTGAAAGTAAGAAACAGCACGTTGAGTCTCGGTGGTGCCATACATGTTTACTACATTAACATTTCGAGCGAGAGACTGAAGCCGCAGACAATCTCTTTTAGTCAGGATGTCACCAACAAAGAAAGCGTGGTGGAGGGATGGGATAGATCTCGTAGCTTGTGCAGAGAGTAATTGTCCCATAGCAGGTGTCAGATGAGTAATTGTAGCACCATTTTCATCCATCCACTCGGCAAGTCTTCCGGGAGTACCAATATCGTCAACCGCTGGCACCAGCAACTTTGCGCCCAGGAAAAGCGGGGTAAAGATATCACGCTGGATAGGGTCGTGGGCAATTCCACTCAACATAGTGAACCTGTCATTCTCAGATAGCCCAAAGGTCTCGGCCATCCATGGAAAGTAATAGGTCAAACTAAAGTGTCGTCCTCGAACACCTTTTGGAATACCTTCGCTTCCAGAAGTAAAACTCAAGGTTGGCGTAGAGTCCGGGCCAACTACAACTCCGGTGCCTTGGGCCTTGAGAGCAATTTGGCCCACTAGAACGTCCTCTCCACCGATCTCACCCCCCGCCAAGACGCCGTCATCTTGGATCTCTAGAGCCGGAACCTCTGTATAAATAGAAAGCTCGTTCATGATGTACTCACGCACAATAGAGCTCAATGCTCCAGCTTTCGCAATAACCACCAAAGCTCTAGGCTGGGCCACCTGAAGATAGATGTTTTGTCTTGCCGGAGGATAGGCTGGATCAATAACAGAAAATGTAGCTCCTGCTTTCAAAACGCCCATAACCGCAACGACAAGATCCACACCTCTATAAGCATACACCATAACCACATCACCCCTCTTCACCCCCTTAGCTATAAAATGGTGCGCTAGAATATTTGATGCCTCATCAATTTGCTTGTACGTAAAGATCCTACTCTTTCCGTTTTCTTCGTAGAAAGCAGGTGTTTCAACCACGCACTCCCGGTCAGGGTGTTTCTTTGCGTTGGCGGAGAATATGTCGTGAATTGCTCCTCTAAAGCCGTCCCAATTCAGATCTTTCCTGGGATCTGGTAGTATGGCAGCCTGTTCAGGAGTTTGTAAGGGAATGGATCCAACGGAAATCTCAGGGTTCTTTGCTCCGAATTGAACTATCTGTAGTAACTGATCAACTATGAACGATATACGTTTGCTCGAAAATATCAGTTGATTGTAATGTGCGCTGAGGGTAATGTTCGGCATCTGGGGCACATAACGGAGCGACTGAGAAGTAGTAGGAGCATTGAGTTCAACGTAAATAGATAAGTCGGTGGTCAATTCGTGGGATGATAGGAATTGCTTGGAGGGGGCGTCCGGAACATGATAAAGCGATAAACGGTATAGACACGGGGGAGCCTGAGCCTTTGATTTGGACTGCAAATGGCTCACAAGTTGCGAAAACGGCACTGAGTCTGCAGCGCCCTCCGTTTCTAGCTTAGGTGAAGGTCAGCCTGGAGTTGAAGCGACGCGCTACAGACACTCATCTCACCTTTTTGACTTGATTCAAGATGTCAATAAAAGTTGTTTGGCCAGTCAATGGTGTCCTCAGAACGAATGGTTCCTTATTCTCCGCTGAGGTTCCTATCGAGATGTCTTCATCTCCGGTAAGTCTGAAGGCTAGCACCGAGAAGGCTGCCAGAAGCACTGTGAACGGAGGAATGGGATTCGATCCATCAAGAATTCCCAATTGCAGCAAAGCGAGCTTAGCGGGCTCGGGGACAGCAGCTGTATGGACAGCCTCGACAATACGGGGCGGATCCGGACGAACGTAGTCAGTAGCGAGAGATTGAGTGGTGAGAGAACGTAAACGCTCCTCCCAACGAGCGAGACGAGCATCTATGGAACCTTGTGCCATGTTTGAGTTAATCGGACGGACTGGTGAGCTAAATTAAACCTAGAAAAGAAGTGTGAAGTGTGAGAGCTTTTGGTACCGTATTCTTACAGTAGGTGTCATGTGACTGCTGGAGTTATTTTTTTTATAACTTTTCTCGATTACCCCACATTCGCAATGAGCCCCTCCTTTCCAAGACTTTATTTGCCCAAACACCCTGATAGCTGACCAAACAGATAGGGAGAGCGGTCGAGGCGACAGAGCCCTTGGCCCGGCAGCTACCTCACCTGTGCGCCAGTGCCTTCGACTATTTTACTGCGGAGCTCCAAGTATTCATAATGACCTCTAAAGCCCAGGAAATATCTATCACTAAAATCCAGACGTGTAGGCTTTGGCCACCACCTATATCCCCATTCCTTGAATCAGTGCATGTTTTATGGTGGCACTATCCTCAGAGCCATCATGGTATAAGATTCCAATGTCTAAAAGGATTATTACTACTTTTGTACTACCTTATATCATACTATCATACATACTGTAACTCCGCCTGTAACCTCACTTCTTTCTCGCTTTACCCAATTTCCCTCCCTTCCTCTGCCCCTCCTTATCACCCTCCCTCTCCTTTCTCCTCTTCGCTTTTCCCATCTTTACCTTGGCTCGATCCTGCCGCCTCTCGCTCTTAGTCAAGTATCGAAACTTCTTTTTCTTCTCTTTAGGTCCATTCCTTTGCCTAGCTTCCTTCTTCTTCATCAACTTCTCTTCCTCCCTCTCTCTCTCTTCTCGCTTACGCATTCTTTCGGCGGCAGCCTCCTCATCCTCACTTTCCTCCTTCCCTAAATCCATTGCTTCAACCGTAACCGTAGTGTATTTTTCTTCGTCGACATATTCGTCTTCCCCGCCAACACCTTGAATATCGCTGCCCTCCCCGCTTTCGTCATCGGTTATACCGTCCCATTCGGCTTCATCACCACCACTTTCAATATCGCCAGCTTCGAGCGCGACTTTCCGAGAGAACTCTTGAACGGCGGTGACGTGCGCCCTTAATTCCTGCTTGCGGGATTCTCGTAACTACGAATAATTAGCCTAGAGTCCCACCAAATCTGCAGCGAGAAAATACCTTTCGCCGGTCCTCTAACCGCTCTGCTTTGGCGGCCTTCTCAATTTCCTCTCTAGCTTTTTTAGCCCGAGCAAGTTTTCCTGCGGCTATTAGCTTGCATCCCTAAGAACAAGAGGAAGAGGAAGGTACGTTTGTGAAATCCAGTCAGGTACTCTCGTCGCTGTTCCGGATCGAAAGAAATTTCTTCCACTGCCAGGCGTTTTCGCTTTGTTAAAGTTACCATTTAGTGTTCGAGTTGATGCTAGGCAGGAGTGGATTAAAAAAATTTGAAAAGTTGCTGCCCAAAGGTTCAGGAAAGGAGGGTAACCGGTTCAGTGGCCTTGGCAAGGTCCGTGACCACCGATGCCGGTATGATATTTACGCCAAAAATCATGATATATCACCCGTAACTTTAGGTTTCCTATTGTTGGAGGTCATGCAGAAGAGATCGGAGTTGAAGTGTAAAGTAATGGGACTTGATCATGAAAGAAAAGATAGAGATAGATACTGTCTTGCTTAATCACCTATAGACGCGCCTGAGACTGCGGTACTTATAGCCATCTGTACTATGAACATACATCGATATGACTCTAGTCATTTCCTCATTCCTCATGTCCCAAGTAGTCTGGCCATAGGCCGAACATATCCGTACCACATATCATACTGAAGTCATACTTCCGACACCTATGATACCATAAAAACTCAAATAACAAAACAGTCTGCCACGTGCTCGAGAATCACCTACCCTAGGGGAAGAGGGCGGAAGACCCGCCAAAAAAAGAGCCATCATAACTCACCTAGCACCCCTTGAGAGACAAAAAAAAACACCAGACCTGACTAGAAACACAATGTTTGTATTAAGCGGAGATTAGGGTCATGATTAAAGAAGGCAATTCTAGCAGCACAGCACTAGTTTCTATTATTTGAGTTTTTAACCAACTATTGAGCAAGGCCCCGCGACAGACTACTCGCATAGCATGGTTGAGTCAAGAGCTCAACATAAAGAATCGGTAGCCATTATACATAGATGGGAAGAAAGCTCATTAGGAGGTATACCCCCAGGCCCCCGGCACCTCTACAATAAGGGCCAACTACCTATGTCTAATACAGCCTGAGTATACCGGTATTGCAATCCTGCTGGATGCTACCTCAAATAAACTCCAAAGGCTGTCTTTAACACCTCCATACCGCCACTTTAACCTTCCCAATAACCCCTAGTTCCCTCATGATAGTCGAGGTTTGTTGCAGTTACAATCTACGGCTAACATTTCAAACTTGGATCCCTGCCCAAACACGCCCCCCCACTTTTTACTCCATCAACTGCAGCAAAGGGAAATTCTAAGGAGCCCTAACCGCTCAAATTACCCTGCGCCATCAGAAAATGCCCACCACTACAGGACCGTAACGATTGTGATACAAGATTAGCTTGTTACTAGGCATTCGTCTCACACCTCATTCATTGCCCTTAAGCACAAGGTAAAGTTAGTATTAGTTGCCGCACACAATTTCCAGTCTACTCGATCATTGAATATGGCCAAAATTCTGCGCCCGATTAAAGTGGCAAGACTTATAAACAAAACGTTGAGAGGAAGAGTAGAATAAGTCCGCCCGTACGCAAAGAGGAAAAAAGGAAAAAGGGAAAAAAGGGAAAAAAGCACACCGTATGAGCCAACAGTATATTCATAGTCAAAACACTAGTCTACGCGATGGCGTAAACAAAAACGGGTGCCAGGTAGAGTTTGTTCATATCACAACTGCCGATTTTCACTTGTTCCGGGTCCCCACCTCAGGACTGAGCTCATTGAGAGTGCGTAATCCCTCCCATTCTCCCCTATTTAAACAGCCTTTCCCCCCCTCTTTCCTCCTTCCTTAAGTCTCTCTCCCGCCCGCCAGCTCGTTTCTCCGCCTTCTATAACATTTTCAACCCCTCCCATTCTCATTTCTCTATAAGCTAAGGTCATTTAAGGAAATTTCAAGCTACCCACACAATTTCACAAACTTAGGAGCTGTTTGGCGTTACAACTTTGGGACCACAAACTATGGTTTGGTCTCAAACCATAGTTTGTAACTACGGGACTGTTTGGTAGATGTGAATTACGAACAATGGTTTACAACAACCGGTGGCAATTTTTTGGCCGTTTATGAAATAAGGTACGGGGTTCTTTCAACCATGGTTTGTAGCTATAATAACCAAACTTCACAGACACAAAGTGTCACGCTAAACAGCCCCTTATAAGGCTAGTCCAACTCACCCATCGTTGGGCCTCTACGCTCAGCTGTCAGTCACCGCCGATCCTACCAAAATTCACTCCCCGGTCACTCATGGTATTATCAATTGAATTCCTATGATAAGTTTGCAAGGCGAAGCTAACCATCTAATAAAAAACTATGTTATAGACAACATTTCTTTCCACAGCCCAAGCGGCTAAGGGAAGGGCCAATAAATTGTTGTCTCCCTAATCATTTACGTACAGTATGTACCCTACTATATCCTCTTTCTAAGCTTATTTACCTAGACTTCCCTAGATTACTCGAAAGGGAGACTGGATCCCCCGCCATTATCCCTGGGTCAATTCCCTATATATACATTTCGTTGTCTATCAGGACTCTCTCTTCGATGGCGTTACACCTGATGCAATGATGGTAACTATTGCTTAGAAATTCGCTGTACAATATTTAGAGGCGGAGTGTGGGGTAGTGCAGGGATTTTATGTAGGTGACGTTAGCAAAATATACTCAAAGCCAGAGAAATAGACAATCACGAGCTTAGTTATATACTATGTGTCGCTTACATAAGCAAACGTGTAGGCTATAGATTTGGCAATACAAATCCCCCCTCTCCTATCATCCAATGCTCGCTTGTGACCATTGTGAACAAACAACTTTTGACCCCTTCACGTACACCGGGTCTGGTCTGCAGTGGCTGCAAAGAGCCGGAAGTCTCCCGCAAGTCAAAACAAGAACCGTCCAAGGAGTATCAGCCTGATCCAGGATAAGGCAAGTCTACCCCCGTCTCTACCTCACCCTCCGTCTATATACAACCTTTACCGCCCTATACCATTCTCATACCGGGGACTCTGTATCGTAGTTCTAATCCTTATGACCACTCCGAACCCCAAACAGCAGCAAGTCGAGACAGCCAGACCCACCTAAATTTCCTGAGAGCTAAGCCAAGAGGGAGATGTATTGCATGTAGACTTCAGCCAAATCAATCAATCAATCCGAAACTTTTAAAACAGATATACCCCAAGCATTTATAGCCCGCGCATCGGCAGAAAAACACACCACCTAGCCTTTACAGGAGCGCTACAATCTACATCACAAAAGCACATGGCCGCTCAGGAACAGCTCACCGCCCGATACCACTATTGTGCTAGGCCTGCAAGATATGAACTCGCACAGCCTAGACTCCAAAACATAAGCATTATCGCAGCAAGGTACAGGCCTGATGCCCGGAAGTCTTTACCAGAAATCGATATCCTGGAAGCCACGTAGGGGTGCTATAGGAGCTACCGGTACGTAATGTGGGACCTTTGGATTTTTTTTCCAGGGGGAAAATTCAGTTTCCTTGTTTTTCAGGATGTGCCCCGGAGTGAACCCACGCCCCCGGTTTCCCGAAAAACCGTTTGGGCCAGGCCAACTTCGAAGTTTCCTATATACTTGAGATTTGTTATCTGGGGGTCTTATGTATCCTGCCGGTATCATGCGAGGAATGATGGAAGCGAGGCCGGGAGTGGGCATGATAAAGTCAGAGCGAGTCAGGACCTAATCTACGCGAATGCTACTACAATTTGTCTGGTAGGATATGTATCCAGGTCGGCAAGAGTGCACCTAGTGCACCGAGGATAGGTATCGACATTATACCAACACACCAATTCAAGCGCAAGATAAACTTTGTAGTCTGCAATCTAATGGATTCGAAATATTATATACAGCTCACAACCCCTGCAAAATCCATGTGAAAAAAGAAAGGAAATCGTAACCCCATCCTAAACCATTCCCCAAACCTAGAAACCGAAGCGTAGAGGAACATGAAAAAAATAAAATGAAGAAAAATTAAGCAGCGGCTCCAACCGACGATAGGATCTTCGTGCTTGTCCCAATTAGCCAAAACCTGGCCGATACGCGGACTATTAGTCAGCTTGTACACGTCCTCAAAGTACTCCTTGGTGAGTTGGAAAGGTTTTGCTGTCACGTTAGGGATATATTTAAGAACAAGCTTGCTCGAGCCAATCGAAGACTTCACTATCTTCTTCATAAGGAATATTCTGAAGGGTTTGACTCCACTACGCAAGAATGTAGAGTGGAATGGGACGCCAATGCCCCTGAGAAGAATTGTGGCAAGACCGCATTGGAGTTCGACTGGCTTGGGCTTGGCTTCAGTTTGTTTAGCACATTCCCGGACAATCTCGACGAGCCCTCCTTGACGTCCTCAAGGGACATCTTCGCCATGAGGGCCTGAATGTCAATTTTCTGCACCTTGAGGAAGTTGAGCACGTTGGTGAGCCAGTCGAGGGCGCGTAACTAACGACATGTCAATAGATGTGAAAGAAAATAGGTGGTCGGAAACTTACATCACCGGCGCAGACATATTGCTGGTTAATAACGTTATAATTGACAACTTCCAGCAACCATTTGGTTTTTTCCGCGATGTTATCAACAACGTACTGAAGAGCTTGCTCTTTGAAGGTCTTAGAAATACGGCTAGGGTTGACAGCAATCATAGAGTAGTTGCTTCTTCCATCAGTATCGCGTTCGACGGCGACTTGCATAGTAAAACCACGGTAGAAGACGACAGAGACCAAAGACCCAATTGGCATGACCTCGGCCAAAGCTGCAAGAGCAGAGCACCCACCCCACGAATGTCCGGCAAACACAAAATCGCGCTGAAACAAGTCACGAGACCCCACGTCCTCAAAGGAAGCCTTCTCCACAAGAGTGAGCGCGGGCGGGGTGAAATGGGTTGCGGACAAAAGACCAGGTTGGGGAGCGGTAGGTGTATGAGGTGGTTGCCTCCGTGACATCTTGGAAGATCTTCTCCGATTTCGTTGATCCGTCCGCGCCAGCACTCCCAAAAGTCATTGACATGTACCGGTAGTTCTGCCTGATAGCCTTTCCACGCGGTCCTCCAAAATGAACAGTCAATTCCTTGGGGCTGTTTCTCACAATGTTTGTAATTGCGAACCCTGTAATACGGTTAGTGTGAAGGAGAACACCAAGGGGAATGACTCACCATAATTGTCCATAAAATTCCTATCAGCCCTGTCCCAAACCTCCCTGGCTACAGGCGAGGAGTCGTATAGACTCATCCCCATACCTTGCTCCTGACTTCCTTGGCCGGTAAATAGATAGGCAGATACTCGTTGCTCGACTTCTGCCTCCCCCACAAGAACTTTCTCTTGGGTTTCCTTATTGGTAGCCTCAACTTTAATAATCTTTCTACCGCTGACCAAACCGGCATGATGCAACTTGGTCTCAATATCGTCATTCGGTAATAACATACCGACAAAGCTACAAGAAAAGTATCTAACCCTAGCAATGTTGGTCTCCGCAGCCCAAGTTTCAACAAAAGATCTCATGAGTGATAGTCCCAGCAAGGTTAGCATAGCTAGAGATAGTTCGCGAAACGTAGATTAGATTGTAGTCGCCCGATACACGGGCATATCCTTCGTTGCTAGCCGGGGCTCTGATGAGAAGTTCAGTTTTCCCGTTAAGAGGAATAGCGTTATCGAAGTTGACAGGCTGCTCGATGCTGGTGCCGTGGCGTTGGTGATAGTCAATTACTGGGTTTCCGTGACTTTGACCGGCAATGTACTGGATAGATGCAACTTGTATAACTTCCTTTGTAGGTAACTCGACCAACACTTGTCCGAGAGTTTCAACGGAGCTGAAGATCTTCTCATCCTTAAATTGGATAAAGCTCGATAAGCGAAACGTAAGCGTCTTCCCTAAAAGCTCGGTATCGGGATCATCGAGGTGGAACCACTCCTTCGAGCGAAGGACAGCAACACCTCTGCTCGAGGCCATATGCACTTGCATTAGCGTCTCGACCTTTCGCTGGAACGTGTTTTCACAGTCGGCGTAGGTACCCCTGTACAAGAATTGTGAAGTAACCTCCATAATTGGCCGCCCATCACTCGAGATAGTTCCACAGACCTCCACTATCTTCCCCGAGACCTGGTTGAGAACAGCATTGATTTGAGCTCTGGTTTCAACAACATCATCCTTTTTGAAAAGCTCCGCGCCAGGAGGCATGCGGAAGCTATTGGAGAGGTGAACCAGCTTGAGAAGATCGCCGTCAATCGCCTTTGGGAAGATAGCTTTGATGATAGCTTTCCACCCAAGCACAATAGCGAAATCCATCGGCGCGTAGACAGTCTTCCCAGGCCGCTCAACGAAAGCCTCGCCATTATTCCCAACCGCGTGAACGAAATCGGCAATCGCCTGTCCCGTAACCTCTGCGTATCCGCCGTCAAACACATCTGTACCGGCCGCGTCGAGGAGAACCTTCTCATCGCCAAACCAGAGCCGGTAGTAAAATTCTTTGATCCTATCGTTCCTTCCCTCCATTACCTCGCGGATAGATGCAGAGCTAGTCTCGGGGTGATAGCGGAACCTAAGCGGCAAGGACGCAGGCTTCCCTAGCATGGTGCGCTCCTTAATAAGGTCGATGAGAATCTCATTCTCTTCCAACATCCTAATATTGACAGTTTTGACATTGCAACCACCGGAGTGTCTTTTCTCCTTTACAGTAATGACGGCTCTAGCCGGATCCCTTGCGTTGGTCATTTCGACGACCATGCCATGGGCAGGAGCGAAGATACGTCTCATTGGATTGTTCTGGAATTTGTTGCCTTGAACGAAAACATCACTAGTGAATAACGCATATCTCCACGAGTAGGTTTCACCGGCAAGCAGCCTTAGCCACTGGTCAGCGTCGGGAAGGGCACCTTGTGAGGCAGACGCCGAGAGTCTGAATGTGGTCTTTCCGCCTTCCTTAGAGACGGTCAACTCGTCAATCTTCTCAATGTCATCCAGAGAAGTGATCGGTTTGCCACCAAAATACTCCACAACAGGATCGCACTCTCGTCACCGTCATAGACATCCGTTGTCAATGCAGCGCTGTCTCCATTGTGGATTCCGTCGAGGATATCCTTGATAGGCTCATTGACTACGGTGGAGTGTTTGGCAGCCATAGCTCCCTGAAGAATCCAGGTTCTTCCAACATCCTGGTCGACAACAGCCTCGAGATCTTCGGATTGCCAAAGGGAATCCTTCTTGAACCAGAATTCGAAGTTCTCGTCAAGCGAAGGAACAAATGGAACAGGCTTCTAGCCGCGCCGCTAACATAGAAGAAGGAAATGCTGCATATCTTGTGCATTGATGAGTTGAGTGTTGGCCTCCGGGTAATGGGCTAGAATCTTTTCGGTAGTAGCAAAAGGATCATCCAAATCGGCGTAGTTTTGGAATAGGGACGCCAGACCCTCAACGGAGGTGAAGCGTTCCTCAATGCGTCGGATGAAACCTCCAGTAAGCCGTTTCAAAGAGGGATGGATCCAGCGGGACTCATGCTTAACATACATGAGTTCGACCATGCGACGGATGACCTCGGCATAGGTTATATCTTCGAGATCCACAGCCTCCCCGCTATAATTTCGACCAAACCAGGTCTTTTGGAAATCGGCATTTAGGCGTTTGATGATATGTCACGTTGCTTCTTAAGCTCAACGAGACGTTTAGCTTTGTCGAGTGAAAATTGTGCGATCTAGCTCAGCCCTAAATTGCAGGAGGTTAGTTGAAAATGTTCAAGTAACAAATCCCGATTGATACTCACCAGAGTCTGACACCACGGGTAACAAGCTTGTGGATAGGCTCGCCCATCTCCGACCGGACCGTAATAACACCACCGGCAGGACCCTTATAGGTCTTTCCCCAGTCCTTATCACCCAACCTTGAACTTCTCGGACCAAGCTCCTGTCAAATAGGGATATGTATCTTCCACCCCGCCAAATCCAGAGCCGGCAACAAGGGCAATGTTATCGCATCTCCGTATCCGTGCGTACATCTGAAGGATTGGCTGATGAAAATCTTCAAAGGAGTGACGACCGCCACCTCTTCCTCCAGTCCACTGGAGAATCACCGGGAAAGTTGGATTGGCCTTTGCGATATTGATGACTTGTTGGATAGCATCGATAGAACCTGGGTTAAAGGAGATGTGTTTCAACCCGATGGCCTCAATATACTCGTTAGCCACCTCGATTGACGGTACCCCAGCGCCAATAGTCAATCCTTCAATGGGGACACCGGCAGAACGAAGCTGTTGGAGAAGTAGAATCTGCCATCCCATAGCCTGGGGGTTCACATAAATAAGATTGACCGTGATACCAGCACCAGGGATCGCATTCTGTTCAATCTTCAAAAGAGCGGCGGTAAGACCCTTGGCGTTGTACAATGCCCCCTAGAAAGTTACCGAACAGTTAATTTAGGTTAACCCGCACAATAAACCCTGCTTTGTACGAAACTTTTTTTTTTGTAAACTTTTTATTCGTAACTAGTCTAAAGAGTCGACTAACTACAAAACTAAACGGTTTTCTGTAACTAACGTAGTTATCTACCGTATCACCAAAACCAACCGAGCGCTACGGCCAAAGTCCTAACCAACACCCGGATCCAGCCCCCTGCCATTCTAGCGGCACAGTTAGATAGACCTCCCCGGTATGGGCACCCCCAGTAATTCCGCGCTACCCAGTCTAACCGCCAACGAAATAAAAAAAAAACTCCTAACCCATGCCATACCCTCTCCCTCTCCAACCTCTACCTCTACCGTAACTCCTTTCTCCTCCAGGCCTCAGCGAGTAGCCTCCTCCCCCTACCGGACTTTGGCGCCGGCCGTCCGAACCCCCGGAAACACCCATGAGGTTAGGGTTCGTCCGCACACTCCCGGCAGACAGCCCAGAAGCAGCCCTCTCTCCTAACCGAGGACCCCTCGGAATAACTTGGGCCACTTGCAATGGGTGACCCCTGCTATCCCCAAAAGTCCCCAATCTTCTTCCTCGTCCCGACGGTCCCCTCGGAACCACATCTCCCACTCCCCAAACTGCCAACCTACCACCATCCCTAGCCGGTCCCGAAGGCGCGACTATGATCTCCCTTCCACCAACCTCCACAATCACATCCTCATCCAAACCCACCTCTTCCTCAATCCTCCTTCTCTTATACCCAACATCAACCGAGACAACTTCAGGTAGCCGCACTACAGCCCGACTCACCTGCTCCCCCTCGCTTACCACGCTTTCAGCCACAACCTCCGCCACAGCAGCCACAGTGTGTGCCACCTCTATCGGGTCAGCCACCACCCCTGCACTTGCCACAGCCTCAGCCACAGCCTCAGCCACCTCCTCTTTTTCTGCCTTCTCCTTTACCCTCGCCAACAACACCAGCTGATGATTCCTCTTGGAAAGCACCGAAACATGATGCCGAAGACGACCTATCTCTTTCTCCATTACCATAACCTTCTCCAACAACTCCCCTATTACCAAACCCGTTCTAGCTACCTTAGTAGCCGGAAAAAACGTAGAACCTCGCTTAGCTATCTGTTCCTAACAAATAGTACTATGGCAAGATGAGGGACTTAAAATTGTAGATGAAAGAGATAAAATATCTCTTAAAAACGATAAAGACTTAGAGGAATATTCCTGAAAGAATAAAGACTTGAGGTAATCGTGAGACGGTTCCCAAGGATCCTGGTTGGTCAAAACCCAGAATGTGACGAGTCACTCGGAGTTGAAATTTCAATCGCTGGAGGTGTAAGAGACGCGGAGGATGTACGAAACTTTATCCCTGTGCCTTGTAATAACCACCACCTGCCGATTTTCGTTAGAATAGATAATATTATGATAGATAAAAAAAGAACAAAAAAGACACTTTTTTCTTCCCTTGTATTTTTACTTTTTTAGAGGGTTGCGGCAAAATGTTGAGAGCCCCAATGCCAAGACACTAGGGTTGGGTTTTCACAGGGTGAGGGTGTCCTCGTTTGTGGAACCTATAAAACCTACAGCCACGATCCTCCCATACCCCACACCACCCACACCACCCACACCCCGCTCTTTCCCCTTTTTCCCACCTCCCACGCCCACCAGTCAGTCAATCACAAACATCACAAACAAACCTATCAAAACCTATTTCTTTTTATAGTACCCGTCCAAAGTCCTATCTTGTATCCGCCCCGCAGTGAAACAAGATGCTTCGAGCAACTCGTTTCGGTCTTTCTCGCCACCCAATGTGTGCTCCAAGAATGACTCGTCAGACGTCCCAAGCTGTCCGGGTTGAACAGACGCTCACCAACAAAAACGTTTTAATTAACACCGTGATTCGCCTTAACAATGTAATAATACTCTTATCCTTACCGTATTTTTACAGGTTTTACTAATTATTTGTTAGGACTTCACCAAGTTAAACGAAAACGTCAAGCATTTGGCGTCGAACATCACCCTCCTCCGCGAAGACGTAAAAGGCGCGAGAGAAAGTACCAACCAGGCAATCGTCGACTCTGCCACACGCACGGACCGTCAAATAGCAAAGGCAGACAAGTTTATAATTACTTTGTTCACACTAGTAGGTGCTTGTCTTCCCCTAGTATGGTACCGTATTTACTCGTATAATCCACTATCTCCGTATGCAAGACTATCTCCATGATCAGAGACAAACCCCCCAAGAAGGATTAGTGTTTTCCTCACACGGTCAAGCCTGAGTGTGCTGAGCGTGCTGGGTCTCGCTAAATGGTATTCGCAATTCTGTTAACCTGTCAAGCTAAACCTAGAGGGGGGTGAGGTAGGGATTGACGGAGATAGTATTGCATACGGAGATAGTGGATTATACGAGTAAATACGGTAGTGCATATTTGCTAACTAATTTGCTACTTAGATGGTCGGGAAAGGTGCCTGGGATGAGGCCAAGAACCGTGGTTACCTTGACAACTCCAATTTCGCATTCGCCGGCGAGCAAACCACCCCCCCCCCCCCGCAACCAACCCCGACCCCCCCCGCAACCAACCACCCACCCCCCTTGGCGGTATGACGACCTAGACCGGAGCTTTCCTTCCGGTGTTTTGCCCCGGACATAATGTCATGCCCTTCCAGTTAGGAACGAAGAGATTCTGGTTCTCGTGCGTGGGCTTTTGTAACATAGTGCTCTTCTAATTTTCGTTTTTTTTTTTTCGTTTTCCCGGGTTCCATTAGGGGAAGACTATTGCACCGCTCGAGCGGGCCTTTATATGCATCAACCATAGCGCTCTTCTGTTTTTCGTTTTTTTCTTTTCTTTTCCCGCCTTAGCGGGTTCCATTAGAGGAGGACTAGCGGGTATTTATATGCATCGACGCTTTAGACGAATCTTCTCACGTCAACCGTTTTCTCATTTGTTGCAACTGATCCCATCTTTAGACCGTGCACTTGAATTAGCTTGCCGAGAGACTGTTGCTGTGGTAACATGTTCACGTTCATGACTGCCTGCTGAACATCCCCATTGCAACGCCTCGATTCCCAACTTGTCCAAGTCTTTTCATCGCCAAAGACAATACATACTTGTACAGCTTCAAACTAAAATACCAGTAGCCATCCGTACGGTAACCTCGAGAGTCTCGACAATGTTCTTGCCCAACTAAAAAGCTGTCCCATACAGTACATCAGCGACAATGATATTGTCCCCACTTCTCTTCCAAACCAAATAGACAATCCATCGGAAGCCTTTACCGCCAACTCACATATGTTAATTTCCATTTATCCCCTACTGTACAAGTGCCAGTTTGTGACCTCACCAGTTTTTAAGGATTTTACGCTGGTAAGCCACTTTGGTGTGTGCGAAGCTCACCCTCCTGTGCCTTGTACAACACAAACACATGGTCGACAAAACCTCCATAAACCACCGCAGCCAAACCATCTTGCATTATTACAAGATAAGTAGGACCTGACAAAGTAGCCAAAATAGATATCCAAAGAGACCTCTAAAGTGAATAAAAGGGGCACATTCAGCAAACCACTTCCCCACGCGCAAATCCCAAAATTCCAAAATTCTCCTCCAACATCGCTAGCATGATATTTCCGCACTCTTCAACCCTCGATAATCACACAATTTTCAGAGGAAATATTGGCCTGTAGCTTTTTAATTTTTCTTTTCTTCAACAGCAGTCATGCAGTAAAGAAATACACCCAGCCGAATCCTTCAAGGATCCCTCTATGGCAAGTCCCCATCCTGGATAATGAAGATTCCCAAGCCTCGCAGCGCCGAACACAGCGAGAGTAGCTGGTGACCGGAGCTATGCTATACCTCGACAAAAGGGTATACTCCCGAATCCACCACCTAATATATCCCGTGTGGCCTTCGCTAAGTTTATTTTCTATTATTCATAGTTCCCTCTCATCTCAAAACTACACAATAGGTGAGGGGACCAGGGACGCTAACAACGAGTCATACATCATGACACAAACTAAGTTAGGCATTACGCTCCCCTACTCTGTCTAAACTCACTTACAAGAAACATACCGGCAAGACCAACCATTCCAAAGGTTGCTAAAAACCTTACTATTTAGGCCCTCGCACAGGAACGCAAGTAGCTAACTGCTGCCTTTCCCCTCATCCCTATGCTCACAGGTGCAAAGCCACAAACTTTTCTTATCACACTAAGACCAATATCACATTATCGATCAAACGCAACAAACCCCCGAATACCGCCCACCAATACATATATTACAATCAAATTAATGGGATGGAGCAATGAAAGGAAAAGTAGACAGTATAAATTCTCCAACACCAGCACAGAATAAACACCAGGAAGCCATATGCCCGCGAAAATGCCCAATATTAGCGCCAGCAACCGGCAGCAAGAAAGGGAAATTGTAAAAGTAAAACATTGTTATTAGATCACAGAATAACGGTTCCAAATAACTTGTGAAGTCGTTTCCATTGACCACTCGCGTTCAAAACGCCGTACTCCTTGAGACAAGCTTCAAACATCTTCCCGGATAATTGAGGAATCGTGTTCTCCTCACTCTCGTCTTGACTCTCGGCGTCATCACGCTCAGCATTTGAGGGTCTCCCAAGTTCGTCGTACTTGAGCTGCTTATGTGCAACTTGCTTTTGTTTGCTGTTGCGGCGTCTACGCCGCTTTTTTCCGCGCGGAGGTTCAGGCAGAGTGTCAGACTGAGAAGTCGCCGTTTTACTAGGTGTTTTGGACTTTAGATGTTGATCCTTCACCTCCCCAAGGTTTCCCCAAAGGATGAACAACTTTTCTCGCAGTGCACTTAGCTCCCGTCGATCCGTACGAAGACTAGTCATTCTTGTTAGCATACTAAGTTGTATGGGGTCCACTTGTAAATCTCTTACTTTGCGGCTGGCCGTCCCAACAAGTATTCTGCGTCCTGTCCCTCGACAATAACCCGGAGAGTTGCACCATCCTCGCCCTCAACTAACAAGGCAAACCTCCACGTCCATTCACTGTGCTCCATTTGTTGGACGGCAAAGTCTTCTAGCTGTTGAGGTAGGTAATCGATAACTCTACAATAGATCTTGTAGATTCTATTAGCGAATGGGCCGTCTAAGTCCTGTGGTTCGGCAATCTCGGAAATTGGTGTGATGGGCTGGCTGGCCCTAAGGGCCCGGACTGTGGGCACCCGATTAGCATCGACCAGAAAACAAAGCGTCTGAAAGAAGAGTCATCGTACTGTTCACATTCGCCTCCATCCTCCTCTCCTCCTTATCTTGCTCCCCCCTCTTAGGCTCCTCCGGCTTCCCCTCCATCTTCTCTGTCATCTCCTCCTCGTATCTCAGCTTGTCATGTTCAAACCTCCTCGTGTATTCCTTGCAGCGAATTGCAATTTGCTTCACTCTTGGGTCATCCATATTCTTTATCAGACTGACCATAACCTTTTCTGGAAATTGCCGGTCTCCATTCAAAGTCCCCTCGAGTTTCCCGTCCCCATTCCTCTTTGCGCGCACATTTTGAAGACTAACGTGGGCGCCAACGTAGAACAACCTATTGGCAGCCACGGCATGGTTATCCCACAGAGTTACTTGAAGAGTATATTGCCCCCATGGACCCGGCCAATCCTGATTTCCCAGACTCCTTCCCCGACCAGTATAGTCGAAGTCGTCATCCTCACCTCCAGCTCCGATCCTTCGAGACCCACCCCATTCGTAGGAATGTAACATGGGATTCTTGGTGTAGTCCGTAAGGTAAACTGTGTAATTGCCATTCCCCGGGAAGGTTTTGACAACAACCCCCGCTAGATCGTAAAAAGAACCAATCTGCATATCCCTGATCAACCCAGGCCTTCGCCTCTGGCTGTTGCTGAGTTGAGATGAGGAATAAGTGTCTGGAGCCGCACCTTTCGAGACAAAGGACTCCCGTCGAGACTTCCACCACTCTCGCAATCCCTGAAAATAGGCTAGCTCGTCCGCTTTGATTTTAAGGGTGGAGGGATATGAAGTTATCAATGGTATACCCTTCGGATGGGTCGGAGCATAAGAAATTATCCAGGATGTATCAAGGTGGATAGAGCGAGTAAGTGACCGTCGCGCCTGATTATCTTGACCCTTCGAATGAGAATTAAATCACTGTTAGATTTAATCTCTGGCAAAAGTTCCATGTTGGGTCTGAAGATGCGGATAGTCAACGACGTTTCAGGGAGAGCACGAGATCTATCACAAAGAGTGATGGTAGCCACCCAATCTAGAAACAAATGTCAGTCCAATTGCTTTATCATTGATGCCGGGAAATTACCTGTGCCTCTTGAGGCAACCGGAGGGCGAAAATCAGCAGCCACCCCAGCCAGATCGCAATATTCTCCAATTTTAGTGTCGACAGCAGTAGCAATAGAAACACAGCCCTTAGGGAGTGGTGCCCCCTCCATGATAGTGAGTCCTTCGTTGAAGACGTTATGAAAATGGGTTGGGCCAGTTGGGTGCTATTATTGAGTGTGGGTGATGGTGTGACAAGAAACAAGTTCCAGGAAGCAGAACTCGCTTGGGGCGACGCGGCGCGTCCTCTACGTGTTGAGGCTTAAATTGATGCCCCACTAATCTCACATTGAGGCTCTGCAGACCGCACTCTCAGATAAGCCCTTATCCACCCCTGCCAAAACACCCGATTACTAAGCCACACAAGATCCGGAGAAACTTTTTGATTAAGATAAAAAAGAACAAGCAGTAATAGCCGGTTCCCCTCCTATTTCGCGTTGCTCATAGTCGGGAAAAGCAAGTGAAACGCAAAAGCAAGTGCAACGCAATGCAACACAACAGAAAAGCAAGTAGAACACAACACAAAAGCAAGTGCAACATAATACAAAAGCAATTGCAACGCAATGTAACACAATAATTTTTTATATTTTTTATTGAATTGATGTACATAATACCAGCTATGAAAAATATATTTATATCTCCAGATGAGTTTATCTAGCCTCAATTCAAGCTTATAAAATCAGCATTTCTGGTAATAGAGTGAGCTGAAATACAGGAAG
>NESQ01000121.1:0-231360 GCA_003070745.1 Tuber borchii
GTGGAAAACTGCATTCAGAACTAGGTATGGACATTTTGAATGTCTCGTCATGCTCTTTGGACTAGTGAATGCCCTAGCAACCTTCTAAAGATGGGTCAACAGAGCCCTTAGCAAATTCCTTAATGTAACCTCTGTCGCTTACTTATACGATCTATTAATCTACTTGGACACTCTGGAGCAACACAAGAAGGACTTTACCGCTATTTTAGAGGAATTAAAAAAAATTGGAGTAACGCTAAAACCAGCCAAATGGGAATTCTACAAGGAAGAAACTGAATATCTGGGATTTATAGTCAATAAGAATGGAGTGTGATTAGATCCAGCAAAAACTGACGCTATTGAGGAATGGAAAACATCACACTCAGTAAAAGAAATATAGAGCTTTACGGGATTTTGTAATTTTTACCAAAGGTTTATAGAAGGATTTAGCCGAACGGCAAAACCACTCTACAGCTTAACAAAGAAAGGATACAAATAGTTATAGGAAACAAAAGCTGAAGAAGCTTTCCAATCTTTAAAAAAGAAATTTACTTCAGTATCCATACTTCGACACTTCAATCCCGACAAGCTATGCTTCGTGGAAACAGATGCCTCCAACTTCGTCTATTCAGGAATCCTCTCTTAACAAGACAAAAAAGGTCATTGGAAATCTATCGCATATCGATTCAAAACAATAAGCAAAGCAGAGTGCAATTACGATATACACGACAAGGAACTATTAGCAATTATTCAAGTACTAAGAGAATGGAGAAAGTACTTAGAGGAAAGCCTCTACACTACCAAGGTTCTAACTGACTATCATAACCTAGTACCTTTCATGACAACCAAACAACTAAATGGGTGACAAGTTTGATGGGCTGAAGAACTCAGCCAATTCAATTTCAAAATTGAATACCGTCCAGGAAAACTGGGAGGAAAACTAGTTGCATTAACAAGAAGAAAACAAGATATGCTGGAAGGCGAAGATAAACGTAGAACCTAAAGACAAAGGATACTACTGCCAAAGGAAAAATACTTTAAGCAGAGATATGACTCCGGATATGAATCAATGAAAGAGATAGCAGTAGCCTCTACCACAACTACAATACATACACTACAAGAAATTCAGAATGAAAATATTTATGACCAATACCTAGGAAAAATATGGGAATCACTAGAAAAAGAAGATAAGGAATACCCGAGAGTAATCTTAGAGTTATGTGAATGGAAGAATAGATATTTATAGTATGATAAGAAATATATTGCTACTAAACATCGAAGCAATAAGGACTGAAGCAATAAGAAGAAACTATGATATACAAAATGGTCATTTGAGGGGTGAGAAATACATTAGAGCTTATGCAAAGAACATACTATTGGGCAGGAATGCGAAAAGATATTAAGCAAAATGTAAAGAATTGCGACATTTGTCAATGGATAAAACCAAGTCGTCACACGCCCTACGGATTGCTCAAACCTCTTGAAATCTCATACAAATCATCGAAGTCAATTAGTATAGATTTCATTACAGATTTACTGAAATCAAACAATTATGATGCCATATTAGTCGTGGTTGATCACTTAACAAAAATGGCTCATATCATATAATACCGCAAGGATCTAAAAACAAATGAGTTCATACAACTCTTCATACAGAATATCTTCAAACTCTACAGACTAGTACCAAAATACATTATCACTAATAGAGAATCTATCTTCACCTCAAACCTATGGAAAGAAATCACTCACCAGATGGGAGTCAGGCAGAAGTTAAGCACAGCATTTCATCTACAGACTGACAGGCAAACAGAACTAGTTAACGCAATATTAGAACAATTTCTTCGAGAATATGTGAACTATTTCCAACAAGATTGGGAACAGTGGCTATCATTTGCCGAATTTGCCTACAATAATGGACTCCAGGAGACAATTGGAACAAGCTCATTCTATGCAAATTATGGCTATCACTTGGCACATGAAACGATGAGTTAAGAAATAATGGGAAAAATCATACGATGAGAAGATATGAATCAACTCTATGAAATCATACAATTGGAAATCACAGAAGCTCAATATAGAGCAAAAGAAAGTGCCAATAAATACAGAAAACCTGATCTAAAACTAGAATCTGGCGATAAAGTATGGCTAATTAGCAAGGATATACGAACTATAAGACTATCCACAAAATTGGATTACAAGAAATTCGGACCCTACACAATAAAAGAAAAGATAGGAGCCAATTCTTATAAATTGGATCTCCCTCAGTCAGCAAACAACAAACATTCAATCTTTTATATCAGTAAACTAAAACTTTATTCAAATAATCCTCTACTCTTATAGCAAAAAGAACCACCTCCTCTTATCAAGATAGAAGGAGAAAAAGAATTTGAACTTGACGAGATTATCGATTCTAGACTCCAAAGAAACAAGCTTCTATACCGAGCTAAGTCAACAGGATATCCTCCCAAATACGACCTTGAGTGGTACTTAGCGGATAAATTCAACAATACTCTCCTATCAGTCGAACACTTCCACCGGGAATACCCCATCAAACCATGGAACTGTGGACGTTATAATCAATCTCTCCCCAAAGAAGAAGCATATAACGAACCTCAATTGACCAATGAAGATTGGGTCAATCTGTCGGACATCTGTTCCCACCAACCATTGCGTACCTCTAAGGAAGAATTGAAGATAGGAGCAGAAATCAACTGCCACAAGCATACATCCCTGTCTTGGCCGCCATGTTATCTTCAGGGCTGTCAAGTCCACAAATCTGACAAGCATGCAGCATACTATGTGACTCGACTACATGCAGAAACAAGTTGGCTAGAATGCTACAACGATCAATGCAGTGACCACAGAGCGGCGAAAAAGGCAGCAGGCTAATATCTACGTCCAGACGGAAGCTGGGTAGAATATATTCTGAGGACAGAACAGTTGAAGGAGGGGGGCAAAAAATCCTAGCTCAAGACATTGAAGGAAGTCAGTTGGGAAGACAACCGGCAAAATCAAGATTGCATCAACAAATTGGTAAGATACAACAAAGGGCAGACTGTCACAAACGGTGACTAGCAGAAGAGGGTTTCACATGACTCATACTTATGAGTCATAGGGTTTAGTATTTCACATGACTACGCGATGGCGTGTTATTTCTTTATTATGATTGGTTTATTGTTTTGACATAACTCACGATTGTGGTCATATGATTATGACTTTCGCACATAACTTGTAGTTACGAGTCATGGGTTTTACGCATGCAGCGCATGTTGCGCACATGATATGTTTATAATGTTTTGATTGGTTGATTAAGTATGGCGCAGCGACTCATAAGAGTCAGCTGATGGATTTCACACTATGACTCACTTATGAGTCATAGGGGCGCGTGACATCAGCAAAAAAAAAATCTGTCTTTTGTGCTCCACAGTGAGCCATGTCGTTGAGTTTTACGTTTTGGCTAATCGCGAGTGACCCTGGTTAATCATGATGCTTCCAATTGTGTCCCCTAATAATCAGATACAAATCTTAATTTTAGCAAAATATGAGCTATTTTTATCAATATCTCATAGACATTTTACATTACAAAGTTGTATATTATGAACTCAAATTTCTCACCTTCGGTATGTAAAAGGTCCGTGAGTTCTTAATAAAAATTGCTCATATTTTGCAGAAAACAGAATTAATATCATCTTTTTTAGTCAAACTAACGGGATTTTTAATATCGCAATCATAGGACTCACGATGTGCCAAAACGTAAAACTCAACGACATGAGGCACAGGGGGCAGGCTGTTTTTTTGCTGATGGACGCGAAGGATGAGTCATGAGTTGCGGGAAGAGCGGTTATAAAAGAGAGCCCTTACGGCCTCTTGGTTGAAACACGAACCATCTCCACTACACCTCCGGCGATTGAAATCTCAACACCACGAGAAATCATCGTCGGATCCATTCCTTCTCCAACACACTCTTAGTGAGCTGCACCCTCCCCCTATGATAGATTCGGACCTGGGCACCCATTTCTTAGGGCCTGTCCCATCCACCCTTTCGCTTTTGTTTTGCGTCTTCGCTTAGCATTTGCACGGTCGGCAACACCCTCGCGTCCATGTTACAGACGGCTGGGATCACGGTTCGCAGTAAGAGAAAACTCTTCATCAGGCTACGGTCGATTTCTCTACTCTCTTCGATTACGTTTCGCTCGAGGCTGCCTAGTCAGATACGCACACGTTTCCGATAGTTTCTACGATACTTGGGTCTACCCCTCCTCTCCTCCGCTCGGTTCCGTCCCGTGGCTCGGTTACAGCCAAACATCCGCTCATTAGCTGGCATTCTTACTGCCACTTCCCCTGGGTCATCCCCCTCTCCCGTGGCTCGGCTCGGCCACAGCCCTCGGTTACGCTCGGTCATGGTATTGCACTGCCTCCTTGGACGATGTCAACGCCTTGGGTTACGGAGTAATGTGATGGATTTGCTTGGTTTTAGCGTTTCCTGTCCCCCCATTCTGTGTTCTGTAGTTTTGGCTGAATTTTCACGGTCGGGTTTCTGTTAGAGTACTCTGGGATATTAATGTGGTTTCTTTTGTTATTATGTCAAGGGGGAGTTTTCGGGTCCGGTTTTCCTGTTGTCTCCTGCTTGTCGTGTTGGTGATTTATTTCTGTTGTCTACTTAGCCGATAGGGGTATTTTTGTCTTCGCGGCGGGATCGTGCGGTTGGTTCCACACCAGAGGGACTTGGGATGATGGCTTTTTCCGGTGGGCCGAGGGGGATTTCTTTGGGGTTTTTTCCTTACCATAGCTAGCGCTGCACGTAGCCTTTGTTCCCCGTAGTTGATGAATACAAAGCGCATGATATAAAAAAAAAAAAAAAAAAACAAAAAAGGCCTCTTGGTTGAGAGTTCTTCACGCAATCATCTAAGTTATTTTTCTACAATATACTTTATCTTAACTTTATACTTTACCGGGCCAAGAATATAGTGTCTCTCACGAGCTTAGTGAGATACTGTACGAGACAGGAGTCTGTATACTCAGCTGTCGTTGTTCGTACAAACTAATAAAGGTGTGATCGCTATCGGAGATAGGGGTTACCTGCTGCAAGTATCGCCCGAAGGGAAGAGGATTGTAACACAGACAAAGCCATGAAGGCAATAGAAAAGAGAGAAGACAGCTGGGCAAGAAGTGTCCGAAGACATGGGGTAGAGGTCAACACCCTCAAACGCAAATGCACCTGGCTTTAGAGAGTACTAACCACCACCCAGGTGGCCGATGAACTACTAACAAAGCAGGTAGAAGACCTGAAGAAAGAGTTGGAGGCAGAAAAGAAATAGAGAAGAAGATTGGAAAGTACATTGAGAAAGACCATGAGGGAGGTACGTCGGATTACCAATATGCTACTTGATGCTGTTGGAAAGGAGAAGGACAAGAGCTCAGAATATTTAGTTATGGCCTAAAGGGACTTAGGCCTTGGGAAGGGGAAGTTAGTATTACAAACCCAGTATAGTTTGTAAGTTTTCACAAGATATCGTATTTACATACCTTCAGGTTTTGGGTGTTTCTCATCATGAGTACGTTCGGTCATAGAATCTCACATGAGTTAAGTAAGACTTATATTTAGTTAAGTTTAATTTATTTAATCAATAACTCGCTTGAGTCATACGAAGTTATATTTTTACATGAGTCACGATAGGGACTCATAAGTTAGTTTTTGATTACTAAGTAGTTGTGAAAAGGACTATATAAAGAGCGTGAGCGGAGGATAGTTAGTTCTTTACCTAACCATTCACTGTTATTGCCTATCTAAAGTTATGTTATGGGAATAAGAAATATCTTTGTTATAAGTTTGCTTATATCTTACATCTTGAAGTACATCATTCGGTATTATCTTATTAGCAAGATACGCAAGATAAGTAAAGAGACTCATGAGTTTACCTTGAAGTACTAAAGGATATAAGTACTCGAAGTCTTGACAAGCAAAGACTTAGCAGGTGAGACAAGTCATTACCTGTTGCGCAATACACGATAGGAATATCCTGTAACAATACTGTTACGTACACAAGAATAGCTCACCAATATTATTAGTAGAGGCTGTGCCACCATAATGGAGGAGCGTATGTCCAACCTCAACTCACCATAGTAGGAGCAACTAGAGGTATCTATATTGACTACTCAGGATACCGGAAGAACTCACGTTCCATGAAACTAATTACTGATTGGAAAGATAAAATTAGAATACTCTATTCCTTATCTGGTGCATATGCATATTATGTATTATGTGTTATTATCTAGCTATTCAAACTGATCACTCGATAGTTCACGATAAAAGACTATTGGTATGTTGGCATTGCGACCACATATATGAACTTAGTCTATTAGGACAAAGAGATCAAAGACTATCTACTGGTGGAGTGGGGACACCCTCAGATGAAATAGATGTCAGGAGTTCTCTGAGTTCAAGTGGGGCAATTATTCAGGGTCAAACAGTGTTCGCACTTCCTTTGACGAAGCTGAAATCTTAGAAAGATACATGTTAGTTAGGGAACAGAAAGTAGCAAGAATTTAGTATAAGTAGTAAGGACTATTCCTTGGAGTTTGAGAAAATCAAGCAATGGAGAAAAGACCTTAACAATATAATAAGTTATTAAGTTTAAAATTCGAGAACTTCCGCTTTATTACCTTACCTTTATTCAACAATCATTACTCGAACCTTCCTGACTTCCCTCCGTTATCTCGAATACTATACAGCCTAGCTCTCTCTATTCCTTTGAGTTGGTTATCTGTAATAAATACTCAATAACAATTTTTAAATCATAAAGAAATAAAGAATATCCAATAGCATATTATTAGCAAAGAAAAAGTCTTTCAGAGGCCGAATCATAAAAGAGTAGCAGAAAGAGTAATGTTGCAAAATACTGGAATATAAGATATATAATATTTCACAATATTACTATTCACTACTTCTTAGTAGTCAGATCTTTGATAAATCTTTCCTTTACTGAAAAGTAAGCTATTGAATATCCTCTATTTCAATATGATTCAAATATTGTCATAGAGTGTCTCTTGCCTTCTCTATTAGAAAATAAGCTGTTTTCAAAAATACTAAGTATTTTATACTTTGAGTTGCTGAATAAGACCTGAGTAAATAATTTATATTGAGAAACTTAATAAATTTTGTATTATATTTACACAGAAGCAAAACTTAGACAATCAAATTTGGTGGTACCTGAGACTATTGTAGTATTTGAGGGTGTTTTTAAAAACATTAATAACATATGAGACCTTTACTATAATTTAAAAAATTATATCTTCTAATTACTCATAATTAAAAATAGTATATATATTTTAAATTATTAATAAACAATGTCATAGTTCAATTATTCAATTATTCTATTGTTCTTTTTTTTTCTTTACTGTAATATCTTTGATTATATTTTAACAGAGGTAAGGTACTATATAGTGGGTTAATTGTACACGAGATGCAAATGGGTGTTGCGGTCCAATGAAAATTCCTGTCACAATACCTCAAAACTATAAAGATCAGATAACTATACCCTATAGAAGCAAACCCTTAAAAGAGGTATTAGAGTAAGCAATTTAGGGGGTCAGAAAAGATAGCTTTTAAAAAAATAAATGGTTATTCTAGTTCATTCTAATTCCAGAGAGCAAGGCTATCTAGTAGTACATGGTGGTGCTGACTATTTAGAAGGGCAAAATATGCAAAATCTAGAGATAGTAAGGTGTATTTCTATTAGAAATAATTCGTAAAAAGCCAAACGCTACAAGTAATAGATAGAATAGAGTATTTGCACAGCCGATTATTGAGTACTGAAAGAGCTAGAAGAGCTTTACTGAAGACGAAAATGAGAGAGAAATTAAAGAACAAAGAAGAGTTGTATTAAGACCAGTTTCTATTAGTTTTATTTGTTCTTGTTTTAATATTGAGAGGAGCTTATTAAGAGGAGAGTAGAGAACTAAAACAAAACAAAAAGAGAACGAGCACAAAAGAGACAAGGAAGCCCCACAACTAATCACAACTGGGTAAACCTCATGATTAAACTTCCACAAGTGATCATAATATTTAATAATTTCTACATAGTCTAAATAAATCTCTAAAAATTATCTATAATTTTGAAGAATCCAGTATTATATTATCTGGTATTACTGGAAATCATGCTAAGTGTTGGAGTAGACATGTATAGAATATGTACTAGGTACTGCCAGTTATGGGAAAAAGTGGAGTTCGCAACAACCACTGCACACAGCAACCATCCCACACTGCTGATCCTATATTTTCTCTCAAATCTCACCACCACATAATGCTTTTTACATAAGAGGGAAAATTATAAGGGTAAACGACTTCAAAACGTGCTAGAATTGTAGCGGTGTACAATCAGGGAGCTACTAGTACTTGTCGAAAAATTAAGAATGATTTTTCAGTAAGTGCCTGGGGTGCTCAGAAGGTTTTCTACAAGTGGAAAGAAACTGGCTTTTTATACAGCACTAAATACTCCAGCCAACCTAAAAAGCTCACTCTGTCTAGTGAATGATATCTCCTTCTGCTAGTAGCTGACTGGTTTCCACATGCTGCACTGGCATACCTTACCTCCGATTCTGGCCTTAATATTAGTAAACAAGCCGTTGACAATATACTACGCAAAAATAAATTCTATCAGCAAAAATATACCATGCGTCAGGTGTGCTGGTGTTGCGCCCTGACGCAAGTGATCTTACTTTTACGCCCTCAGCACCTGGTACACCCTGACGCGGGTTGCAATGCTCTTTTTCACCTGGGGTGCGTTGCCACACTAAATTACCCACCAACCTTCTGGACGCACTTCACAACACCATCGCATATCTGGATAGACCACTCAACTACTCTACTTCCTGAGTACCCCCTAGTCAATACCCGCCTTCTGACTAGTATTCCAGTCTTCTCTCATACAAAGATAGGGGCTACTCTTGGCAAAGACAGATAGGTTAGTATGAGCGCTAAGTGAGAAAGCCACCATACTCTTAATCTTAAATTTGCACTAAAGACACTAACACCGGGCAAAGGTACTACTAGTCATCAGCAAAAAAACAGCCTGCCCCCTGTGCCTCATGTCGTTGAGTTTCACTTTTTGGCACATCGTGAGTCCTATGATCACGATATTAAAAATCCCGTTAGTTTGACTAAAGAAGATGATATTAATTCTGTTTTCTGCAAAATATGAGCAATTTTTATTAAGAACTCACAGACCTTTTACATACCGAAGTTGAGAAATTTGAGTTCATAACATATAACTTTGTAATGTAAAATGTCTATGAGATATTGATAAAAATAGCTCATATTTTGCTAAAATTAAGATTTGTATCAGATCATTAGGGGACACAATCGGAAGCATCATGATTAACCGAGGTCACTCGCGATTAGCCAAAACGTAAAACTCAACGACATGGCTCACCGTGAAGCACAAAAGACAGATTTTTTTTGCTGATGGTATTCTATTTTCAGAACTTGATCATTCAGAGAGTGAAAATGCCAGTTCACTCCAGTGTGAAAGCGAGTGATAGCTAGGACACTCTCTGCCAGTCATGTTGTGGTTTCTCGGTACTTAGCCTTTGACGCGATACAACTCCGCACTTTCATCACCACACTTTCATCACCACACTTTCATCACCACACTTTCATCACCACACTTTCATCACCACACTTTCATCAACACACTTTCATCACCACACTTTCACCACCCCCTCACTAATCTCAATCCCAGCCTACTCTAAAGTCTTCACAAAACAATCATTTTCCATAGCCCTAGTACAGAGTCCTCTGAAGCGGGGTCCTTATGCCAGGTTTTTTTAGTCCTGGCTATTTGGAAAGCGCTGACTTTAAAACCAGATTTCTCGGGCGTCAGGGATGCGATCGCAAAGCACTCTTCCGACAGCGTTCTACAGCATCCAATCTACCCACAGCCAAAAGGGCATCTCTATACGACCAGTTTCTATAGCGCTACAGAGTTCTCTGAAGGGGGAGTCCTTATGGCAGGTTTTTTTAGCGCTGACTTTATAGTCAGATTCCTGGGGTGTTAGGCATGCTATTACGAAGCCCTTTTACGACGGCTTTCTACGCGATCCCATCTGTCCACTGCCAAAAGGACGTCACCATACGAGCATTTTCCATGGCGCTACAGAGTCCTGTGAAGGGGGATCATTATTCCGGGTTTTTTTAGTCTTGGGTGTTTACAGAGTGCTGACTTTAAAGCCAGATTCCTATGGCGTTAAGCAGGCGATCACGAAGCCCTTTTACAACGGTGTTCTACGCCATCTCATCTGTCCACTGCCAAAAGAACATCCCCATACAAGCATTTTCCATGGCGCTACAGAGTTCTCTGAAGGGGGAGTCCTTATGCCGGGTTTTTTGAGCGCTGACTTTATAGCCAGATTCCTGGGGCGTTAGGCATGCGATCATGGAGCCCTTTTACGACGGGGTTCTACACCATCCAGGCTGTCGACCGCCAAAAGGGCGTCCCCATACAAGCATTTTCCATGGTGCTACAGAGTCTTCTGAAGGGGGATCATTATGCTAGGTTTTTTTAGCCCTGGGTGTTTACAGAGCGCTGACTTTAACGCCAGATTCCGGGGGCGTTAAGTATGCGATCGCGAAGCCCTTTTACGACGGCGTTCTATGCCATCCCATCTGTCCACCGCCAAAAGGACGTCCCCATACGAGCATTTTCCATGGCGCTACAGAGTCTTCTGAAGGGGGAGTCCTTATGCTGGGTTTTTTTGGATGTTTGGAAAGTGCTGACTTTAAAGCCAGATTCCAGGGGCGTTAGGCATGCGATCACGAAGCTCTTTTACGACAACGTTCTACACCATCCAGGCTGTCGATCGCCATAAGAGCGTCCCCATACGAGCATTTTCCATGGCGCTACAGAGTCTTCTGAAGGGGGAGTCCTTATGCTGGTGTTTTTTGAATATTTGGAAAGCGCTGACTTTAAAGCCAGATTCCGGGGGCGTTAGGCATGCGATCGTGAAGCCCTTTTATGACGGCGTTCTACACCATCTCGTCTGTCCACCACCAAAAGGATGTCCCTATACAAGTATTTCCCATGGCGCTACAGAGTTCTCTGAAGGGGGAGTCCTTATGGTGGGTTTTTTGAGCGCTAAATTTATAGCCAGATTCCTGGGGCGTTAGACATGCAATCATGGAGCCATTTTATGACAGCGTTCTACACCATCCAGGCTGTCCACCATCAAAAGGGCGTCTCCATAGAAGGAGTTTCCATTGCGCTATCACCTTCTGAAGGGGGGGGATTATAATGCTAGGTTTTTCCACAGGTAGTTACGGGGCAGTTCTTATGTAAATAACTAGTAGTAGAATTAGAGATAAAATAAACTATTTAAAAGGGCTTTATGAACTTGATATATGCTGTGACCTAGGTCAGGAGTAGATAAGGGGGCACCCTTTACTCTTTCCTGAAGATATGGTATTGCGTCAGGTGTGTGCAGGAAGATGTAGTGTTGCACCAGGTGCACTGGGCGCATTCAGGAAAATGTAGTGTTGCACCAGGTGCGTTCAGAAAGATGTGGTATTGTGCTAGGTGCTCTCTGAGTTAAGCGAGTACAAGTTTGCGTCCTAATTCGCGGTTGACGTTATATGTGCCAGATACGCCAGATGCACAGGGTGCACTGGGCGCAGAGATTTATTTTTGCTGATGTCTATGTTAAAATTACACAGTGGAAACCCTATCTTAGCTCAAGTACTATAAAGTGCCAAAGGTACTTTACTTAGTATTAATTAATGGGCCACCAGGAGTGGAAAAAGCATGTATATACTAATGAGGTATATGTGAGCTGTACTCTCCAGTGACATATACGCTCTTATGTTTAGTGACCATCTGGGGCCACAAACCAAGCACGCTTCCTAGCTCCAATATTTGTCCAAGATTCCATTACTGTTAGCTTTTAGGCTACTTTTACTGCCACTAGCCACTCCCAATTCATTTCTCTACCTTTCAGATCAATTAAAAAACGCGATTGTATGCCTTCCACCGCTATTATTCTCAACTCTAAGATCTATATCAATCAGATCCTGATCCCCCAGCTCCTATCCTTCTATAATGCCATTAAAGATACAAGCGAAGATTGCAGGACCATCGAGAATAGAGCAAGTTATCATACTTCACTGGAAACATGCCAGTTGAGAAAGATACTAGATATAGAGTGTCATAATTGGCCTACTCACTCACCGGTGGTGATCTTAACCCTATTGAGAATATGTAGTCTTTATGGAAGTGGCAATTTAGAAGAGCATGTTAAGACCTAAGACAATGCCCACATAGATGGGAGGAGGTTATATCTCTAGTATAGAATATTTGGGAAGCACTATTATGGGCCCGAATTTACAAGTAGATTGATAAGATGCTGCAGTGTATCCAGAAGCTACAGCAGACAAGAGGTGGATCAACCAAGTATTAAAGGGAGTAAGGGCATGTAAAGAATCATTCTATTAAATTTGATAGATAATTATTTTGTTGTTCTTGTGGAAGGAGCAAACATATATTGGGGGTGGTCATCGTTGTAGCATTGTTGTGAACTTCACTTTTTCCCGTGACTGCTGCTTAGGCACTTTTGCAGTTAGATGAAGGACCCTGTCTAAAGAATGTATGGAATTGGCCCCGGATGGGGCAGGGTGGGGACAACAGGGAAAATACTGCCTCAGTGAAATACCTGCCATGCTGCCTGCTAACAAACGCTAGAGAAAATTGTGAGAATTTAAGTCTGAAATTCATCGATAGAGACTTTGCCTGATTATGTAACTCCGCCATCACACATTATCACTCGCTTTCCTTTTCTTGCTGCCTGAAATCTGAAATGGACCCTTATAACGACTCAATTACAGTAGTCAATCATAACAACAACAATGCTCAATATATACAAGTTTCCTAGTCCAGAACCGCCTCCAGAATTCCCACATTCCAACATTCCAACATTCCATACTCGCACTCATACCAGCCCACAGTTCCAAGAATCCTCCATTCCTATGCCATTGACCATTCCAACTGTACCGCCCATACCAATCACCGCTTCATTAGAGGGGTTTAGCCACGCCGTGCTAAATCGTAATTGTGCTATTGCCAGAGGCAACGGGCCGATTCGCCGTGGTAACGCCGCTAGTCTAGGTGTTTATATTTTGGTAAAAGATACACGATGAGTTAAACGGTGCTATCTAGCACGGTGTTCCAATCCGTGTATACCTATAAGCAAACAGCTAAAATAGATTAGTAAGAGTAGATTAGAGTCACGGCGCCCCAGTGCATAATTCAAAGTTCGAAGTTAGAAGTCCTAAGCCTTGGCAGCCATGCCCAAGGCAACGCTTGAGAAAAGCAAGAAATACGCAATGACAAAAACTTCCTTGCTGCGAAGGAGTTTTCTTCCCTGTCAAATATTCGCCAAGAGTTCCAACTTCCAACTTCCAACTTTGATTTTTACGCGGGGCGCAGTGACTCTATTCCGACATTCACCCCAGTCACAGGAAAAAGTGGAGTTCGCAACAACGCTACCACGGTGACAACCCCCGATATATGTTTGCTCCTTCCACAACAACAAAATAATTATCTACCAAATTTGATAGGGGGAATCTTTACATGCCCTTACTCCCTTTAATACTTGGTTAATCCTTTATGTGGTAGTGAGATTTGCGAGAAAATATACGGTCGGCAGTGTGGGGTCGTTGCTGCGTGCGGTGGTTGTTGCAAACTCCACTTTTTCCCGTGACTGACCCCTCCGAAGTCACCACCTTACATAACTAAGTGAAAACTTGATTTAGCACTGGTTGGCTAAATCCACGCTATCCACCATCCTCTCAAATTTAGCACAGAATGCTGATCCCTTCGTCTGTATTTGTCCCTTTTTAGTTCCCTAGAATATTCCGAGATTAGGAATAGTTCAAGTGTCGCAACCGCGGAGATGCTTTCTACTAGTCAGGTCACAGCAAGAGCTCGTTGATCGTACTACCTTTGGTAAAGATCTGAGGCTAACCTATGCCATTAACCACGCTAAAAAGCTGCGAAATCTGCACACAGATTAGGGGATAGCACGGTCGGCTAACCCCTCTATTGCATTCCGGACAACACTGCCCAAATATGACGAAGGCTGGGCTAGGTGACTGTGTTATTCGGGCCCGGAGACCCGTAAGCCCGCTGTGAACGCTACCAATATCCCTTGGGCGGTCTGAAATACTTGAATTCGTTACCAGCTATTTTGGAGCGATTTGAGTGGAGGGAATATTTAAGCTGACCACAATCGCTGAGTCATTTGAGCCCAAAAATGACTGAAGGCGCCTATTTTCTCACCAAGTAGAGCCCTCGGCTGCCTAATCTGGCCGGTAACGAATTCAAGTGTTTCAGACCGCCCAAGGGATATTGTTACTTTACTCGCGCCGAGAATAAGTCCTGAGACAACGGGCGCAACCACAATCCCCGGCAAAATCCAGCCAACCACAATGGCTATCACAATTGCAGCCACGACTGTAATGTCAATTAGTACTAAGGCCTCTATTAGAGCCCCTCCCTCTCTCTCTAGGGGCCTAGCATTTGGCAATGGGAACTTTCTTTTGACTGTGGCATCAACTTGAGTTGTTTCGGCGTTGGGATAGCCGAGTTCTATGGGGAATTGTGGTTGCGCCCGTTGTCTCAGGACTTATTCTCGGCGCGAGTATTGGATTGGATATATGCATGGCACCGTGGGTGTCAAACTAAGGCGAATACTAGTAGGTTGCGGAGTTGTTCGGACAGCTAGTAAGAATTTTGCTTTAGATGGCCATACTCTCTAAAATAAGAGCTATCTAGGACACCATTTATTATTTAAAAACCACCTGTTCTGGCCCCATAAATTGCTTACTCTCATGCCTTCTTTAAGGGTTCGCTTATATGGGGCATAGTTACCTGGCCTTTATGGTTTTGAGGTGTTGCGCCGGGAATTTTCGTTGCTCAGCAACGCCCATTTGCACCTCGAGTACGGTTAACCCGCCGTAGCCCTACACGGTATGCCACAAAAATTGTATTTTTTCAAAGTGTATGGCATTTTTTCAAAATTGAGAATTTTATCTGATGTAGATAGAGATGTATTGAATATAATAGTTTCTATAAATGAAATTTAGATAGTAAATACTGTACTTGATAGTTATTTATTTCTTACCTACTTATCAAAGTTCATCAATCTTTACACTTTCAGTTATTTTAAGAAAATATATACACCAAAAAACTAACATAGGGAAAAGAAACAAAAAAGCTGTAGTGAAAATTCTATGACAATTAGGTGCAACCCTATCTGATATAATGATTTACATTAGGCTAACAGACAATTTCTAATAAAAATAGTCGTGTTACCGAGCACCAATTTTTTCAGAAAAATGCTATTTTTCTATTTCAGAATATGTTCCATTTTCAGGTTTTATTGCAATTTTTTTAAATTTGTACATCCTGTGCAGGGCCTTACTTAATTTTATCAAACCATATTCAATTTTGTTTTATTATAATTCTTATATTACTACCACTTGAATTACAATATCTTATTATTTTTCTATGTTCTTACCTGAGTATTCCTTATATTACTAGTTTTTCTATATTTTATTATAAATATTATATCATACCTTATATTATTATTCTTACAAGTTTGTATTCTTATATCTAAATTTATATATTCATATTTCTACAAACTACTTGAAGTTATTTCATGAACGCATATTTTAATTTCATTATATTTTGTTATTTTCTGACTTTTCACTGTGATCAAAAATCATATCTGATCACTCGATGAAGTCGTGCTGCCATTTACGAAAATTTACAACTGTTATTTTATTCTAAAAACCTGATCTCCTAATCTCTTTGAACTATTTTTTACCACCCCTTGTTCTAAAAAAATTGTAAACCTACTTGAGAATACCATGTCTTGAGACCCACCATGTTATTACTGTAGCAAATATTTGTTGTTTCTACTGTTTTTTTTTACACTGGTAGCCGCTTCTGCTGCGGTAGGGCATGCATAAATCTAAAAGTCTTATTCTGCCACCGGGGCTCCGGGTTTCGTGGATGACTGTTTGTGCCTGGGGGTCATTAAAAACGGGAAAGCAATTTCTGCTTGTCCCGTCCATTTTTCTCTGGAGACAAGAGTTGATTTTCCCATTTTTAATGACCTCCCCAAGTACTGTACTAGTACTCGAGTACAGCACGGCCTGTTCCATAGGCAAGGACATGTACGAGGATGTGATGCCTCACCTTGCACCACCGATGCTCAGAGCCGCAAGAATGACATTACTTTTACCAACTACGGGGGGCCTAACTGGGCTTTTTTCGGTAGCTATGCACCACCATGTAGTCGTACCTGCCATGCTGTTTTAACACCAGCATACCCCCACTTTATTCAGCTTCCAGGAATATTAATCGACCATACCGGTACTCAATAGCTTCTCTTCCACCACAGCGCAAGCGGTAAACAGCGGAAGATGTCGCAATATACAGTGAACGACAACAACAACAGTTTCAATACTACGAACTATGTGTGGAATAACTATACTATCGCCGATGATCGGTCTCAACTCCTAACCTGGCTATCACCCCTATCACCCAAGCTCCGGCACCGGGACATCCAAGAGCGCCGCGTCGACAAGGTGGGGGAATGGCTCACGCAAACTGAAGAATTCCGAAGCTGGCATGACTATCGTGGGGAAGGTGAAGGTATTAGTGCAATCTTGTTTTGCTATGGGGATCCAGCGGTCGGCAAGACATTTATCAGGTAACCAGGGTTATTCTTGGGAGATGGGGGGAGGAGTGCGAGTGCGAGTGCTAACAAGCCGCCGTGTCAGTTCGTTGGTAGTGGACAGCTTATGCGATCAGGCCAGAGGACAGGACATTATTACGTGTTTTTACTTTGACTTTGCAGACCGAAAGGAGCAGTCTGCAACGAGTATGATAGGTTCATTGCTGAAGCAGATGGTAAGTGGGATGGAAACAATTCCAGAGGAGATATCACGGGTATTTCAAGCACAGAAGAGAGCCATTGGTGGACGAGGACCGCGACTTCCGGATATCGTGAAGATGCTACAGGTCATTACATCCTCGCTGCGCGTCTTTATATGCATTGACGCCCTTGATGAATGCGCTGTGGCGCATCGAGTCAAGATCCTTAATTCGCTACAACAAATTCTCGACAAGTCACCAGGCACACGAATATTTATCACTGGAAGGCCTCATATTCGGGCTGAGATCGAAAAGCGTCTTGCTCGACGAGTGATAAGTGTCTCCGTAGGCCCCAGCAAAGATGATATCATCGGATTCCTCCGTGTTAAACTTGACGAGGACGAAACCCCGGAGGCGATGGATGAGAGTCTAGAATCAGACATTCTAGAGAAGATCCCCCAACAGATGTCGGAAATGTACGTAGGAGAAATGGCATTAAGAATCCCACCCGAGACTATCAGCTAACAGATATGCATCTAGGTTTCTACTGGTTTCCTTAAATATCGACGCGATCTTACACGAATCCACACTCTATGGGAGACGAGAAAGGCTAAGCAAAATGGTAGACGGATTGGAGTTGGGAGATGTTTATGGTGCGACCTTTGAGCGGATAAAGGCGCAAGATGGAGATAAATCGAGACTCGGAATGGCAGCGTTGATGTGGATCAGCCATGCGGAGCGGCCGCTGCAAGCGGATGAGCTCTGCTATGCCCTCGCAGTCCGGCTAGGCTCCACGGATTTCAATGCTGACAACGTCCCTTCGACGTCGACATTGGTCGGCTGCTGTCAAGGCCTTATCACGGTAGACAAGGAGGCATCAACTGTGCGATTGATCCACTTTACTCTCCAGGAGTATCTTTCTGCTCATCCCGACATATTCAGTAGACCTCACTCAGCAATTGCGGAAATCTGTTTGACTTATCTAAACTCTCAACAAGTCAAAGCCCTTTCGACCGATCCTTCTCCGGGCACCCAGAATACACCATTTCTAGAATATTGTTCAGTATATTGGGGGGCCCATGCGAAAAAGGAGCTCTCGGACGGTGCGAGATCATTTGCCCTAGAGCTATTGAAGAGGGATTATGGCCTGATATCGACCAGATTACTTCTAACTCCAGTAAAGAATTTGTATGTTAAGTACGCTAAGACTTGCTCTCCGTTCAGTGGGCTACACTGCGCATCATTCTTCGGTATCGTTGAACTTGTAACTGGTTTAATAGAGATGGGATGTCATGATATCAACGGAGCAGATTTTTCCGGCCACACACCACTTGCATGGGCTGCTCGAAATGGACATGAGGAAGTGGTGGAAATCCTACTCGGGCGGGAAGAAGTCTACCCCGACATGCCAGGTATGGAAGGCCTAACACCGCTCTCGTATGCCGCTTGGAATGGACATGAGGGAGTGGTGGGAATACTACTCAGACATGAAGGGGTCAACCCTAACAAGCCGGGCGATTACGGCATGACACCGCTCTCGTATGCCGCTTGGAATGGACATGAGGGAATGGTGAAAATGTTACTTGGGCGGGAAGAGGTCGACCCCAACAAGTCAAATAATGACGGGCGAACACCGCTCTCGTATGCTGCCCTATATGGGCATGAGGGAGTGGTGAAAATACTGCTCGAACAGGAAGAGGTCAACCCCGACAAGCCAAATAAGTACGGCCGAACACCCCTCTCGGACGCTGCCTCGCATGGACATGAGGGAGTGGTGGAAATACTACTTGGGCGGGAAGGGGTCAACCCTGACAAGCCGGGCCCTTCTGGCCGAACACCGCTCTCGTTTGCCGCTTGGTCTGGACATGAGGGTGTAGTGAAAACGCTACTCGGACGGACAAAGGTCAACCCCGACAAACCCGATGATGATGGCCAAACACCTCTCTCGCTCGCTGCTGGGAGTGGCCATGATAGGGTGGTAGCTCTGCTACAGTCTCACAAGGTGGTAACCCCCAGTATGGTTCAAGGTCCAGGAGACACCGCCTCGCGTGGTTAACCACTGCCCCTTGCCTATTGGGGCATGCCATTCATGGCGATTTCCCTTTCACGCCACCCTTTTCAGATGGAGGAAATCCCATGAGATGGGAATGCAGATATGCTATACCCTGAGGATTTATAAGTTTCTATTTACAAAGTTCAGTAGAGTTTGCTCCGTGGGGAGAACGAGCTCTATAGTTATGGGAAGGTCGAGTTTATAGTTTGTAGCCCTCATCCTCTCATACCTCTTGTTTATCTGTAAATCCTTGCCCGTACGCCTTGTTTTTCTGGTACAGCTTTTTCTTCCCTTTCTTCCTTTCCTTCCCTACCCCTTGAACTATTAATAGACTGTGCATAGTGTTTTTTTTGGATAGAAAAATTAGTGTACGATAGTGCAAAGTTCTTGAGGAGATTTTTCACAAATATACCGGTATAAAGATAGTACCTGCTTTACATTAGAGGGCCGTTGCCACAATGATCCGGCTCAATGAATAGCGTCATATCATCCTTAGCCGATACCCACTAGGTGCCCCAGGTAAAGGGAGTGATAAAAAGGAAGGGGGCATAGCAGACTGGGTTTTCTCGCCCCTTATTTTTCTCATCCGCCTCTGACCAACCTGATAGCGTGGAACATACTACTAGACAAGCCACAAAGTGGATATACTGTAGTAAGTACTCATCGATCTCAAGACTCTTCAGTTAGAAGCCGCTTTAACGCCACCCGACAAGACACACTTATAGGAGTGGGGAAGAAAGTAGAAAGTGGCCAGAGTATTGAGGAAATTGGTTGGGGGTATCCCGGCTATATATTCTTAGACTAGGACTAATATATATTGGGGAGAGCGGGTACTTCCATCTACTGTTAATGTCTACTAGCCTAGTTTACACATACAGCTGAGCGGGAGGAATGGGGTACTGTGTAAGATACATCGATAGGACCTTATGTTAATCCACTACCAATAGCTGCAGGCTATACTGTACTGTACTAGTAGTCTAGTACGGTGGCTTTAACATCATTTCAGTATTATCTACTCTCTTACAAACGAAGAGTGACTGAGCACTGCTAGCACCCTGAGAAGGGGATCCTAGCATGCGAAGGGGGAGGAAACAAACCACTCAAGGAGTGGAAATAGTTATACACGTATCAACAGCAGGGCTGGCGCAGTCAGATTATTAATTTAGTGGTGAAGGAAAAACATATAGTATAGTAGACCATACATAGCACGGGTATGGAACCTGAGGGGATCATCTATAGATTGGGTGAAGTATACGGCTGAAGGATCTTAGGATATGCAAGTATTAATAATAAATATTAGCTACATTAGATCTTCTCCAGTGAGTGAGTGGGTGGGTGAGTGGGTGAGTGAGCGAGGACGGCCCCACAATGAGTATCAGGGATAAATCTAACTCCAATAAATGAACATAAATACAGACACTATTCACTAACTCCATGACCCCATGTCTAGAAGAATATTATCAACAATAAAACCCTGTTTTCTTTTCTTTTTCTCCCGGTTCTTTAAACTATGCGCAAGAGTGACAACTTAGCAGCAGGTCTCCCACTAACACTGTATTCATGGTCGACTATATTCCAGATCGGCAGGCCAAAACCCAAACCAAAGCAACACACCCTGACAACGCGGTGATGCAAGCACCCTACCAAAGCATTCTTTATCAAATTCGATGAAAAAAACCTCCCTCGTCCGGAACAGTACCCAACCTCATATCTGTTGTTAGGAGCGCTCTACCGTACTAAAACAAGAAGGTCAACGATAAGAGCGATCTCGTATTGGTCTCTTATTAAGTACCCGGTACTGCAAGACCCCTCCCTCCAGAAAGCTTTTCCGAGAGGATTTCCGAACGCAGGGGTAGGGATTGATTAGCAATGGGTATGTGACACCATCCACACACACCTCCCAAGCGTGCGGGGAGGGAGGGTATTTGGATACAAAAAAAAAGGAAACTCCGTTGGCTCAAAAGACAGAATTCCTAGTATAAATTGTCTCATCAGACAAACAATATCATACCACACTACCTTCTGTGTGCACGAATAGGGAGGAGCATTCAAGTTAAGAAAGGCGCAGAGGCAAACACACCAAGTGTGCGGCAAAGAGTAATTCATTGTATTACCGAAGGGCAGCTATATGAAAATCCTCTCTCCGGTGAATAGATAGCTAGTAACCCAGCACCTCCTACACGAGTGATCATTCATGACAATAGAGTTACCCTCCCCTGCAACGCCAAGCATTAGTTGATTATTACTAGCCTATGTGATTCTTTTCACAAATCATCCAATGCCAACTCAGGACAGTCCAGAAGGTCTATATAGTAATTTGAAAGGAATTGTGCTCCGACTATGATAGAGAGTCTATATCTTCGTCCGGCTTTCCAAACCATAGAAGGCAAACCCCCCCCCCCACCCCTGCTCCTAATTCCTGTCTTACTTTTCTTAGGCTACCCCGCACTCCACCCCAATGATATACGTATAATCCAGAGTAGAACTCTATCACATCGTAGCATAGTAGGCGCTGGTTCGCCCCTCAGACATATTGAGAAAGGCTAATTTCGTCAATCCGGTATATGAGTAAGATTTCTTAGACTGATCAACGATGACCTACGACAAAGGGGGATTAAACCGTAATACTTAGGCTCCTGCCAATTAATTCCACATGGTGTTGATTGGTTCTCGGCACATCTTACCCACTGACCGCTCCAGTCATATATTTCACTTAATGCTGCGGTTGGAACGAATACTTGTCCTGCTGGCGGGCAGGTGGATTTGTTTATTCTCCGAGGCAGAGAGAGGTGATAGGAAACCTTTCATGTTTACTGTTCACAGATCATATTGCAGAGGCACACACATTCACCAGAGAAGATAAACTATTTCCGTTCACGGTTGGCTGGTAACAGCAAGATCACTTTGGGTTTAAAGAAATCATTACCCTTGTTTATCACCGCTATCCTGGCTGTGGAGATGGCTGTGTGAGAGAGAAAGGGGACCAGCGCTGCCCCATCGATAACCATATCACATAAGAGTATTGCAATATTCCTGGGTCATGATAACCCCGTTCAGGGCTTTCTACTCGGCCCTAGAGTCCGACGTCCCGAGTGGGTAGCAACGCTCCACGGGGCAATGCCTGAGTTCAGATAATTCATAACTCCAACTTGACTCGCCCGGGCTACATGATAGTAAATTCTTCGAAATTTGTAATTTTAAGCTCAATCGTAGATTCGTAAGAGGAAAACCCCCAACCATGGCCTATACAAACAGCAAGAGAGCAAGAATGACCACCCAACTAGTGAACACGACATATGGATAAAAAAAATATGGGAAGGAAAAAGGCGTTGCAATTGTAAAATTAGTTCATCACTACCTATGCTTTCTACCGTGCACAACCAGAAAGAGGAGAGAGAAAAGACCAAGCGGTTTACAACTATTCCACCATAGGAAAGTCTACTTTAGAAGTATACCATCTTAAACTTTCCTTGAACCCTCGAGGGAAGAGGTTAATGTTCCCAGTGTTAGTCGCACTGTGTGGTCCGTTAACTATGTTATGTTAGCTTTTGTATAAAAAACAATAGCAATTATGTATCCCCTACCCACTCCAATCACGAATCCTGACTGCTTGGTGATACAAGGGCTACCATAAAAGCTCTGCGGAAAGAGACAATTCGCCTTGAGGACGTTGTTCGTATGGTCATTTGCCTCGATGAATTGACGGACTTGATTAATGGAGCACACGGTTAGAATACGTGTGTCCTTGCCACCCTACTCTAATATTAGTATATGAAATGGTCTTTTGAAGGGGGTGTATTCATGCATTAGAACTCAAGTAGCTGGTCCTGTGTGCGAGATCATCAGGCTCGCTCTCCTCTTGCGGCTTGGGGCGTACATGTATATAGCCAACTGCAGCAATACTATCACTCGAATAGATTTGATTGCTATGGGTAGGTAGGAGTTCATGATCTTCAACAAGATTCTCTATTCCAATGTGTTCGTAATGACACCGCTGGCCTGGGCCAACAGAGGCTGGTTGGAATATTGCGAGGTTGGACTGAGTATCCCACGCTTTCAAAAGAACGGGAACACGATCTTCGAGCATTCCAGTGTCGCTAGGGGAAACAAAGTATCTTGAATCTCCAGAGGCCATACGAGGGGAGTAATCCATTACATGATCACTTGCTGGTTGCTCACGAAAACGAAGCGAGGTAATAAATAAGTCTGGCTCTGCCCAAAACCCACTATTAGAAGTATCTGTGAGGGTATCGAGAAAAACAGCCGTGCATTTAATCAATTTTTGAAGATTTGAACAACCCTCGAATGCATAGACCACAGTATCCTTAGGCAGGCACTGGATAGACCCGGAACTAGTGATAGGAAAGTGCTTGCTCCATAGATTTTCTCTGCTAGAATTTTCTTGAAGAGCTTCAACTTGGGTGGACAAAGAATCCAACGCCGCTGGTAAGTCATCAGAGGAAGCCGAGGACAGTAAGGCAGTGAGAGTAGGATTTTCGGCTCCCATGTCAGGGACGGCAACTAATGGGCTCCCCCTGATCCTCGGGTTGTCTGGTTCGTTCAAGATTCCTTCTATCTCCCTTCTCAGGCTGGCCTGCTTCTCAGTTTTGTCAACAAAGTTCGGCACAAACTCTCCCATCACTAATTTATCATTGCTCGAACTAATAAATTCCTTAGTGTTAGACGAGATGCCTTTCCCCGGCGAGAGGGCATGTGGCGATGCTGGAAGCTTGGGAGCAGTATTGAGGCAATCCGGCTCTCTGGGCCAGAGATTATTATGGGCTTTGACAGAAGCCTTATCCGACATAGTAGTATTTCCCCTATCTTGGGGAGAACAGAGGCCCAAGTCTTGCTTAGAGGTTGGATGGGCAGTAAATTTTTCTTGCTCTTTAGAGGGGCTGTGAAGGCATTAGTCTTGTTGTTGAAACAAGGGAATGAATTATTAGCCATACTTATCAAGAAGCTCCATAGATGTATATAGTTTAGCTAACGCGCTTCCTATTGGAGGCTTTGGATTTTTCATGTTCTCCTGATAATCTGTTCGTAGCAGTGTTGAAGAGCCGGGAAACCTAGAACTTGATCCTAAAGTTGAGTGACGTCCACTTGGAACAGTAGTACAATCCGGATCTTGTCTAGCACTACCGCTAGGCTCCGGAGTTGAGGAGTGTCGAAGATATCTTGGCTCCCAATCCTTCCGACGGCTATTAGTGATTGTTCCTCTAAAGTCAGTTAGAGGTCCAGGAGGCCAAGAACGAGGACCTTCAAGGGCGGTAAGGCTAGGAGAACCATGACCTTCAAGAAATCGCAAATTAGTCTTCAAATAACAAAAAGAGTTGGAGACAATGGCCCCGAATGTATTACTAACTTTCAAATCCATTCCCCGTGTTTTCTAGTATTTCGCAATCCCTACGAAGTACGGCATTGAACTGCTGTTCCTGTTGCATTGAGGGCGACTCATTAAATTGAGAGCCCTTGATACGGATGAGATTGTCTGCACGGTAGGCCAGTCAGAGACACAAGGTGAAAACAACGAGTGACAGAGAGTGATTATAACGGTGTCTTACTTCTAGTCAAGGAGTTATATGAGTCGTCTTCAGGCGAAAAATGAAAGACATCACTACCCGGACTTTCTGGACTCTCTGAAGTGCGCTTTCTTTTGGGAATATCCCTCGGAGCCTGACAAGGCCCATTATTAAAATGCGATATGGAGCGGGTAATTAAAGGTTCAAGTGTGTGTCTGGGTGAGCTGGGGAATGGGCGCTTCTTGTCTTGGCAAATAGGCGAAAGACCTCCTGAACTAGGAGATCCGATGTTCCTACAGGAATCGCTCCCTTGGCCACTAGGTGTAGGTGAATTAGGAAGTGTTTCGAACGGATTCCTGGACCGATCGAGGCTGTCTCTGCTGACTTCAACGGGTTAACTTAAACTTCAGACCGTAATTTGGATTTTAATGAGCGTGCTATACCTTTACGTTCATGCTGACTACCTTGTTTCCAACTGCCTTGAGTAAAGGAAAGCAGTGAGAATTTTAGCTATAGTTATTAAAGGTCGGAAAGATGTACCTGAAAGCTCCCAAGAACCCGGAGAGGCATTTTTCAAATGAGAAAAATGAAGACCTTCATCCCGAAGCCGCGGGGCCGGGGCCGAGCTTGAAAACCCCTGATTAAAAGCAGAAGATGGTTCTTGAATTCTCCTAGCTTTGCTAGCTTCTGGATCTGGAACAAGCAAACAATTTTCATCCTGGGCTTGGAATTGATTACCAGCATTGCCCCTATATCTCTCCACCGAGGAAGTATCAATGGATTCATCCGGGAGCCAGGAAGTCTCACTATCTACAGCTCCCCGAACAGCGTCGGAGCTTGAGCCTATGGTCTCTCCAGATGGGGGCCTCATCCCGATGGAGGGCGCTTTGGCGAGAGGCATAGATGAGGAACAAGGTAAGAAGTAAGGGGAAGGAAAGACCAGGAAAGAGAAGGGAGGATGTGGTAAGTATGAAGGAAAAACAAGAGATTATAAATTGGACGAAGAGGAGGAGGGGAGACAGAAAGAGTGAATGGTAGAGGGCAAAGGGATCGGAGGTTTTAGAGAGTGAGGGTACGGGAGGCTGTGGGTTTGTGGGCGGATGTGAAGTTCACGTAGACTAGTGACACAGCGCGCGCGCCTTCAAGTTCCACGATACTGCACGCAAGGCCCAGATCAAAAAGTGCCAATGATACTAGACGCAACTGCTGTTCTCTATACCGGTACTTTTCGCAGACAGCATTCCGCAAGAGCACTGACAACAATGATGACTGTAATAACGGTAATAATAACACTCTGCAAAAATCATTTAATCAGACAAGAATAAAGCATTACCAATTAACGGACGGCAACATAGAACAGACAAGAGCAGAAAGGACTTTACAGTACAACCAACTAGATACCAAAGCTACCGTTCGCAACGAGGGCCCCACTCTCCGTATTTCCCAAAATTTCAACCAAACACTTTTCCTCCTGATCTAGTAATGCCCGAAAAATGCTAAAGATGCCAAAGAGTAAAAACACATAACCTTTCCTTCCTCTTGAATAGCCGGGGAATAGCACAAATAGCCACTTCAGTCCTCTTACCAAGTCCGCAGGGCACCAGCTTCGCTGCCGCTCCTCACTGAGGTTTCGAAAAGTGGCTTTCTCGTAGCCTCTCTCCAAACCTTGGTAATCCAACAAGCGGTGATAAAGTCCCTCCACTCCTCCCCGGACATGATCCCCTGCCCATGAAAATCATCCTCAAAAATCTCGATACAGCGCCCATTTTCACCATATTCCCCTTCCCTCGGAGGCCTCTCTTTGGCAACCACCTTCTGTACTGGTTCAATCAACCTCCAAACACCATGCTCCGAGCCGCCCTCATCAATCTGTATCTTGACAAAAATCTCGACTTTGGCCCCAGGGGCTTGAGTTTTATACTCAACATTCCAAACGCCACCTGATATCCACCCGCTGACGAAAGACATCAGACCAAACCCATATGCCCCGACATCTTTGCCGTGGCGAAAGCACTGAAGATGGTAATCAGAGCCAACAGGCGCCTTCGTGATCTCGTACAAAATATGGTCTTTGTCAATCATGCTTGTGCGGGAAGAACGAGCTAATTCACGGTTGGACATGACCTCGGGGGTTCCCTCCGATGCAGCGTAAGCATTCAGGTGAATCTTCATACCCCCAGAGGAGATGGATTGAGGAAGACGATATATCGGATGTGATGGGCCGGTTTGCAGAATTGCCGGCGGGGGCTGGTGTTGAGGAATGACATTTCCTTGATGTGCTTGATCGGGAGCTGTGATGTCGATCCTAACAGATCCATCAGAGAATGGAGTCGTCGTGGTTGGATAGATGATTGAAAGGGAAATTTCTAGAGCGAGGGGAGACATCTTGGCTATTTTAGTGACCGTAATAAAGATGGCGGGTGGTCGGGACGATTTCTCTTCTTGAATATAACCTATTGATCCGTTGGAGATGTTGAAACGTCACTCCGACAAATTGGAAAAAGCTTATGTATAATACCGAGGAGCCGCGACCTTGTCGCTAATTATCAGATCTCGAGCCCATCTGGATGGTCACCGGGCTACAACTTACGGTACAAGCCGTAATACTGGGCACGGCAAACTACTATGATACATACAGTAATACTACTGGTACAAAGAATACCAGTAGTAAAAGACATTCGACGCACCCGAGTACAGGGCTCCCATAGTCAATTATTTTCAGATACAGGATATCTGAGTCTCGAGATTACCAAGGCTCGCCCACTACATAATGAATGAACCCCATTACTTCCGACACTGTAAGTCGCTCATCTTAATTTCACTTTACAAGTATGGCAATATCGCTTGGGTAGGTCGAAAATCGGATGTCTGCGGGAGGAATAGCGCCCATGTGCCCACTACCAGTACGATGCACCGACCAGCTATCCTACTAAACAAGCAATACCTTATTTAGCCATCCGAGAAAACATCACGATTCTACAGCCACCGTATCCGACATCACTTCCGCCGAGGCCATGTGCAATCAATGGTGGGGGATCCCGGACAGACGCCCTATCCTACGCCATGGCCGAATCATAGACATCAATTCCCCTGGTATGGTAATGTAGGCAGCAAGATCGGATAGAGGAAACAGATGTCTGAACGATGCTCGGGCATGGAGGTTAGTGGTGAATTAGACAAGGGTATTAGTGTCAAAGAGTGTAATACAGTCAAGGCAAAGATGATCTAAACTAGTGGGAGCGCTACCAGGAAGGGTAACAAGCTTTGGCAGTTTGAACCCGTGTCTGACCCATCTCTAGCTTCCAGCCCAAGTACTAGTACAGTAGGTGTCTTTTGGGCAAGCAGTTGTGCACAGCGCACCGTCACACTACACAGTTATCTCGACCAGTACGCTAGCTCCCCCCAGATAGGGCGATGACCCGGGCCAAAGTGCGAGTTCCACGAGTCCCATCTAATCATATTAGGGGAAGGAGAACAAGCACCAGCCATTCCAAGTGCCTACCACCGACAATCGCAAATCCGACCCCCAACCCATGGCGACTAAAAAAAAACCCTCCAGTTTCATCTATGCATATGGGTTTTGCTTCACGCAGAGGCCATCCATCAGGATCGAAGACCGCAAAAAACCAGACTCTCTCCACCACTGTGCCAGAAGGGCCGAAATTGGCAATTGTGGCCATTCTAGTTCCAATCCGCTCCGATACCAATAGCGCCGATCTTAACACAAGACAGCGGCGCAGCAACGGACGAAAAGTCCCAATCCTGCTAAACAACCGGGAGATGCTTCGCAGACTGAGTCTGTCGATTAACTTATCGGTGCACGTTATAGCAGATACTCTCTATCCACGAGTTAACAATACAGCAGGGAAATAGGATCTAGTGACCGCATGATAAGAGATAGTAGCAGGTAGGTAAATTCCGGAGCATGTCCTGCGGTGCAACTTTTTCGTATCCTATAGACGTCAAAAAAAAAAGGGCTCAGTGAGAAGGATCTTAAGGGCTCTCGGGGAGCGCAGCATGATAACCGTGCACGAAGCGGCTGTCTCGGAGGTCAAACATATTGATAAAGCCCAATGTTGTTATAGCATATAATTGTCGTCACAGTTGTATTCGTCCGTGCTTCACCCGTAGAGCTTGCAGATGGACAGGGCGGCAGGTGACCAGGTGGAGGGCCGCCGATAAAGCTACCGTATACAGCACGGTACTATATGTATACAGCGCCTCCGATCGAGAAACTATAGACAAAGCTGGATTTTTGTCCCGTGAGAGAGATAGAACCTCAAAACTCCTTAACGAGCGAGTGGGAAAGGCCAGCAGGAAAATACGATAGAGGTCACCAGGACAGGAGTCCAAGCTCAAGGGCTCAGTCACGGAATTCCAATGGGGGGAGGAGATGGAACAATTGGGAAAGGTGGGGCAGTAGAAACGAGATCGGAGGATCCAGAGGGTTAAGGTGATATGCCCGCCGAGCCCTAAAAAAGAAAAAAAAAAGGTCAATATTTAATCAAAGTGCAGCGGCCAATAATCGAATTGAGGGTAGTTCTTAGCCGAGCTGCTCACGAACTGATTGCGCTACGAACATAAGAAGGGGGGAATGGTAGAGGTATCCCGAATACGCAAGAACCCGCCAGCCCCTCTAAAGGAATTAAAGCATAGATGAGCTGTAAGTTGCATTATACAATGAATTCTCTTTCCATATCGGTCAATTGGTCGGTTTAGGGTGGACAAAGGAAATCGGTTTTAATGGTCGGTGTACTAACCGCACTTACCATGATTTAGCAAGACGCCGTATTATAGTATACCGGTAGTGGGGAACGGAGAAGGAAGAGGAGAAAGAATGATGGACGCAAGGGACGGATACTTGCCCAGGCGGGAAGCATCCGAAAACAGGGGGGGGACCTTGTTGTTGGTTGCAGGAAGGGTGAAACACCCGAGGAGGACTATGCACTTGGATTAAAAGGGATTCAACCTTCTTTGAGAGATCATGAACTAGATTCACCAAAAAGCTCTGATGTTGCTCAGCAACATCTTTGTGAAAAAAAAAATCTTGCAAGTTGCAATATTGACATCAAGCTAATTGTTTATTTAGACCTAGAGTAATGTTACTTAAAATAGTGAGATAATTTATATAAGTGGATTTCATAAAAGGAAGATTTTAACTACCTATAATCATGTCTAAACAATTCACATAGTTTGGAAGAATCCTAATTTAAAAACACCTCTATTTCTTCCAAGTTATACAAGCAAAATCCTATTCTAATTTAAGATTCAATACTGAAATCTATTAAGAGTTACAGTTCTCTCTTCTTTTGAAAGTAACTAAAATGCATAGCTGTAAAAATATCAATCCTACTAGGAATATTTAAAATATTATATTATTCAAGAAAATCTTATATGGCAAGCAAGTTATGTCAAGGAGAAAAATATCATAGCTGTTGCTAGCTATATATAAAAAAAGTTCTGAATTATGATAGTGGAAAGGATTAGATAGCCTTTCTTGATCCAATATGGGTAGAGATATAGGTAGTAATAGAGGAGAATGAATGGAGACTATACTCAGTAGCAAATTACCCTTTTTTTATCTCTTACTTTTCATCTCTCCTCCTACATACTGTATATTCTATCCATTCAACTCCATATATTTACTGTTTATCTGCTTACTTTTTCACCTTCCTGATAATTCCACAGACCCCTCGGCATGCCTCACTCCCTCTATAGCCCATAACAAGTTCTCTATTTTCGCATTTCCCTCCTCGGAACAACTGCATCCATCTGTACCGTAAAAACTTGGGCAATTGAGAATGGCGCGAGGGCATATGCAATTTCCCTTTTGGATCAAAACCCGACTCAAAGATCCTCTCAGCCCTAAGTTGAAACGGATGAAAAAAAAAATAAGACAGGTATTCCTAAGAGAGACAACTCAACGTCCTGGTGAGATTCTCAATTGTTGCTGTTTTTACGGTATTGCAGGATGGAAGGAAAAAGCAACAACACTGCATCTTTTAAGACTATCGAGCTCATTATGATACTCGTGTACTTAGACTACCGCTACCCTTTAATGTCAGGATTCCCCCAGCCAGGAGCCGTGTACATTACGATAAAGAAGCTTCCTCAACCCTTCTCACCTACAGCCTCAAAAAACCAAATAAACTACCGTGCCATGCTGACGAAGTCGAAGGGCTGAGAAAAAAAATTGCCATTTACCGAATTCCTCTCTATACCTTGACCCTGCAGGCCCCAGTAAAGCCTGTCCCGGTACATATTCCGACCCTGATCGTCATAAGATATTCTGGCTCCAATATAAGTCTTTATAACACAACCATTCTCGAGCTTTTACGGTTATTTCGCTTTTTTTTTTTGCTGCCTTGCCTCGTGTTATCTATCTCACTCTCTCCAACCAGTTTGCTACTACCACAATCATAAATCCTCGTGGACCACGACCGAAACTTAACCTTCTAAACAAAAACCGTTCCGAAAGCAAACCTCAATCAAAATGATGTTGACATCAATGCGACTAGCTAGCCACATAATGAGTTGTCGAGTATTCGAGAAGCTCTTTATCGAGACAGAAAGTCAACAAAAGCTCTCGGGTTTGTCTTTCTATAGCCTTTATTATACTTCTTGAAAGCTGACCCTCCGCTTCGGTGGAAGACTATTGCAAACAATCAAACATTTCCCCTCCAGTCTACATAATCCGCAATCCTTCGCCAAGAATGTACTCCTGTCGGGTCCGAATAAACGGTCGGGAATACATCTCCATGTCAGGCGTAGAATTCGAGAGCGCGAACGAAGCACGAGAGTGCGCAGCGGGCGTGGCATTGGACAGACTCGTAGGCGATACCATCGGCTATTGTGAAGCCGTGTGAATGGAAGGGAAGAAGAGGGGCCACTTTTGTACGCTCTGAGTGCGAAGCGCGGTGGTGGTTATGGTGTGTCTGCAGGGTTTTTTGGGGGGAGTTTGTACCCTTTCTCCTCATCTTTAGCGGAGTGGGGCGGCGTCGGAGAACTTTGGAGTATTTCATGTTACCTCTTTTCCTTTTCTCCTTTCTTTTGCCCCTTTCTAATGTTTGTACAGTATATATGACTCGTTTTTCCGATTCCTTTTAATGCATTATATCATACTCTACCATCTTCTGTTTTTGTTGAATTGGGTGTGGTTTAAGCTTTTTTGATAATTGATACCGGGTAGGCTACCGTATGCGATATTGGCGGTGGTAACTGGGACAGCTCAGACGTTAGAAGCTTATCTATGGAGATTGCCCGCCATCATAAGCTCTAAATTAACTTGACTTGTAGTAATCAAAGCGCAGCAATGATCGCCATCTCCTCGATTCCATGGCAAGCTACTTCCGCTAAAAGCCACAGCACACCCTAGCAACAACGCGCTGCAGCGATTCAGATACACTACCGGTACGGTACAAGTAGAGTAACTCCAGGCTAAAAATATGGAGACCCCCGGAACTGCAGAAGCTCTTGTTATCTGATCAGACCAACGGGGCTCGAAATCAGGGCCAAACCGAGAGTAGCAACGTAGCGCAAGCTCATAGCGCAAAGTTGAATTTAAAGCATTCTACAGCACAGTTCTACGCCTGGATAATGGTCATGTTGCCCTACCCTACGTTTTAACTTGGACAGGCGGAATTTGTCCCAGGGCGCCCGAGCTTCCTATTCTGACGGAAGAAAATACGAGCAAAACAAAATAATGCGAGGGGAAATTTCGACAGACTCAAGACGAATTTCCCTTGTCTAAGCTAATACGGCATTGGATGCTCTGTGATCCGCCCCTTGGCGTCTTTTTTATCATGTATCTAGGCTCTAGCACCAGTATTTCCTCACAAGAGCAACAACCCAATAGACAACATAACAACCAAGAGGTTTCCCCTATGTCTTTAGCTTGTGCCAGCTCCCCTACCTAGTTGTGCCTTGTCCCTCACCAGTAGCGGACCGGTTCCTGACAATTACACCAACGGTACCATCTAATGAAGAAATGGGACACCCAGCGAGCGCACGATACACAGAGCACAAGTTAGCCTCTCTTTTCCGTATTGGGGCAAAAAACCGTGTAGCCTGGGCTTCAACTCCGGTATTTCCATGGGATGAGAGCATTCACGAGCACGGAAGTCCGTGGCCTACAGAAGAAGGGAAAGACAGAACTTGAAATTGAACAGCAGCCAAGACCGCATGCCTAGCCATCGGTATTACCACTGAAGCCCATATAACCCACTGCCCCTGTCTGGCCTCTAATATCTACATTCGAAGACAGCGCCTCGGGATGGAACAGTGCTTGTCTGACATTGCATGGCTTGGGCCAGCTGAACTTGCGGAGTTCATTAACTAGTGTTTGCAATTTTGTTAACTTGCTTGGATAAGCCTATTGCAGTTTAGTTCTGTTCCTTATCTGACGGTGGAGCGAACCCTAACCCTAACCATGCTTTATGGTAGCGGGTATGATACAGTACTCGAGTACACAAACTTCCTAACCTGTCAAACGTCGCCAAAAACAAACTCTCTCCAGTTCTCCCCGAGCACCTTTACACACTCGTCTATTCCCATCCCCTTTATCCCCGCGATAACCCTAACGGCGCCTTCCAATGCAGCGTCCATATCCTCACCAGCAGTGTGTAAATCACTCTCCACGAGAACCCTACCCTCGGGAACTCCCTTCACCGTCTCCATAATCTTTTCCATATGCCCCTTTTCCGGCCGGGCATTTATAGTGGATGAGAAGGAGAAGAATACCCTTGATGGGTATCTTGTTTTCGGCGATGGTGGATTGAGGTATTGCTGGAGTGTCTGGACAGGGGCTGAAAACGAGTGAAGACATATCCTTGGGGGATAGGGCTTTGGTGTATATTCCTGTTTCTTCTCTTGCCGTTTCCCCACCTCCTCGTCGAACTCATCATCATCACTATCCCCCGAACCCTCAATGTCGGGCAAATACTCGTGCCCCTCAGCCCCTCCCTTCGCTCTCCTCCTTCTCCTCTTCATCTCCTTCCGACTCTCAACCTCAACCTCATGCCCGCGCCACAGCTCGCGGAAAATGTCAAACAGCGCGCCGTGGCATTGAACCCCATGCACGCTGACCGCACGGTTCAGTTCCCCCGCTAGTTTCAACTGCGCGACAAAGATCTTCTTCTGGTGGTCCATTGATACGCGGTGACTCGTTAGTCTCTTTCCGTCTTCGGTGTCCCCCGGGACATACACTGCATGGCCTTCCGCACCTGCATTGTCAGGGAATGGTATTCGAAAGCCCCGGTCCATGCCTATTTCCCCGACCAGTGCTTTCGGGAAAGTTTCCAAGTGGCTGCGGAGCTCGGTCACGACAGAGCTTAGCTTTCTGGGGGCAGGCAGGGCTGAAATAAGGTCTTTAGTTGGGGTTCCGGTTAGGACAGAGAGGTAGTGCTCATTCTTATCTACCTCCCGCTCACCACCGGATCTAGTATCGTCGTAGATAAGGTAGGAAAACCAAGGATGGTAACCAAAGCTCGGGACAATCTTCTCCGGATAATCCCTCGCGAGTGAAGCTACGAGCGGGAGGTCAGACTGGCGGGTTCCCATTATTGTCAAGGATTTAGCCTTCATGGTCGGTATTGCCCCAGCTTTGGGCATGGTGTCCGTTGGGTGGCAGTGGGCGTCGTGGATTCCTAGGCCCCATGTTGATTCTGTGAAAGAGTCTTCGGAACCCATTTTTGGTATTGGGTAGTGCGGTCTAGCGGGGTGGACTAATGGAATTGGGATGGAATTTGTTGTAGTGTTCCTGTGCGGCCCAGGCAAGAGAGAGTCATAGGCGCCGAGCTCTGCACTTCGTTTTTCTTGTGATTATTTCGACAGGGGTTAGATACCCTAGCCCTAAGATATGCTGCAGAAACTTAAACAATCGGACCATGTGCCATGTAGTTGGGAATTACCTACTCTAGACTAGGGGCAAAAAGCACAGCAGAAGGCGAGCTGCTTAGCCGCTCTCAGGGGCATAAAAAAACAAAAGCACTAAACCTTACCAGATGAGGCAACTCCAACGACATCACACTTGATCCAATTATTCAAGTACCGTATATACAGTAGCAGGATACGAGCAGAAGTGAATGAGGCCAGGCCTTCTTCGGGGTAGAATTGCGAGGAAAGGAGTGGGGTACTGGTAGGCAGATTGGGAGGCTAACCAAAAATTCTCATTTAGATAATTATGCACGCTAGAGAGCTTTGGGCAAGTGCTTTTGAAATCAGCGGGGTTAAGGTGCTCAAATAAACTAAGAAAGATACAAAAACGGAATTCAAACGAAGTGGAGGGATAAGGAGTAGTTGATCCGAGACGATGGCCAGAAGAGGCATACAGGTGCTATATAGGTGACTTTTTATAGCTGTGAAGCTGATTACTTATATAGGACTTGGGCGCCTCCGTGAATGTAAGGAAATTAGGTTCAAGCTGGATGCTCTCACATATAATACTATCAGAATAAAGTGCTGTGCTCTAGTAGCTGCGATGCGGGGGAGTATGCAGGCTAGAATGAGTTGAGATGGATCTAGAACTGAGGCTGCGTTACTGTGAAAATTTGATCTTCGCACCCCCTACCTTACCATTTGACTGATAGCAGTTCTTAGTTCTGAGTGAATTCTTGGAGATAGGTATAATCAATTTAGGTCTCTAGTCTTTGGTCCCCTCTACAGGGGGCATTGCCTGTAGATGCGCTTTGGGGTTGAAGATTATTCCAGGTAGTAATGTCTGTCATTCGTCACTACTGAAATACTAGACATGTTTTCTTTTAAGCGGCGGTGGTGTCACTTGTATCGGATCGTCTTGGCTCGCGGTTCACTTTTTTTTCTCTAGAAGTAGACTTTGCGCTTTGTCGTTCTAGCTACCCTATTGGGCAGAGCAGTTGGCCTGGAAATATTTCTGGTACCGGTTCCCCGATTAGGATGGCAAGTTGAAACGAGTGATAAACCATGATGGACACCCTTTGTCTCTCTCGTGGTGCTTGAATACGGATAGGTATGGGCAATCCGCCGACCATAGGAAGCCCTGTTCTGTAGATTATAGACCCTGGGGAGCACATACATCTCTACTTTACCGCCAAATACTACCTCCCCCAGGATTTGCGATGATATCTATCTTCCCCATCTCAGTGTGCGCTGAATAGACTAACACACACATGAATGACGCACTAACCCCTTCGACTACTATTTCCGTATGGCCACACTCAGCTATCCCCAATCTCGATAATCTAGATACTATGTTTCCCCGCATTAATTTCTTATCTCTGTGACTTCAAAACCCCCTTATCCCAAAACCTGACCTAGTATCCCGGATTATTAATTGTGCCGGACAAATCCTTTAGGCCTTGGCCGCCCGGGGTAGCGGGATACAATTGCAATATCTAGCTCCTCGGGATTTTAAATATACAGGGAACATGCCCCCTCGTTGTGCTCCTTTCTTCACACATTCCCCAACCCCCTCTACTTTCCCTCACCGCTGCTTCGAGAATGATCGATTTGGAGAATAAACCGAGCGGAGAGCTCTATAAGGGGCGATCTCAAGGCCCAGAGCCGCACCTCAAACGCGCTCTTGGTGCGAGGCACCTGCAAATGTTAGCAATTGCCTCGAGCATCGGGACAGGTTTATTCATTGGTAGTGGGAAAGCGTTGAGTACTGGCGGGCCATTCTCGTTGGTCTTTTCATTCGCTTGGTTGGGGCTTGTTCTTACCACTATGATGCGTAAGTGTCCACCTCTCAACTCGAATTGCTCTTTAGAGCGTAATGTTAATGGGGGGGGGAGGGTAAAGAATGTCTTTGCGAAATGACGACCATCTATCCGGCAAGCGGTTCCTTCGTGACCTACGCTACCCGCTACATTGACCCGGCCTGGGGCTTTACGATTGGGATCATCTACTGGGCGTGCTGGATCGGGGCATTCGGAACGGAGGCTACTGCTGCTCGGATCTTGGTCGGCTACTGGCTCCCCGTGGGGTGGAGTGACGATCCCGCCCATGCAGCGATCCTTATGACCGCCTTTAACGTCATTATGGTAATGATCCACGTTTGCCCGGTTCGTGTCTTTGGGGAAATCGAGTTTTGGGTTAGCAGTATCAAGGTGGTTAGCGTTTTGGTATTCCTTGTCGTGATTTGGGTTATTATGGGGGGTGGAGGGCCGGACGGAAGGGTTCATGGTGGGGAGTATTGGGCAGAGGGTGCGGTTCTCAACGGTTTTAAAGGTAATGATATTATGATATCATGAGCCCCTTACCTTACCTTATCTTACCTTACTGACTAGGGATCCTATCGCTAACTGTGAGATTAAGGTCTTTCCAGCGTGTTTGTAACGGCCGCATTCGCATGCGGCGGGACAGAAGTTGCCGGTGTTGCAGGCGGCGAAACCAAGGATCCTATGATCGCCATGCCCCGTGCTGTCCGCACATTGATGTTCCGCATCGTCTTCTTCTACGTTGTCACGCTTCTCTTCCTGACCTTTGTCGTGTCGGCGAAGAATCCAGCTTTGCTGAGATCCAAATCTGGCAGCGCCGTCGAGGCTAGCCCATTCGTTATCGCCATCAAAGAGGCCGGAATTGGCGTTCTTCCCGATGTACTAAATGTCATTGTCCTGCTATGCGTTTCTAGTGTTGGCAGTGTAAGTATCTACACCGGGTCCAGGGTTCTTTACAACATGACCGATATAGGCCTTATTTCTTCTCGTTGGGGATTTGGTAAGGTGGACGAACGTGGCAGACCGTACGACACAACCCTCCCCACCACCCCCAATAGTAATAATAATCGTAGTCGTTATATAACTTGATGACAAATTTTGATGCAGGCGAGAGAGTGATAGCTGATGATGATTATAGGACTCGAGCGATCCTTGCAACCGCCCTCGTTGCCGTCGGCTTATCCTACATGAACTGCTCCGCCTCTGCGGCGACAGCATTCACCTGGTTCACCTCGCTCTCGGGGATTGCATTCCTGACCTGCTGGCCCACAATTATCGCTAGTAACTGGCGTTGGCGCGCTGGTATCAAGGCTCAGGGGCTGAACCTTCTCCACCTCAAGTACACTTACAAGGCTGCGTTTAGGCCCTGGCTCCCAGCGTTCGGTTTCGCTTCGTTACTCTTCATGCTCGCTTGCCACGTCTACGTTAGCGCCTCGCCGGTCACGGGACGTGCGGATGCAGAGCACTGGTTTCAGAATTGTATTGGGATTCCGCTGATGGTTGCCTTGTTTGCTGGGTATAAAATAGCTTACAGGACGAAGTTTGTTACTGTTGTAAGTGCTGGATTTACTGCTTGGGCGGGAGCGATGTATGGCTAATGGGATATAGGACGAGATGGACCTCCAAACGGATAAAGCCTGTGACTCGGACATTGCGGAACAGTCGGAGAAATTGGATGTGTATTATAGACAGAGTCGTAAGGTTAGGGCATTATCGTATATTAGATTCTAGACTAGAAAGAAAAGGTGTTTTGTATTATACTATGCTCTGAATGAATGAATGAACGAATGAACGAATGAATAAATGAACGAACACCGGTAGATGCGGTACCTCTTTCTTTCCTTCCTTCCCTGGCATGACGCAACGCAACAAACAAGCAAAAAACCTCATTACCGACTAGCAACCCCCTCCTACCCATTCCAACTCCACCTCCCCTCCACCTCCCTCACCTTCACCTTCCCCTCCCCCTCACCCAAATCTAAATCCAAATACCCACTACCAGCACTGTCGCCCCTCCTAACTCTCCACTCAGAAACCGGCTCTAGGGGCCTAATCAACGTAGCGTAATTCACCCTCCCAATCGGTAATACCATATCCTCCACCTCTCGTAAACTCCCCTCACTCCCCCCACTCCTCCTCTCAAGTCTTGAAATGCTCTCGTTGTTCCCCCATCTTTCCTCTTTACCACCATCACTACTACCACTACTACTACCACGACTAGGCGATGATCTCGCCCTCCACCGCTCAGCCAGTATCGCGATACCAACATCGAAATACACCCTCAGCACGCGGAATAGTAAAACGAAGCTGGAGAGGAACGTGGTGATGAGGGCGATATTCCAGAATAATAGGATTGTTGGTGGGAGGAAGAGGATTGAGAGGAGGTGAGGGAGGGGTATTAGGGAGGTACGGGGTGGCATTTGTTTTGTTTTTTTTGCTTTGGTTTGGTTTTATGGGAGGGGGGTTGTGAAATGTCTAATATAGATTCTTAGAAAGGGAGGGGTTTTGTGGAAGGTTTGGGAGAGGGGGGTTTTTTTTTCTTTCGTATACTGGATTGTCGTGTTCTGCTCTCCTTCTTAAACCCCCCTCCCCCTCCCCCTTCCCTTCCCTCCCAACACACACATGTCCCTCTTACGTAGTAGGTAGTCTAGCGCTCACTACCCGTCTGCATAAGATCTCGGAGATTAACTTATACGGGTAGGGTTCACCATTACCACTACCATTTAAGGGAAACCTCCAGGGGTCATTCCCGATACTACTGTAACCCAACCCAACTGCCGTTATCCACGCAGGGTCCACACCAACCTTTCTTTCTTTTCGCTTCTAACCATCCATCCATCTAACCCTTCCTTCCTTCCTTCCTCGCATTTAACCACCTCGCCTCGCCTTGTGCCATAGAAGCTCGGTGGAAATTCCATGTTAATCGCCGAATCCACGTGGGAACACATTATCCAAATGAAGGAAGGAAGGAAGGAAGATCGAGTCCTTTCCACTTCAGTTGGAATTTAGGAAGGAAGCGGGGTCGGGGGTCATGTTCGCCGATTAGTTTTCGGTCGGTCTAACTTATCTATCTATTTTTGGTGGGAAGGGAAGGTTGGTTGGTCGGTTGGTGGATCGATCGGTGGGGAATGGATGTCTTGGTTGATTAGAGCGAGTGGTATTGTACGAGTACTGTGTTGAGCTCTAGTAGGTGAGTGGGTGAGCGAGTGAGTGAGTAAAGTGCCGGCGTTATTCGCGGCGGGAATGGTGGGGTTGGTTTGGTTTGGTTGTGTTGCGGAGGAGCGCCGGTGGTGGGGAAACCCTGCGCGCACTCGTGCTGGGCTGGAAGGGAAAGGCGTTTGTTGGCGAAAGACGGCTTGGCGGATGGGTTTGCGGGTACATACCGTGGGGTAGTTCTTGCCGTAGGTTATAGAACGGTAAAAGTAACTTTGCCCACCAGGTGGTGATATTTACGGTATCGGCGGCGTGCATGCGGAATCACCAAGAGCTTGTATAGATAAGCCTTTTGAGCTACTGGATTTTGACCTCTGTCCCCAAAGTGTTGCTATGGTGTGCTCCTTGCTGGTATAGTTCGTGATATATTGCATCTTGCTAAAAAGCTAACCCAACCCCGCGTCGACCCTCCCACAATCCCACTTGTCTATCGAGAATTTAGATGTTTATACTAGCACTCATACAGAGACCACCCATAAAACAAAAAGAGATAAGAAAAGGAAAGAAAAGAAAAAAAAGAACTCCATATTGCAGCACCGTGCACCAAACCCCAGATCATTCCGATCACCTTCCATAGCTTAAGCCACCTGCTTTCTCAAATTCTCCCTTTTCTCCACATCCTCCATCTCTTTCAGTACCATGCCATTAAACTCCTTCCACCCATCCAGATAAAGATGATGCCCCGCATTCCTCACCACAAGAACCTTCGCTTCACCACCCTTGCCCTTTTTTCCTGAACGCCATTCCTCACCGCCGATCCAACTAGGCCCTTCCTCTACCGGGGTGTTCTGAATCTTCTCCTGTGCTGCGTATCCACCAGCAATATCCATCCAGTCCATCTCACCATACATCCAAACACTCGGAATACCGAACCTGTTGACTTTTGTCAGGTCTTGGACGCGCCATAGGAGGGGTCGTCGAGCGTACGCTCCAGGCGCTAAAATGTAGGCAAGGGCATATTCTCCAGATCCGCGCTGGCGGAAGAGCGAGTACGCGTAGTCGTGCAAGGCGCGTGATTCCTCTGGGGGAAGTTGATTGAAACGGCGTGATGTCCAACCGCTAACTAGTCGAGGGCCAAGAGGCCCTGACCAACGGACAAGCGAGAAAGGTGAAATGTTGGCCTCCCAAAGACATACCAACCATTTTGGAAGTGGCCTCCTCGGTGCCGGCGCGTTGAGAGTTTTGCCTCCTAACGAGGTAGTTGATGCGGATGCTGACGCGGGCGCCGAGGGGGATGGATAGGAATCTTTGGGGACCTTGAGTGAATCAGGGAGGTTCGGGTTACTCCTGGTTGCTTCCCGCTGGGTTTGCATAAACTCTTGATCAAGGGCACTCTTATCTCCCTTGGCGCCTTCATCTGGGAGGTCTTCCCGGACCGCATAAGGATCTTCCGGAACACCCACAGGGGAGGCTAGGATAAGCTTATTTACACGGTTCTGGTACTTGAGGGCGTATCGCACCGCGAGGTAACCACCAAAGCTATGCCCCATAAGTGTGAATCGTTCAATTCCTCGGACCTCTCGCCATTCCTCTAAGGCATCAATGAACCAATCCTCTGCTTCTGTAATCTTTCCCTCAGAATCTTTCGACTTGATTGTAAAGGGAGGCCGGGAAGAACGGCCATAGCCGAGCAAATCAAGTGACCAAAGCTTCCATCCAGGCCTTCGAGAGAGTTGGTCATAGTTTTTATAAAAGAAGCCCAAACCCGCACCGTAACCGTGGAGCATAACTAGATGATTCTCCGGTGTTCCCTCTGCGGTGCGAGTTATACTAAACTCGTTGATGAGGCGATTTTTCCCCGAGAGCGGAACCAAATTGGAAGCACATTCCCGTGGACCATGCTGGTCCGCTGAGGGTGGATTGGTAGTAGCTTCTGCGTGACCCTCTTGTGGAGATGTGGCGGGAGCTGGCTTTTTGTTGAAGGGTAGGTATCCGAGAACTGTAGATTCAGCAACCGTGGGAGATACAGCTGTCCACTACTCATCATCAGAAGGGATTAAAAGATTACGAGTTAGGGGAGTGCGCAATACCCATTGTGAGAATCCTTCTTTATACCCCAAGGGAAATAAATTACTTGGAAATCTCGTGGTCTTTGTCTCCGAAGCCGTTCCCTGAGTTTCAGGGGCTCGCTGCGAAGCTAGTGGGCTCTGCTGGGTACTCGATTGTAACTCTTCATTGGGCGGACTGGGCGCCATCAGATGTTGTTGTCCTTGTTTGGTAAAGGTATAACGATTGAAATTACCGGTATGAAGTCTGGGGTGATATGGATGAGTGAGAGAACAAGGGAAATGGAAGCCAATGGAGAGGGAAGGTTGGTAGTTACCGAGAGAGAGGTTGTAGTGGGTGGGATAGGGTGTTATATATCCAACGGAGCTTTGATGCCAGCGGGGTTCAGTCGATAGTAAGGGGTAGGAGGGAGGGGATGTGAAGAAACCCTGCTACCGAGCCCTTAGGAGACGCGCGGCACGGAATGAGAGGTGGCAGTGAGAGGAATGGGATTCGGGTTGATAGGCTGTGATGTAGGGATGCCGGTGTATACTGTGAAGGACACGATATTTGAGCACTGCAGACAGTGTAGAGACGAACTCGGTCCGGGATCACTATTTGCCCGTGGCGGCGCATCTATCTTATCTCCGCCGCTCAGGGGTGTGAAATACCGGTATTAAGCACTTTTGGTCATGTGATATAATATAGTAAGCTTAAGTAAGTCGGACCAATTCGGGACAACCTTTTCAATGTCAGCGACTCTCACACTTTCACAGGGGCTTTGCCTGCCAAGAACACCCCCAGAAATCGACTTTTACACAAGCTGTGTTTTTCTGTGCTTAATATTTCTCTAATAAATATGCTTAATTCCGGTTTACTTTCTACAATTATATTTATATTTATACTTGAATTTTTTTATAGCAGTTTTTTCTTCCTTAGGAGATGAGTGTGGTTTTCTTGGCAAAAGGAGAAACATTACCTATGTGCAAGTACGAGTACTAGTACTTGTACTCGAGTACCTTTGGCTGGCATAAAAAAAACATTGATGGTATGGTTCCGGACACGTGAAGCTGTCAAGGTAAAGTACCTCCGCAAAAGTCTTGGTGAAACAGCCTTTTTACACCAAAACTCACTATGTTTGATCAACCCCCACACCTGGAATTGCTTCAAATAATGTTTGTGACTTAGCTAATTATTTTCACCTTCATTGAAGCTTTCACCTAACACCACTTATCAGCTCAATTAACCCTGTGGGGCTAAGCTACTAGGCTTCAAAGTGGATCATACCCATTGCTATGCCAATTTTGTATGTAAAATGACACTTTTTGGCTTACTCAAAACTTTAAGACCCCATAACTTTTCCAATTCTTCACTAAATTTATTAAGAGCTGTGTTTGAGCAGGAGAAAAGTATTGTTATTATATATGAGAAGTTAGGTTGGAAAATTCCTTGGGGTTCATAAACTACAAGTAGCTAAAAGTTGGTGTTTTTGGTGTAAAAAGCCCGCTTCACCAACACTTTTGGGGGGTGCTTTAACAACAAAACAACAAAAGAGGAGAGAAAGACTTGAACGGCAACAATGTCAGAATGATGTAAGAAAAAAAAGAAATGATGAGAAAGAGCTTAGGAAGAGAATTATAGATTCGTTTTATTGATTAAGTGGAAGGAGAGAGTGGGCTGTAGCTCCAAAGTAGTGAAGATTTTTGTATGAGATGAAAAGAAAGTGAACAGCCAAGAATATACCTAGATAGGAAATATGAGTGATATCCAATGTCTGAAACGCCCAATAATGCCAAGGAATGCCAAGGAATACCCTTTTTATTGCAGAAAAAAACCTATTCAAATTCACCAAAAAGTGAACAGGAGGGTCGGTTTTACATGTCCGGAGCTATATTTTGTAGGGAGGGCCCGGGATTCCCTGGTATGCTATTCTGTAGCTTTTCTCGGACCAGTTCACCATACTATACCGGTATGAGACGTGGACTGCACTGGGTGATGTGCAGCTCCGTGGTACGATACGAGACGGTGCGGTATGATACTTGTTGTACAGTCGTGTCACAAAAGTCCTGGCACCCTGGCTAAGTTTTACTGTGCAACTCAACTACCACTGATAGCAATCAGAGTAGAAATGCAATCACAAGAAACATAACCTTCTAATCTCTATTCTTGACCTCTAATTGAGGCTGAGGAGGACATACAAAGTGGTAAATTTGGAGCATTCCTGCCCCATCACTCAGTCTGGGGGTGCCAGAACTTTTGTGACACGACTGTACTCGTACAAGTACCAGTACTGAAAAGTGCACTGTACCCCAGTACCTCTCTTCCCTGCTCGTGTTAGTTAGCTTGCCCATGTCTGTTTCAACTCCCAATGACTACTCGTAGGTATTCACTCCGTGCCCATGCTGAGAATCATCTACGTATATGAAAGAAGAAAAAAATCCCCTGCAAAGGGCATTCTTCCCCCAATTTTCTCCATCCTCAATCTTCTAGTCTAGTTGTTGGATACTGCTCAGCTGGCAGGGGGGCCCTCAGCTTGGTGTTTTCCTTCTGCCAATCTCTCCTAGTCAACTCCATGCTGTCCTCGAACATTGTCCTCCGCTGCTCATGACGTCCCGTGGAACCGATAACCCCGAATTGGACCTTGCTGTCAAAGGTTCTCTGCCTTCCACCTCATCGCTGCCCCTGCTTCCGCCATCAGCATCATCTCCTCTTTCCTCGGCTTCTTCCCCTGCAACACATCCGCGTCCTCCTTTACCCCTGGCTAATCCGCTCGATTCTGCCCCGTGTTCACCCCCACAGGTTTACCTCAATCTTCTTATATTGGAAGCTTCCCTGCGGAGTCAGTATCTGCATCACCTCGCTCGACGTCGGAAATCTACATTGTTTCTCCTATTGCTGTTTTTATGGGTGGGCTTCTTTTTCTACCGGTTATTCGTCCTCGGCCGCTCTCCTTATTATTACCTATCCCTTCTTGAAAAGTTCGGCTTCGGTGGGGGTGTTGTGACCGCATTTCTCTACCACGCTACAGGTTACTACCATAGATCCATCGTTGAGCCACGGCAATTTGTTTGCGTGGCTAATCGGGGTCTTCGTGGATTCAATGTCAAATTGGTGAAGGTTCCGTTATCCTACAGAGAATGGGTACTTTGGTGGTGGGATTGGTACACATTTAGTCCTCCTCCGGCTTCGGCTCGTTTACCGCCTGCTCGACGTACTTCCACCGCAAAGAGAAGGACGTCTTCGGTTCACGCGAGGCGACCCGCGCCCCCGATACATACCCACGGTCACACAACCTCCATATCTGCCACCATGGCCGGCGGGAAAAGCTCTTCGTTGTTGACTCCGCATTTAGAAGAAGCTATGGAAGATGATGATAACGATGAGGTGGAAGGATATCTCCCCGGAGGTCTCCACCTAAAAATTGTTATCCTACCTAAAAGGTTCACACCGGACTTCCGTGAGAGATGGGAAGACTACAGGGCAGAGTATTGGGAGCACGAGAATGAGGTCCGAGCGAATCACCGCAAAGAACTTTATCGCTGGCATAAGAGCAAGTCGAAATCAAGCACACCCCCGCCTCCACCTCCTCAACTTGACCCCGGGGTGACTTCTGTAAGAGCTAGAAGGAATTCAGCGTCTCGCCCGCCATCGGTATCTTCTCGTGCGGGAACGCCCGAGCCTGATTCTGCGGCAGCGCCTGCGGTGACAAGACAGAGAAAGGGCAGTTTGGTGGCAAAGAGGCGACCCAATTTGGCACCGGGGCTGCGACCCGCAGGTGCTGCATCTGGCGAAATATCAGACTCTGGATCCACAACCAGTGCTTTAGAGGAAACTAGGCGAAGGCGTAGCGAAAGCCCAGTTACGGACAGAAGTAGCTCTTCGACGGCAGGATCGGCAAAGAAAAAGGCAAGTGGTAGGGGACGAGGGAAAGGGAAGAAAAACTGATGACCAGATGTGGGTTGTTACTTTTTTCTTTTGTTTTAGTTGTTTCTTTTTTCGAAAATATCACATATCCGTGATGCTAGAGGATGGCACATGTTGGCTCTGTTTCTTTTGCTTTTTTTTGCTTTTTTATGCTTTAGAACGCCACAGAAAAAAATGAGTTCGGATGTATCGAGATATATCGAGTGATGGGATATGAAGGTGATGTGTCATGTACTATCGTAGCAACGATACATTCATTATTCAACACCACTCCAATAACTCCAATATCTCGATACTCTCCTAGTAGTGGTCAATGGCTCCCCATCGTGTGTTGGCACCGTTGTTTGTCACAAAAGACGTATCGTATGTGCACTGATTGCGAATTCTTGTAGGATGATCTTCGGAGGTGGCGGGAGCAACGTACTGCATGTAAGTTCTCAAATACTACATCTGGACGATCCCGCATCGATGCTTCCCCCCTTATATTTACACTTGTCTCACTTCTCTCCCAAATGGCCAGAAGGGAAAATCCACAAATTACGGACCGCCGGGACGAACTCCTGCTTCCGCTATCGCTTAAGAGCATTCACCTCGGCTCCCTCCGTGGATGGTCTCCACCCCTCTTCTTTCTTTACCCCTCATGCTCGGGCAGGATGGCTTGTAGTGATTAGCTTTCCTGTTGTATTTCCCTGGTGCCCGACCATTGCACTTCGATTCCCTAACGCGTCCCTTGGATGTCGGATGGTTTACAAGTTATAGGTATACAGAGCCCGAACGCAGGGATAAACATTTGTATGGCAAATTTTCTGTGCGTATCTGACCGCCTATGCAAAATTTGGACTTAAAAAATGTTCGGGTTCTATATGCTTGTGACTTGTAATGGATGTATTCTTGGTCCACCGACCCTTCAGTACGATCACCGAGCCTAATGAAGATAAGCGGTATTATTTAGGGGATGCTCCCCCGTATTCCACATGATATTTGGCCTGTCAGATGTGAGCTTTTTGGGCTTGATCACATCTGGGCTTTGACCGGGAGCGGCACCGTCCTCCCCTAAAACCGCCCCCTAATACCATTCCTGGTGGCGGAGAAGAGGGTTCAGCAAAGCGACATCTACGCTTCCCTCGCGTTTAATTGTTCCCAATCACTAGGAAGGATCTTGAGTAAGGAGCTGCAGCGGATCTTTCATCGGCATCCTTAAGAAGGGCGGGGGGGCGAGCGATCGGGGGAAGAGGAGAATTGTGAGCCCTTCTACAGTCTCTCTTATTCGAGTCTGAAGTTCCTCATCTCCTATTAGGCAATTCCTGATAATTTAGCCTGTTGTCGGCCGGTGGTGGTGGGTCTCGCGCCGGCACAGCCAAAGGGTGTCTGGTTTCCCCCTTTTATCCTCTCTATTTATTCTTTCGGTCTTGTCTACTTTAAACGATGAATTGCAGGACGATAAGTTTGGGAACCCATAGGAATACCTGCCAAACTTGTCTAGTTTGAGGCAATGTATTTTTGGTCTGGACACGCGGGACACTACCCTAATAATATTTATTGCGAGAAGGAGCTAGGAGTGTTACTAAAGAACTGACTAGCTTTTGGAGCCTACTTACCACACGATAGTGCTGTTACAGCACGATTTTTTCTTTCTGCAAACAATTCTTTCAGAGATCTTGCCTACCAGCGGGTTCTTTCGGCATAGATGGCGAATTGAGTCTTTCTACGTTACGACTATGCACGAGTAAGATTGACGAAAGGCCATCTTTCAACAGGTAGCGGTTAAGTGGGACTATATTGATCAACCTATTCTACTTCATCACACTCAGTTGGGTGCTTGATCGTTTTAACCCCGGGTGTCTAGGATCTTGCAGACTGCTCACTCCTCTATTCTGGAGAACTTGGGTTACGGAGTTTCACACACTAGCATACGGTAACCGACAACGGCCGTTTGCGGAGGTATATCGTGGTGCCAGTGCGCAACAAAACGGAGAGATCCATACCGGAAGGAATGTTTAGACGAAAACATCCATGTTGAAACATGCACATATAGGGGGGAGTGACAGTATGTGATTGGAACGAAGTTTCTCACGAGCGCGCATTAGAGACAACAACGCATCTACTCCGACAAAACTTTCACGGGCTTTATAGGGCTTAGAGTTTGTGATTTTTCTGATGAACGCTGGGCTGGATAATTTCCTTTGCTTGCTTGTTTGTTTTGTTTGTTGCTTTCCTTCCTAGCCTTATTCCTGGGCTGGCGTGGTTATTACATCTTAAGTCGTGTACTGTACACACAGGCATTGCCTAAACATACATGCAATAAGGATTAGGGATAGACCAAGCTTAGGATAATTCTCTAATTTTAAATTTTTTTATTACGCATCTACATATACATACAACGTTATCATATCATCCGAACTGTTCTCTTTCAACAACTTGCTACATAAATCCTCAAGCGCAGGCCCCGCCCGTTCGCCGGGGGTCTAATAAACAAAAACCAAATCTCCTGACATAAATCCCGTCTCTCTCTCTCCCCCGCATCTTCCTCCACCCTACCTGGCTGCAATCCGGTACTTCCGACTATACCGAGCCCATCACAGACACTCCGTACGCACAGCGGTTCGGCTGGAATGGAATGAGCACAGTGCTAATGGGTTGACGGGGCGTAAATGCAGATGTAGTAGAGTGGTGAAGCCTGCAGTGAAACAACGTTTGAAGCGGGGTCTTTGTGCTGTACTGTGCTGTACTGTACTCGATGGGTTTGTGGCTTGTGGGGGCGGGGTTTGAATGTGATGGTGGCAGTGGTGGTGGTGATCGAGGTAGTGGTGTTCGCGGCGGTGGGAATAGTGAATGGGTGACTAGATGGGGAGAAGGTCAGTGGGTGAGTGAGTGAATGAATGAGGAGTGGGGAGGAGATGAGTGAGTGAGTGAGCGAGCGAGCCGGCTGTCGTAGTAGGTGCTGGTGGGCGTTTTTCGATGGGTCGTTGACGGCAAGGTTAATGTAGGGCTAAGAAGAAGAAGAGGTTTTGGGAGGGGTGCGGCGAAGCCTTGAAGGAGAGCCTGGAGAGGGGGCGAGGGAAAGTGAGGGAAGGAGGGAAGGAGGGAAGGTGAGAAGTGAGGATGGAAGTGCGGTGTACTTGGTCGATAGCGTTAGGAAGGGGTAGTTCGTCTCGTCGGAGGAGAGTTCGAGAATGAGTTGTGGAGGCAGCAGATTAATGCTAGGAGTCTAGTGTATAGTGTTGCCTTGAGCCTCGAGTGGAGAGGTGAGTAGTCTCCGCCCTGTCTTCCCCTATCGGTCGTGATCTTCTGACGAGTGGGCACTGCGGGGGAGGTCGTCTTTCGGAGGTAGCGGAAACGGGGAGGGAGCGGTTGTCCTTTCGGTGTTCTCCGAACAAGGAACTGGTGTGTGAATGAGATCTATCTCAATAGCGTTTGCTTCCAGAAGGCTGTGTTGGCAAGGTCTATTCAGAGGCTGGTGTGATGAAGTAAGGGTTTTGGCCTGGTTGCTCTTGCGGGGTAGGGGAGTAGGGCGAGAGCACCGCTTTAGAGCATCAGCCCAGTTTAATGGCCAGGAGTTTGAACTATTATAGCCCAGCTAGCCCCTGTAACTGCAACTATCGACATGGCTTGGGGTGTCCTGTGAGCATTGGGAGTGGGTAGAGTGGGAATGTCTAGAGAGGGGGGGTGATACAACCAGTAACTCTCCCCGGTTTCAGGAAACCGGACACAGCCCTGGCGTTCCCTACCAGAGGCAACATAGAACAAGGCGAGGAAACGTTAAAGAGGGCACTGAACAGTGGATAGCAGTGACAGTGTGAGATGGTATCACAGACGACAATGGGTGATTGGGTGGGGGTGTGATATATAGGTTTACGCTCAACAAAAGCCCTGCTGCACCTCTCAGTGCGTCCAAAGATCGCAGCCCGGACTCGTATTCTCGGATACAAGTGCATGGCCAAGAGGCGCTACCTGGAGTAACTGGGGGGCTATTGTGCTTTCTGATGTCGGGTATGTGTATCGCCCCATGAGCCCTAGGCTGAACAGTCTAACCCACACATGTTCGTACGATGTGTATTGTCGAGGCTCCTGCTCAATCACCTCGGAGCAGAAGCATGCCAGTGGGAGCATATCAGGCACCACTATACGGCATTAGGTCCTTTTTGGGTTAGTGATTGCCCGGCTCTAGATATTTTTAAAAGCGCAAAGTCTCTAACATACTTTCTTACATGCTAGCATTTAGTCTTTATATTTTTTCCATTGGCTCGGAAACCCATTCGTGTAGGCAGCGATGGCTCAACCTAGGTCTTCGCTTCTCACTTCCAGGAAGCCCTGCGGCCAATAACCCCTCCCAAACTTGAGAGGTAGCTTCCCGTAGCGCATCTAGCCTTATACGATACCCCGCTAGATGTCCGGATGAAGGGATGGCCTATCTTTGAATCAGAGCGCTCCCCGCCCCCGACACCGCCCAGAGAATCTCTAGAAAACTTGACACCTTTCCAGAAGACAAGGAGCGGGGGCTACGGAGAGAGCAAGGGGAGAAGTAGGATCGCAAGCCAGATAGGCGCTCCGGAATACCCTAATGGGGAAAAAAGTGGAAAGATGGTGGAAGCGGAGGATGGAAGATAGATAGGGTTTGGTCATGCTAGGCTAGTTCATGACGTAGGGTGTTAGGCACATTTAGCCCAAGCATTTCCTTTATTACAATATTATTTGACGCCCCGTACTGCCCTTCCCCCGGCAGAGTTTATCCCTTAGTGTGCGGTATAAGGGGCGCTGATATCTTCGGGAACGAAGGATTGCCGGTTTTATATCATACTCACTGTATAATTCTCCAAAGGTCATGCGGGAAAGAGCTGCGGAGGGGGAGGAAGAATATGTACTAGTGGGGAGGTCTTCGCCCAGTTTGTACCCTTTTTTTTTTCGAAGGAATTCTCCTTGACAGCTATTGCTAAGCCAGTCAATCAATCTATCAAGTCTTATTCGCATTCGGCGCATGCCACAGTGCAGTGGGGGTAGCAATCAGTGACTCAATTAGGCAATCTAAGTTCAAACGCTCCACGGATTTTTTTTATTTTTTATCGAGGTTACTTTGGTACTTTTATACGTCATTGAGCTGACTTTTGGCTGCATTGCGATTTAGGGAAAGTCTAAGTGCGAATTTTTGAACAGGACCATCTACGTAATTCACGGGTTATCACTCGGTGATACACGGGTGCTGGAAATGATCTGTGGCCCAGCACTCTAAGCAGCAGGCAGACTAAAGCGTTTGCAAGCCGCCTGACGGGTATCGATAGTGCGGGAAAAACTTTACTGAACGTGAGAACAAGAGAGAAGTTAAAGGTCAAATGAGAGTTGTGTTGAGCGAACAGAAGCGAAAAAAAAACAGCGCAAAGAAGACAAGCGGGCTCGGCAACCAATGACTGCTAAGTCAACCTCATGACTAGGCTTCGGCGAACAGCCCATGATATCAAACAACAAAGAATAGTTGCTGGTAGGGGCAGAAGCCTACGGGTACAAGTGGTAGAAGTGACTTGCCTCACTTCCAGGGAGGGATATGTAGACTCCTTGATAGGGTGCCGAGAATTATAGGGCCGCGAGAACCACAACCTCCCTAGGATGAGTCAGCCTGTTTCATTCATGTCAAGTGCGCCGCCCCCTCGAGGAAGATGTTGGTTCTCGCTGCCCTATCGTTTTCGGCACTCTGTCGAGTAGTCTAGGTCCCTTGAGCACATGAAAACTCTCTTTTTTGATGTCATACTACGACACATAGCATCTCATTCATGCAACTTGCAGCGGGCTAGTTGAGGATAATTAACAGGCAGGAGGGTATTACAGATTCAACTAGAGACCTTCGCTTTTGCGGCTATGCAAAAATACCTATTTTTGTTTTGCGCTCTATATTGGAACTAGGTCAGTACGGCGATTCGGGTGTTTGCATTTTCCAAGACTCTTTTCGTGTCCAGGTTTCGGGGCTGATGCTCTAAAAATATCGCGCTCTAGAAGCATGAGGGGTGTTCTTGCATTGTGGGTTCTTCGAACAAGGCCGGACACCAGAAAGTGCTCCAGTAATCATTGGCTACTCGCCTCGCGAAAGAATGTTGAGGGCCTCGAGAGCGCTAACACTCACCGAAGGACCATATTGCCCTAAGATCGGGAAGAGATATCCAGGCCTAACTTGATTGACGTCTTCTTAGGGCTCTATGCTTTTCTGCTCCCGGAGGGGAAATGAATATAAAAAGAGGAGATAGGAAATTTCTTGTATATATTTCTCTACCGCTTCTGTTCAATTAGGGGAAATAACTCACTCTTTTGCTCCGGATCTCCCCGCAATTGGGTAGATAAGGATTTGAGGTCCCTAGCCTTTCAATTGCGTGAATAGCTAGGGTTTTCCTAGACCCTGAAGTAACTTTCGCTTGGAACCGGATGTCCTCCTCGGAAACCTTCGGCAAGTCAGTCAGCCAGTAGGCATCGGAGCAGCAAAAGCACAGCCAAGCCTCTTGGGGGGTACAAAACTACACTGGAGGGACTTAGATAAGCTTGAATTTAAAGCGTGAGAGTGGGGGGCTTAGTCGCTGACTCTCCTAGGCTAAAAGTGGGACCCTGTCTATCCTTTTGAGCAGAAGGAGATTGGCCTAGAGTATGGAATTTGTTCTCTAGCGCATTGCCGCAATTGTTATTGGCTTAACGCGTATCCATGACATAAAGCTTATTCTAAGCTACTGTATCTATCACTCGTAACGATGGATTCTGCTCCTCCGGCTAATGGCTTTGCATCAGAGAAGTGCAGTTAGCTGATGCTCTTTGGCTTGGTGCACTTGTATTATATGTCTTTTCTTTTCTTTTCCTCGGAGCACCGGAACTGGTCATCTGGAGAGGAAAGAGAAAAATGAGAGGTATGAGCTAGGTGTTCGGTCTGTGGAAGAAGCGGCCTTGGGTTTGACATTGCGGCGAAGCTACGGGTTCTAAAGTGTAAATTCTGGGGCGTTTGAGATAATGACGTTGTGGGTTATATTCATCACCCAAAATAGTTTGGGATGACTCTAATTTCTCAACAATTTTGAGATATTTCTCAAAGTGTATCTATCAACTGGGTTTGTATAGCCTGAGTTTTCTGCAGCAGAGGATAGTATACAAGGTACAGATGTAAAGAGGAGGCAGTACGATACCGCAGCTTTATGATGTCATCGTCTCCTTAATATACAAAGTTATAGGCAAGTAAAGTGCATTGTAGAGTTTTGAGGCGTTTAGAAGCAAAAAATCTTCCGTGACTACCAGATGTTTAGCAATTTCTCAGAGATGTGGTAAAAAAAACGTTCCACAATTGGTTTAGATTTGCTAGGAGGGCGCTTGAACGATTGGTCATACCAATGTCAGCTTGTCTGCGTGCAGTGGTGTCCGTTTTTACATAGCGATAATCGCCGCTGGGAGTGTTTTGATATAGGACATGTATATTATGTGGCTATTCCGGTGGGCTGGTTCAGGCTTGTGTAATGTGGGGGGGGGAGATAGCCGGAATCGTGCCCTAGCCAAAGATTGCCCCTACTCTAGTGATAGCCCTAAACATACACAGGACTTAGGCTGAGCAATGGCAATGACAGGTGCAGCATATAAGAATGGGGTTTTCAGTTTAAGGGATTTTGTCTGTATTTTAGTACCAGAGTAGAAAGTTTTACCTACCTCCAGACATAAGTGGATTGAAATATAAAAAATAGTAATATGACAATGGACGTGCAGAGACGGCCTCCTTACAAGGCTTCTATATTTCTGGTTGCGTAATTTTTGCAACTGACTACTTCGAAGGAGTCACTCTAAAGCCCTACAATGTCTGAACTTTTTCCATGGAGGTCATGGTGTTATATTCTTATCTCACACTCTCTTTGATCAGGCGATAAAACCTGGAGACTCTCGTTAAGGGATTATATGGAACAGGGGCGCAGGGGTGAGTTTTTTTAGCAGCCTGGCTTTTAAAAAAGCAAAAAAACCGCTATTGAATCGGAGTTTTTTTTGTTCTAAGGACTTGGGTAAGCAAAAGAGCTAGGATCTAAGCCCGTGCGCGTAGGCAGGGGAGCGTGTGGAGAAACTAGGGTCTATGATCATAACTGCTACGGGACCTAATTCTGATAGCCCAGTGCAGCATTATTTAACAACGATCATCCGCCCTCCAGTTGTTAGAAAAGGGGATCCTCCACAACTCAGAGATATCCTAGCCATTCCCAGAATAGCAAGACATTTCTCCAACGACTCAGCTTCTCCCGTGCTTCTCACAGAAAAACCATTCCCCCGAAGAACAATGACGTCGAACGGCAGAAACCCCCAAGGCTCCACCCGCGGACCGGGCCTAGGCACCTCCCAGGGTGCGCCCAACAACCCTTCCGAGAGTGCTCCGAGGTCGAGAACAAATGACTCGATCACTCTGCCCCCCTCGCAATCCGATCTCGAACCTCTAGTCGAAATACAGAAGAGACTCCATATACTACTCTCCGAGACCGCCCCAGGCGGCCCTGAGCAAGGAGCCGAGCTGAGGGAGCTCACGGACCAGGTGGTGCTGGAATCCGGAACAGATCAGGAGACCTCCATAATGTTGCAGGAAGTGGATGATGGGTGAAGTAGACGTGTGACGCTCGAGTACGCCACGATAGACGCCTGCGAAACCGTGTCACTAGCGCAATTATTACTCCATCGTTAGGCCACAAATTAAACATTCGTTTTTTAGGCTAGATACCGGGCGGCCATGTTTTCTTTTTTTGTACTGTATTTTTAACCTACGTTTTATAAGTTCCATGGGTGATGTTTTCGTATAAGACGGGTGGTTTACCGCCAAAATGACTCGTCTTGTACGAAAACATCATTTATGGCACTTGTACTATTTCTATAATAAATAAAATTTAACTAATTTGGGAGTGGCATGTGCTTAAACCACATTGCGCCATGAATGTTACCTCAGGTGATGTCGGTCACAGTATATCACTCGGTAAATACCAGCAGTACATTTAAACACTGAGGGCACGATACAATGCGAACTCACCAGATGCTGTTGGCCGAGCCATTATAAAAAACACTTTAGATCTCAATGTGGGAGTGTTTACACACGGCGCACAGAGGGGGAGACAACCTAACCTAGATTTTTAGGTACATAATTAACCTCGGGCCGTAGGTACGAATATCGTGGACCTAGTCTAGTTCTTCCTCAGTAGCGCCCCTGCACACAATCCTCTCCGTATGTTACCAAGGCTCCATCTCTAGGACTTTGTCTAGCCATCCTCTAATCTCTGCATGTTGGCGATCTAAAACCTGCTTTTTATAAAGAAACAAAAATTTCCAACACTTTCTCCAACATGAATTACGATGGCAAAAAGCCACATTACCCCTCATAAGATTTTGAGATACCGTATTCGGCTATTGCACCCCACCGCCGTGATTTACGGTACGGCATCACTTGCTTATAATAGTAACATACTGTACAGTATTATTCAAACAGTAGGTCAAATAGACTATAAGGGATTCCTAGGTTCCGATACCCTTGGAGCAATATAAGATTTGTTAATGATGAAAACAAGAATTAAAAATAATACTTGGTTTAACCCAACGTTGCTACTAGTTGAATAGTCATATACTCGTCGTCGTAGCCTCCTAAATGGCTGTTAACTAGTCTCCCATGCGCTGGGCTTCCGTTGAGTGATATTTTTCTTCTACAGAAGGCTATGGTACCAATCCAAAATAAAAAAATAAAAATAAAAACTCATTAGAGCGGACGGTGCGAAATCCATAGTGGTCAACTCACATACTATCGTCGTAGGAATTCCAACATTAATACTTCTCGTATTCAATTGCGCAGAATCTAGAAAGCCAACCTCATTAGAAGCTCTTCCCTTATCGTGTGATCAGAACTTCACTTACCACATTATTGAATCAATTGAAAAAGTGAGTCGGAAATCGATTTTTCTGCTGTGTTCGGGGAGGTGATAATAATCAGCCGTTCATTTCCTAGTGGGGGCACCACCCCTAGGGAAATTGCGTGTGCAGCTCAGGGGTGGGTGCGGAGGGGGGAAGATTTCCCATTCGATATTTCTCTTGACGCAAAAGAGAGAAAAAAGTAAACAAAAAAATGGACAAATAGATGATCAAGCAAGTGCTAGGATACTGGTATTAAGGACTTAACCTGACAATATGTTCAGCAGGCATCGAGAGGCAAGAAACTTGATGTAAACACAACTGCTTCAGGGTTGAACATACAGTGATGAGCACCAACCTAGTAGATAGTCGATATTCACCTACTCCAACTAATGTCTGCCATTTTCTGTCTTTCCCTTGCCCGTTACAAGTGGGCGCTATAACACAATTTCATTCCCTTCTCGCCCATCGCTGATTTGGATTGAACACTGAGAAGATATGATCTGCCCTAGAGGGCTGTACCAATAGCAGATGATTCCCGTGTCACTAAGCTGCCGACTAACAACACTTGTGCGTCACCCTCGCTATACAACTCAGCAATTAATTTTGACAATACTTACCTCCCGTTAGCAGAGCTTGCGGGGGCCATTTCTAAGATCCAAGGGCTGTGGGGGGACAGAAATGTGCGCATCGAACAATAACAGCGTGGGCCTACGGCAGAGAGGGGTATATAGAAATAGAGGCCAGGCAGAAAGCTTCCCGCAAGGCATAAAGTGCTATTTTTTGTTTTCCCAACGCTTCGATTGATGGCACAAATTCGATCCTCCGTTCGAAAAAGAAAGAGAAAAGAAGAAAGTTTCTGGGTAGTGGTGCCGAATGTCTTGCAGGCATGTGGTTTAGTTGGTGCACAAATGTTGCTGCCTTTTCCTGCCTTCTTTGACCGGCATGAGGGAAAAAGAAATATAAAAGCATCCACCATGTATGCCAAGTTACCTGTTGAACAAAGTTTTCTTGAGTCCGCAATCGGCCAATGGTAAAAGGGGGGGGTGGGAGGATGTACCCTTATGAAAACTTGCTCTATCGTTTTTCTCAATAAAGTGCTCAGGAGCACTGCAGCACATTGAGCCTACATACAGGTGCCATCCCGGAACCCGGTACCCCACACCTGTGGCACGTCGAAGTACAAAAAAACAGCTTCCTCGAACGATACAGGCTACTATCTTCCGATCGAGGCACACAGTTCCACCTCACGGGGCTGGCAAAGATTGCTTATTAGTCTCTATTTTCTCTTCGCTTTAGTCGTAGGCAGAAAGTGCCTTTAGGGGCCCCCCCAGCCGTAGTTGGGAGAATGGGTGGAGTTTACCGAACCTCTGAGCTACAGATTAGTGCAACACCTCGCTCCCCCATTGGTTTATGTTGAGCCTGGGAACTGAATCTACGGTTTATCATACTAAAGATTTCGCCAGCCTTCGACCTGTGACGGTAGGTCTAAAGCTACTAGACTGGGCACGCAGGGAAATTTAGGGAAATCGCTACTGTTGAGCATGCCCAAAGTTCCAGCGGATAGAAACACATTCATGGGTGACGAGAGTGAGCGGGTCGGGAAGTGAAGCTGGTGAGCAACCCCCGCCGGATTTGTTCCTGCCTTTATATTATTAAGATGGCCATAAAACAAAAAAAGCGATATCAAGCTACAAGTACTCATATCACTCGTTTAAGAACTAGTTACCGGGTTGACCTTCGTTCCTCCCGGAACTCACCTCAGTCCTTAGGTTTCCTTTGCTGTTGGGATATTCCAAGAATGTTATAATACTAGTCTGCCTGCAATGCACCTGTATACACAATATTCATGATTCATAACTGTCTCAACCTCGTTTTGGTTCGTACCAAGGGTTGGCTCTCCGTGTAGTTGTTATCAATCATGTTTAGGGTAGTATCGAGCAGCAATGTAGATGTTTGCTAGCTTGCTCATGGTATTTAAAGGCGCCTTAGAATTAAATCCGCTGAGTACCGGTCTTACAGATAGGCTCCGCTCATACTCATATGCGTAACTGCGCTATGGTAGTTGAGTGCTCATTAGGGTTTCCGGTTTATTTAACGCTATGCTACAAACCCCTAGACAGAGGGATGGGATCATTATGAGATGGTATGATATGAAGTCTAAGCTGTACATCATACTAACTTACAGGTCGCTGTGGTCATAACCCAACCAATCCCTTGGCAATTAAATTAACCCATTCATCAATTCGTCCAACGTGATTCCCTTCCTGACAGCGTTTGAGAACCCTTCGTGAAAGCTCAGCCAGACCTTCTGTTCCTCTTCCTTCTCCTCCTTCTCTTCCTTGCGCTTTTTCCTTCTTCCTTCCTCCGTATCTTCATCTTCCCCCCGTGCGACAATACGCCCGAAGAAGTCTTTCTTGATTTCCCGGACCTTCTTTCTTTTCAAGTTTAGAGCATCAGGCGTGGTGGTAGACTTTTTGAGCTGAGGGATACCGTTGGACACACCCATGCGCGACTGGCGGGCAAGTTCGCGGCGGCGGAGAAGTTCTTTCTTGTGCTCTTGATCAAGAACTTGGCGGACTGCGTATCTTACAGGGGCCGGAGCTGATTCTGCAGAAGTTGCGAGAGTGGGATATACAGATAGAGTGTCGATTGGCCTGTGAAAACAATGTCAGTTAAATTAAATTGTTAGTGGTTAACGATTTACATACGGTTCCATCCTATATATCCAACCTGAGCCGAGGGTGGTCATACCCTCTACTCTAACCTTCTCGAACTCGACTCCCATGCCACACATTACTTCTACTCCCCTGTTCACCAACTTTTTCTCGCCTTCCCTGCGCACACTCGCTACTCCCCCCGCAGGGCCTGACCCACCCACAACTACAGGTTTGATGGAGGGTGAGAGTATCCGAGCAACCCAGGGTGCCAACTCCATAGCAACACTTTCAGAGCTCTTGAAACATTGATGAAGACGGATTCCTCCAAGACATGAATGAACACTCTGTATCAAGGCCTTATTCTCTTTTATCCCTTCTCTAACTTCCCATTCTACGGCAGGTCCTGAGAAGGGTGGTGGATCGATATCTTCTTCAAGCTGTTTGCTATACCTGCTAGTGGTTGACTCTTGTCTCTTTGGACTGCAGAAGAAGCTGTGGAAGGCAAGGATAGGGTGTGAGAGGTACCCTGTGAGTTCGTACTCCTGCTCTTGAAAAACGCGAGATGAAATAAGGTCTGAGAAATATAGCCATTCCGATGCCACATTAGGTTTAGTCAACAAGGAATCATCATTGTATGGGCGCGTAAGATATGTGGTGAAGCAATCCATCATGATCTTGTCAAACTCTCCTAGCCCCTCGACAATCTCTCGCAGTTTTTCCCCACTCGTCCTCTTTACTCCTGTGTCTTTAAACCCGGCTCTTTTTGTCACTGGGTCATTGTAGAAGACTCTCTCAACGGCTTCTCTGATATTGCCCCTTCCGCCTCCTCCGCCCTTCCCATCACCCTCGCCCAAGCCTCCGTCTCCAAATTCCTCCTCAACAATTTTCCGGGTCAGAAGTTTCATTTCTCTCCGAGATTTCAAGTCATCACCACATTTTGTTGCCGCTGACCTCAGCCTACTAGCTATCCATTCGCACCCAACTACGGCCGCTCGCATATCTCCCGCAGCCTTGCTTGTAGAGTTGCCACCCATGCATGAAAGTTCCACCAGCCGACGAACAGCACCATCCTCAGTTCTGAAACCTTCGCATTCTAGAATCGATCTTAGCCTTCCGACCATCGGTCCAACTGGCGGTTTTCGCATGTGTATTATTTCAGCCAAAGGCCTCAGAGCCTTGAGCGCAGGGGCGTAAAGATCATTGCAAACAGCCACGATAGGTCTCTGAAGCTTGAAACCATCATCTTTTCTGCGGCCTTTCTTCTTTGTCACGCCTTCAGCGATGTTATTCAACTTCTGGTCTGCGAGAACTAGGTCTATCAAGGCTTTAATGAACCCTCCCTCATTAGCACCTGCTCCCCCACCACCGGTCACACCATCGACCTCATCGACGACCAGACAAACCGGTTTTCCCATTGTGACCCTAGACGACTTTTGCTTAGACCTGTTGGTTACCGCGCCCATGGCTTTGACACCCTCATTACTCAGAATATCTTTGATCCTCCCTTTCACAACACCGGCGCTTCGTTCGTCAGAAGCGTTGACTTCGACAACATCGTAGCCTGCTTGCCTGGCTGCCACATGAGCCAAAGTTGTTTTCCCAAGTCCTGGGGGTCCGTGGATAAGTAAAATTTTCTTCAGCTCTCGACCTTCGTTTTCGTCCCTATTCTTCACAGGTTTATTCACCCCAGACGGAAACACGATCTTGTCCCAGGACTTAAACCAGCGAAGAACCTGTCGATGCGTACGCTCATCCCCCACTAAATCAGTGAAGCGTTTTGCTCGATACTTCTCCGTCCATAAAAGAGTTTTCTGGGAAGCAGTATTTGAACTCTCTGACATTACGTTTGTGGGTGGAATGTGCTCTGCTTCGCGACGGTTTTTTTTCATAATATCCTTTTCTATCTTGTACTCATCGAGTAAGCTGTGTATGTCAACACCAAAATATATTTTTTTAACTGAATCAGACTGCTCCAACAGATTATCTCCCAAGATAGGAACATTAGATATATAATAATCATCCCGCGCACTGAAAATCTTCTTTGGTTTCTGTTTAATTTGGATTGTCTCTCCTTCCGTAGTGACAATGGGGATATAAGTGTAAGATTGCGTTGTCCTATGGGTAGTTGGATGTGTAGGGGTGGATGAAGTAAAGTTGGTCTGTGAAGAAGGCTCAAAGGAGCCACTTTTGTCTGTATCGGGCGAAGGAATTTGCGGTGGTGGAGTAACATCCGGTCGAAAAGGTTGAACTCCAAGAATCGACGCAACTTCTTCAGAAGTCATCTTGTTCTTCTCTGTATCCCTCCCTACAGCGTTCAGGCGGTAAGAGGAATTTTCTAAAGGTGAAAATTTCCTACTGAAAATGCCACTAGATAAGCGCAAATTGAACACAGGCTTCAAGGGAGGTGGTTTCGGCGCTGTGGCCGGTTGTTCAGGAAGTGTGGGAGGAAGGTTCTGAGAATCATTGTCGCCTGAGTTCGATGCGCTCCCTAGTCCTGCCAATGCCTCTTCTTCATCAGAGTCAGGATAATCGAATCCCTCGTTGTCGTTATCGTCTTCAGCCAATGTAGTCTTGCGCTTCTTTGCGGCCGGAGGACTTGTGGACTCTAGCGGAGGTGAGGACCGAGGATAAGAAGCCATTGGTTCTTCAATTCGCCTATGGGCCCGAGGTGTACACTGACTTGGCGAAGAGAGGGTATCCGAAGCAACAGCCTCCGACAGAGACGAACTTTCGAACCTAAACTGTGAGGGTCTTTCTGCGCCTTTTCGTGTGGGGGTCACTGCTACCAGGTCAGCACAAAAACCCACGAAGTACCCATTGAACTAGGAAGCGCGTCTCGAAAGGAAATACCTGGAGGCAGGGAGCTGCTTCTAAAAACCGGTGCTGTATCTCTCCGGCGGTGTTGAATGACCACCCCTTCCTCCGTCAAGCGCGAGCGCCGCTCCTCCCTGACCAGATCTAGGGCTTCAAAGTCGTCCGAATACGATTCTATTGGCGGAGTGGGAAATGCGGCGGAAGGGTCTTCAAGATGGTCGGAAGGAAGATAGTCAGAAAAGAAGAGCGATGGGTCCAGGTCAGATGGGATTTCCGACATGCGTTTCGCGATTGGTCTCGTTGGGGATAGCTTAAGGTTGGAGACGGGAAAACGCGTCAACACTCTCAGAGGTGATTTAATTGAAAATTACAAGGGGCGCGTCAAAAGCCGCTGTCACGCGATCAGCGATTAGATCCATCAGATAACTTTGGTCACGGGGCTACCGGTCCCGCTGACGAGTGACTAAACCAACAGCCCCCAACCTCAACAGCCCAGACATCACGCTCACCTGCACACCGCCCCCTGTCTACTAGATTATTATTAGTCACGGTGACGTTTGAATTAATTGTCACGCTAAATTATTCTTTTCTGCACGAAGCATCTTACCTGTTACATTGCCGAGAGCAGTACATACTAGGTGAAATACTCGAATCCCAGATTTATTATTGTCATTCGTTTACCGTGCTTCAGAGGACTCCCAGACTCAGTACTGAGCCGCCTAAGTTACTCTGGCATCCCTTAAGAACCCGACTTTCATTCCTAACTTCAACAAGATAGTTCCAATCCTAGTTGCGTGCCAATAGATCAAGTGATAAGTAGACTATCAAACCCCCAGTTTGTTGTAAATAATATCATCTGTCAGCCAATTCAGAGTCACACCTCCAAACCCCCAAATCCGGCGATAAGTTAACTAACACTATCAAAATCTTCCAACAAAACTCTTATTTTTAGCTAAATTCGATCTTCGGCAGGTCTTATTTAACCCCTCCCCCATTCAGTCAGAGTTTAACAAACCTCACTGGGTATCACTCGCCCTGCTATTCCTTGAACCCTCAAACCCCCCGAAGGTGACTTCCAAATAACATGCGAGGACTCAGGATACACCACCCTCCCCCAGTCTCGCCTTAGTAATCATCTTTGTGAGTCTATTCAGGGATGGTTCGTGATTATTATGCTGAGGAGCCCCGAAACTCTTAGCTGAATTTTATGCATCACTATGGTCAATCCCCCACCATATCCTCGGATTTTTAAGAGCCTCTAGCTTGGTACCATCAACAGAACAGAAGATCTCGTTGGGGCCCGACGTGCTGCACTTCGAAGCCTACAGTAGCTTAGTAAAATTTACCAGATTCTAACTGGACCTAGAACGATTTTGAGAGTTTGTACGGGGTAGAACCTTCAATTTACACATAATCATCATATTTATTAACCGAAGCCTCTAGGATACAGTACACTCTTCTATTCAGCGAGCTGGGTTTCCTAGTGTGGAAGAAGGCGAGGTTTTTTATAATTTATCGTAACTCAGGAATTGCGCTTCCCCCCAGATCTTCGGCATTCGGCCCACACAAACCTACTAACATTAAAATTGTTGTCCCTACCCTAAGCTGTTCCGGCCCCCATTTACAAGACAAACCGACCTAACTAGCATAACCTTGACCTAGAAAGATTTCTCTCCCACCGTCTACCACTACTCCAACCCTTCATATCTCGTCCTGTCACGCTTACCTAACCACACTCTCCTCTCTTCCACCCCACGCTTCCAGCTCTCCCCTCTCTACTCCTCCCCCACCACAGGCAACTGCAGTTTCTTATAACCTATTGCACTTTCACCTGAATTTTTCGTCAATTCTCCCGGCATACAATGAGTATGTCAACCAATCCTCGTTTCACAAAGCATGCAAAAGTTAACGAAAACAACTCAGCCGCTATCAAGCTCGTCCCTAGAGGATTTACTGTCCTTATTGATAATAGAAACACCGGCTATGCCCCTACCAAGGAAGTGACTATGCCGCCTTGCACTCCTCATCCCGCTTTCTCTGAAAAATTGAAGGAGCCTAAGAAAGGTATAGTCGTTCGCTGCGGAGATTTCTTTTGTGCCCACTAATCCAATGCCTATACGGTTATAGATGAATACGACGTCCCCTATGATGAGGACTTCGATGCCTGGTTTACAAGATGGGAAGCTAAAGAAGCCCAACGTATTATTGACGGTGCACCAATTAAATATAATGAACATGGCCAGGAGATCGATGAGGATCTAGAGGCATACTTCGACAGAATCCAAATGGATATATCCAGTGGCCTTTACAAGCGCAACACCAAGAGACACCTTGGTCTTACGGACCGTGAGGAGCCTGGGCTTGTCGAGAGGAAACGTAGATGTTTGCCGCCGCCGCCACTTCTAAAGCCTGACACGACAGATGAGATCCCGAAGGATACTAAACACATAGTTCCAGCGGAGCCAGAGAAGTTCAGGGCTCCCATGCAAGGGAATGCGGCGACAGCTACTGTGTATCAGGGTCTCTGTGACAAAACCGACAGAGAGCAGAATATCAGGGTTGAGGTGAAGGAAACCGCACCTAAGGCGATGAATGCGAAAAATGCCTCTCCCGGCGTTCCCTATGCTGGCGACGATAATACTGCTACCAAACCACCCTCTGATGTCGCACCTACTCTTTCTATCGGCCAATCTATTAGCAAACCCCCCGGATGGCCTGAGTCTTTACCCGCCCCTCCGACCAGCAAAGCCTGGAATGGTCGTCGTTCTAGCCCGCCAGTTCAAGGCCCCATTTCCAACAGTAATGGGGAAGAGCCTAGCGCTTTCTGTGAGTCTGAAACTCCTAGCGCCATCGAATACTACCAAGGCATTGAGACTTATATCCAAACAGATACCCCCTACGCCCCAGGGCCGATGACCAATTTCCACGGAGATCCAAATATCATATCTCCTGGGAACAAAAGAGGTTCCAACTCCCTAGACGGTCAGAAAGGGAGGATCTCGTCTGGTTTCTATGAGCCAGGAGGACAAGGTAGCCGCAAAGGTAATGGAGGTCATGCAGGGTATCGTGGGGGAAGGAAGGGGCGAAAAAATCGTGGCCATGGCCACCAGCGCAATCGTTGAGAACGAGCTACGGTTTAGAGCTCCAATGCTCGGCTTGGGTAGCCTTACCTTTGCCGTAATTTCAAGTTAATTTGCATGATTGCTCTCATCTTCCCTCTGAAAGTTTCCTATACCTTTGTCTTGCTTGCTCTACGTTTGCATTATTCTAAAATCAAGTTGACTTCATCTATACGAGTCAGCTGTGTCAGTTGCGCTCTTCGAATCTGTATGTAAACTGCATTTTTGAGTAAGGGTTCATTTTCTTAGCTCACGAGGTAAATTTAAATGCAAATCGCGTCTTTTTTTTCCTTTCTCTTTCTTCCATAAATTCTCAGTTAAATAGCCAGGACTGAGAGCCCTTAGTGAGAAACTCCCACTCTGTCTATAGCGGCACCTGGTGTCGTTTCCCTTGGACGATATCGTAAGTAAGTAGACCCGGGTAGACTTAATAGGCGAGTGCTGTGCTGTGAATTCCATACAATCCGCGGCTCGCGGCCAAGGATTTATGGGTCAGGCCGAATCATCACAGCACAGTCAAGGTCTTTCATGATGCATCTAAATCTCCAACATGACCGCAATAAGCTTGAAGCCCCTCAATTACCCTTTAAATGAAAATTCCAACATTAGTCGACAGAATTTAAATGAAGAAAAATTCAACCATAACCCTTATGTACCCTCCCGGGGAAGACCTAATCCTTGCAAGTCGGTATGACGTATGATAAATTATGATAATAATATTATTAAATAAACTTCTCCCCACCACCACCTGCCACTAACCCCGCATTCTCATCTCTCGGAAGCAACAAACACCAAACACCAACCAACACTTCTAAGTTTTTCGCAGAAATTCGTCCAATTCACCATGATTTCAGTCGGCTCATCAATTCCTGCTGCTCCCGGAAGCCTCTGGGTTGAGAAGGACAATAATACCGTCTCGTTCCCTTCCAGCGGAAAGTACATTATCGTGGGTGTGCCAGGAGCCTTTACTCGTTCGTTACCCCCTTTGCTCAAATTAAGTTTCTACGGGTAGAAGAAGTTCTAACAAAGTATTTTCAACGCGGTTAGCTCCTTGCTCATCGCAGGTTCCTGGATATGTTGAAAACTACGAGAAGCTCAAGGAGAAGGGTATTAGCGCCGTTTACATTGTTGCCGTTAACGACATTGTAAGTTTCTTGCATCTCTTAACCCTGGTTTGACTTAATTGTGATTGATTTATTGATCGTATCACCAGTTTGTTGTGAACGCTTGGAAGGAGAAGCTTGCTAAAGACTCTGGCGTTCATTTCCTCTCGGATTCCAAAGGTATACCAATCATCCAAATCTCATTGAATAATTAGTATTCAATACTAATGTCGGATATCCATGGGATAGGTGAATTTACCAAATCGGTTGGCCTCGATTTTGATGCTAGCGGATTGCTCGGAAACACTCGTTCCCAGAGATATGCCGCTGTTGTTGAGGATGGAAAGGTTGTCAATCTTCAAGTATGACTTACAATATCCTAAGGCACAAATTTTGCGAAGAACTTCGAACTAATTTTTGGCAAACAGGTCGAGGATGAAGCCCCCAATGTCACTGTCACCCACGCAGACAAGATCCTCGGGAGCTTGTAAGATGTCTAGGAGCACCTCATAATCTCACTATCTTAACCTGAGGGTCGGTTCGTCACAATCAATCAATCAAGCATGTTTTAAATTTTTTTAAAAAAAAATCTTTCAGCTTGTGATCCCAAATTTGGGTTAGATAGGTATCGCCTACGCCGAGCGGCGACCATTTCCCACTGAGTAACCCCTCCCAATAAGGAAGCCCAGAAACTCCTGAAAAAGTTGCGCCGTATGTAGATAATCGCTTTCCGGAATACCGCGTGAGTTTTAGAAGGGTTCTGCAGATTCTGCAGAGAAAAGCGTGAATAATTCAGCAATGATGTAGAGTTTGTGGAACTTAAACCAGAAGCTATAACAGCGTATTGAAGGTCCGTATACCGCAAAAACTAGGACACGGTTAAACTACCTCTAACCTATTGTCAAGAACCCTGCACTCCACACGCCTCAAAAAAACCTTTAAAGCAAGATCAAACCCCCAGTCACTCAACTCTCCAGCAACCTCACCAATTAAAGCCAAACACCAACGCCAATTATGACCGAAAAAACTTTGTTGTCTTTCAAAGCCCTCTCATTTGATATCTACGGGACCCTGATAGACTGGGAATCGGGAATATACGTTGCCGCATCACCTCTCCTCTCTCGCATCTCACCACAAATTGACACATCCAAACCTTCCTTCTTCAAGCGTTACCAAGCCCTCGAGGCTAAGCGCCAAGCAGAAACTCCAACCCTCCCTTATGGCGCTCTCCTATCAGGGGTCTATCGCGACCTTCACGAGCAGCTCTGCGCAGAAACCCCACTATCCACCGCCGAAGTTGAGGCTTTCGGAAATAGTGTCCCTATCTGGCCCGCTTTCCCCGATACCAAGGAAGCCCTCGCGCGGCTTAAGAACTACTACAAGCCGATCGTCCTCAGTAATGTCGACAAAGCCAGTTTCGCGGGTAGCCTAGGAAAGTTAGGAGGCTCGGGAACGTTCGACGAAGTGTGTACGGCTGAGGAAATTGGGAGCTATAAGCCAGATTTGAAAAACTTCGGGTACATGCTCGAAAAGGCGGCGGGACTTGGGGTAGAGAAAGATGAGGTGCTGGTAACTGCGCAAAGTCTATAGCACGATCATGTGCCCGTCCGGAAAACTGGATTGGTTGGTGCGTGGATAAGTCGCGAGGGTGCGGTTCTGGGGGTGGAAGGGGTGGAAGGGACTATCGATGGGGAAAGAGTTGGTGGCTGGAAATGGAGGTTCAAAACTCTCGGAGAGATGGCAGACGCCGTCGAGATGGAGGCGGGGGCATCTGCAGGGGAGGTTTGATTCAAAAGAATGGATGCGGCAACGAGTGATGAATAATGAGTGGCATGAGCCTCGTTGTTTAGGTAACGGGAAATGGCTTCGTGTTGTACAGGCAGTATCACGTTCAAGAAAATAGCATATACATTGAAAAAGTGAAATATTTCCACTAACCTATCACCTACTCAGTTCATGCCGAATTTGATCACCCAAAAACCAGCTCCCCTAATCACCTCAGGTGCGCTAACCCAGCTGTACACCCTTTGCCCCCAAACCAGTAACCCCACGAATGGGTTGCGCATGGATTTTGTTGGGTAGGGCAGCCTCGACACCTACATGCTCTTTAACAAACCGCTCTCCAAAGGCACCTGAATCACGAGTTCCTGCGCGCCCTAGCATCCAACACCTCCACGGCGAGCAAAGCCCATACGGGCCATACCCCATCCGCCAACCCTCCTCCACACCTAGCAACTTGGCCCATCCAGTTCGAATATCGAGCTTGCGATTATAATCGCCCACCCACCAGGCCTGGATGTCCTAGAAATAAGATATTATAAAAAGATAAATTTGGTTATGGAGTTAGTACCTATGCCGGTGCTCACTCAAGGCTAAACACTTGCCAACAGTAGCTCAGGTACGACGGAGCGCACGGGCACGGTGCAGGATGTGCACGGGTAAAACGAGACCTGAGTCCCCGCTGGCGCACTCACCGCTTAGGAGTATTTTGATGGGGATATCGTCCAGAGGAGGTGTTGGAAGGTTATCGTCTGCGTGATCTAGAAAGGGTATCGCTTGCCGGAGGCGAGGGTGGATTTGCTGCCGAGAGAACCTTCCTATGCTTCTCCGCCTCAGCGATTAAGCTATCAAAGAGATCCCGGCATCAGGGGTGGAAAGCTGGCCGTGCCCCCATGGGCACAGTGAAAGTCTTTGAATTACCATTCCATAGTATTGCCAGAGGAGCGTGTTGATCTAGTGCTGCGCTAGAGTCCGACTAAGCGAAAATACTGATATCAATTAGTGTAGTATGGAGAAGCAAGAGCTTCATATCTATAGGAACAGCTTAACAGCGAGAGCGAGTAGTTGAACGTAGTTCTCGCATATCAGTCTAAAACCATCAAAACAAACTGCGGGGGGCCCTTTTAAAGTAAAGTATTAGAGTTGATATCACAGCTCACATGCAGCTCCAACGGTAGCTATCCTACTGGGGGAGAGAAGAAATGCGAAATGCGGAAGCTCTGATGACTTCCAGGCATTATGCCTCATTCATTGCTAACACTGGACTTATGAATGATAAGCAATACTCATTGCGGCATTACACGGTATAGCAGCACAACTAAATACAATGCCGTGCCTAGTTCTACCAGAGTAAAAATTAAAAATAAGAAAAAGAGGAGTGTTCTTCATCGAGGATTGTCTTAGCCACTCTTGATTTCCAGCTTGGTCAATTGGCGTGTGTGCATCGGAGATCACTCGACGGCAAAGAGGGATGGCGATGTTGGATGAGAACAATGATGCCGCACAAGGACACTCGAACGGAATTTTATTAGAGAAAATAGGTTTCTGCGGCTAGTAGCTTTCCATATGCATAGTAAATAGCTTACCGGTACAGTAATAGAATTTTCTGCTTCGAGCACCCTGTAGCTAGCAGTATGAAATCGGTTAGTGAAGGCTAGCGCCCAAGCTTGTCTCTGCGAAAGTTTACTTCCCGCTAGGACTCGGGGTTGGCGATTGGTTACTTATATGGAAGCACTATGTAAAGGAGCTGCCCTACCCGGGTTACGGGTGTTGCTTGTATCGCAAGAATTAGGCAGCTAGACTTGAGATTCCTAAGACCGCGGGGACTCCGGGTATGTAGAAATACGCCGCTGTAGTGCGATACGACCAGTATTGTGGCTTCGCGAGAGAGAGGTTGGGGGTGATAGTAGCAACAAACGATTCAACTTGGATACTAGACTTGTTAGGAATGCAGATAGGAGGGGATGTGCAGTACTAGTATGTTGATGCCATACAGCACTAAATCGACACTGCCGTGATACCCTTACTACTTTTCCAATCATCACCCTCCGTCACTCGTCACTCACATGGCTGTCCCACTCAAAAAAGACTTGAACAGACGAGAAACAACAATCACGCCTCGAAAGATAAAGTTTTAAATTCAAGATCTCCCCTATTTGAAAAATAAATGTATTCCATAAGTATCTCTTGGAAGACAGTAAACCCTTAGAAATACACGATCGCACAAAAAAAATATGCTCTCTAACGAAAGAAAACAAGAACTGTTCAGACAGGCTCGCTCAGCGCCAGCTCCAATTATTGAATGGCCTTTGGGAGATTAAGCAAAAGGGAGAAAGCCGGAATCTCTCTTCGAGCAAGCGAAGCGAGCACCTAGACCAGATATCGAGGTGCCGTTTGGAAATTGGTCGAAGAATAACTCGCAAACAATCTTTAAGCAGGCTAGGAGGGCCCCACTACCGGCGCCCGAGTTGCCGTTCGGTGAGTGGTCTGGAGGGAAGAAGGATGTAAGTGGGCGCGGGCCGCTACTCATCGAAGCTTCCAAGAGTCCTTTCGAGAAATGGGTTGGGGATATGCTTAGGCGATCGGTTCAGTGAGAAACAGCTAGAATGGAAATTTCAATAGCTTAAAAATCTCTGCTTTTTTCCCTTCTTTTGGACTTTAGCTAGACAAAAATTTCCAACCCCAAGACAAGTTATAGTGCAGAAATTCATCAATCCCGCTGCTGCAGTAGGAGAGAGAGAGTTCGCCGCTAGTTATATAACAGTTTACCCATGAGGTACGGGGTTTCGCGGCGTCGCTGGGAACCTATTACTAGAAACGTATTGCCGGTACATAGAAAAGTACCCACCCCGACCTTGCTCAGCCAAGCAGAAGGAAGAGCGGAATGGATAGGTCCCCCGCACAAAATTCCTGGTTTCCTTTGTGATGCCCCGCCGCCCCGGAGTCTGGCAAATTGCCGAAGGAGGGGTTGATCGACAAGCACGATAGGCCTGAGGAGGATAGGTTAGTTGCTTAATAATCAAAATCTGAGGAATATCATACGGTATCGTAGTGCGGCGTAACCTTAATTTATCCTGATCGCTGACTTTGGAAAAACAAAGAAGTGCCATGATACAAGCATAAGAAACTACTCTCCCCGGCTGTATAATTCTTCATTTATTTATTTTCCCATCAAAAATCTTTCAATTGTTTAAAGAAGCACAATTTCTATATAGAACTGCTAAAACAAAAAACTTAAAACACGCAACAAACTCAAATAAATAATATTATAATATTATAAAAAACCAAAAATAAGTAACAGGGTAACATCAGCTAGTGCGCAAAGCTACGGTAGTTGAAGTACTGCCCTGGGTCTAGGATAACGATTACTGGTCAGTTTTTTGAGCAGTTGTGGGGTTCAGTGCTGGACTGAATTTAGGCTGCCATTGAGGCAAGAGGCTCATATACGGTACCAGTACTCCCCGATATTAGGCACTTTCTCTTCTTTTTTCTCCCGATTTATATGTATGGAATTCATTTTCATTTTATCCCTTATCAATTGAAGCTCTAGTTGCTCAATTTTACGTGTGCACTTTGCCGTTGCTATGGTGGCGGAGATACCGTACGGTATGTGATCCAAGGCCTTTGCGCAGGGATTTTACCGAAAATCATGCCACGGGTTTAACAAAGTAAAGATGTCACCTACCGGTACAGTAGTGAAACCTAAGACTAGTGCTTTCGGAATTCAATACAACCCCCTGACGAAGGGATTGGGTCTCACAAGCGAGGGGGAGCTCAGGTGGTGGTGCAAAAGTTGCAGCGCTAATCTGATGGCTTTATGGCTCCTGCCGTTTTTGAGACCGGGTACTGGCACTGGTACTTGGCGATTCATGAAGTATTTGGATGCCAAGGCCCAAAACAGGCCAATCTTGGCGCTTTGGCATCCGAATACTTTATGAATCGCCAAGTACAGTGGTACAGGCAGCAGTGCGAGCATAATGCGAGTACTTGAGTGCTTGGGGTGCCAATAAAAGGGGGAAAGGAGCTGTCGAAATTACGTGTGTGTAACACGAATTATGCAACAGAACAGGCCATTCATGCCAATTTTTGTAAAAGAAAAAAGTTTGTTGAACTCTTAGCGTGGTGGCCAGAGCAAACACCGTTCCCTGAGCTGTCGAGAAGGCGCCCTGGCGAGCCTTGGCATTGGGGAGTCTGCATGTTTTGTTGAAATTCGCGAGCACAGTACTGTAGAGTACACGTACTCGTACAGTACTGAGCCAGTGCCCAGGCGTCAGTGACCCGACCGTTTGCAACAAACGAACATGGGAATTACCGGAGGCGAAGTGAAATGGCTTAAACTTGGACTTTAACAGCCTCTTGAAAGCCTTAGGCCCGCCAAAAGTGCCCCTGCAAGGCAATAAATGCACCAAATTGAGTCCCATAGTAGGAGTTATTTTCGAAGGGGAGGGGTAACTTGGCTGATAGGGAGTATTTCTCACAATCAGGGTCAATAATCAGGCAAAGAACATTCAAGCGGGACACTGGTAAAATGGGTGGCATAGTGTGTGTCCCTCCAATGGGGGTGCGGCGGGTATTGTTGCGCGCGGTGGGATTCCTTTCGGATCTGCACTACGGTACTCGTATCTTCAGTAGGAAAAGCAAAGTCATGATTAAGGACTCAGGGACGCCTTCACCCCCTCAGCCGTACTAACCAAAAAAACCTTCGACTCCGCTTCTCTCCCACCTCCCTACCGGTATCTTCACGATATTCCGAGGATCGCCCCTATTTACTCTACCCTGTTATCCGAAAACTTTTCTTCAGCAATGGATCCTACTCAGTATCTACCCGGGGGAGCAAGATGGAGCCAGGTCCAGCATATTATGCAAACAACTTCCGTAACTAGAAATAGGGCTGTTGCTGCGTTAAAGGTGGGCTTACCCTTATTTACTGGAGGGAAATGACTGATGTGAGTGGTTACCCGTAGGCATGTCGAAACGACACCGAAGCCGCGATAAATATGCTTGGGACGGTATTTGCTACTGGTATACGCCCCCCTTAGTTAATTCTAGTTTCTACAAATTAACGATTCTCAGGACCACCAGACACAAAGGTCAATCCTAAGCCAAAAATCCCTGCTCCAGAGAACCCCCAAGGGCGCCCTAGGCAAAATAGCAACGAATCTCCAGAGCTTTTTGTGCCCATCGTAATTGATGATGGATTACAGGCCGTCTCACCAGTTGACACAACGGCTACCCGCCACGATACCGAGACTGACAACCCATTAGAATCCTCGGACAATAATATCCGACGTAATAATAATAATAGTAATGGTGTTGAAAACAGTAACGGTGTTGAAAATAGTAATGGCGTTGAGAAGAGTGATAGTGTTAAAAAGAGTATTGGTGGTGATTGTGAGTAATCCAATTGTTTTGAATGGCCCGCTAGGAAGTAACTTTAGTAAGCCAACCCCCCGCCATACATGGCAGAGGATGCCCAAGCAGATCCACCTTCAGCAGGTATGTTCGAAGTTCGAACCCCGCTGGCTTGTGAGTTAAGGCTCCCCCCGGATTAACATATCAGGCACCCAAGATAGTCAAGGCGGGTCTGTGGAACCGAATTATCCGGAATGGGATTTTAGTCTGCCGCCTGTTACAAGTGGTGTTGGAGAATTTCGGCCGGAAGAGGGTATGACATTGAGCTTTTCGATGTCAAGGCTTGTTGTTGGTCTACAGCAGGGTCTCGACGACAATAAGCTCACTCAGTACTTTTCATATTATCGGCCGGACACTATTGCGCGGAGCATTAACAAAACCGTATCGGGATACCCGGGAATTTTCTATGCAGTCGCGACCAATGACGAGAAATTGATTAGGACCTGGATAAAGCAAGGGGGAGATGTTAATGCCGTGGAGAAGATGCATGGATTCCCACTCCTGGCGTTTGCCATTTTAAATGCGCTCAATATTCACAAGGATACTACGGCAATGGTCACCACGCTGCTTAGTTTAGGCGCGGATGCTGGCGTTATTCCAAGAGCCTTCTTTACACCGTTTCTACAGGACCCACCAGTGGAAGGTCCAGACCCACAGGTGGTAACGGATATAAACGAGCCAAAAAAGAAATGGTGCAAACGGTATATCTGGCCATCGCTCGCTCGAGTAACTAATATTTCACAAAGATACTTCCTGGAAAAGACCATCAAGGATAAACCAGCATCCGCACGTCAAAACCAGGTGGCTCTGGCTCATAACGCAACGGAATTGTTGGGAATATCATACTTCATGATTGGACAGGCGACGGCTGCAAGCTCTGTTATTAAAAAGCTTCTCACACATCTTGCCCTACCGACTAGTAAACCGTTAGTATTGGTCTTTGCCGGGCCTAGTGGTCATGGCAAAACAGAGTTGGCAAAGCGCCTTGGTCAGCTCCTAACACTAGAACTCGAATGTGTCGATTCTACAGAGGTCAAGTACGAGTCTGATCTATTCGGACCTAAGCAGCCGTACGTGGGACACCAGGAAGGCTCCCCGCTAAACAACTTCCTGACACGAATGAGCGGGAAACGGGCAATCGTCTTCCTAGACGAGTTCGAAAAGACTACACGGGAAGTGCAGAATGCCTGCTTGATCCCTTTCGACGAAGGTATGAATCGCCTTGTCCTAATTGTGCCGACATGCACACAACTAACCGGCCTAAAGGGAAGTACATCGACCGAAGAAACCGGGAGGCCGTGGACTGTTCAAAGACAATCTGGATCATAGCAACAAACGCGCTAGATCGGAAAATCGTCGATTTCTGTGAACACAACCCTGATATCTTCAAGAACGACGATGGAGAAAAACACGCACGACTAATGACTGAATTGGAAAAGACCCTGAAGAAACAATTAAAACATACTTTCGGAGTATTTCTCTCCTGCCCTCACTAGGCCGTTGGGCTAAGACGGATACTGACTCCCCTTCGACAGAACCCCCTGTCCGGTAGAATATCCGCTGTACTGCCCTTCCTCCCCTTCTCCCTTGGCGAACAAGCAGTGGTGGCACACAAATACATTCTCGAACTGAAAAGCAAAGTCCTAACTCCCGTGAACCTCTCCTCGGGAAAATTGGTTGGAAGAGTGCTCCTGCACATCAAGAGCGACGGCGCCGTCTGCGAGAGTGTAGCGACGGATGGGTATGATCAGGACCAGGGCGCGCGTTCGCTGAAGACTGCGGTTAAGACACGTATTGAGGAGGAGTTAGTACATACATATTTGGAAGAAGATGAGGTTATTTCCGAGACCCAGGCGCTCGCGGATTATACAGTGGATATTCAGCGGGATGGGACATTGTTGATATATAAGTCTACTGGGGCGGAGAAGTCGTTCACGGATTAGACCTTTTGGGGCTTGTTTTCTGGGTAGCTTTTGGTAGCGATAAATTAATATTATGATACAATTTTGGAGTTTCTTGATAATGCACAGGATCACTGCTTTAGGGCTGTCTTTGGCATTACCGGTAATGTATCTTAATTCATGTTGGCTCACTCGATAGGGTTAGGGGAATTGCCCATCGCTTTGAGAGTTTTGGAAACAATGCCGGTATAGATACTTGTAATAATCCACAACAGTAAATGAGCCACGCGATCAGGGGGACATTGTGACGATGAGATACGAGTGTATGTAGTTTTGTTAAAATGTGTACATCATGAGCTGATTTGCCCATCTTCCACCATAGTGAATCTACTTCTTGTCATAATCCGCCACAATCTCTCCAACCACAGTGCCTGGATGACCAAATTAGCGGACCCCTCGAGGTTTCTCGCATAGAAAAACTTTCGAACTCACCTTTGCAGACTACTTTGAATGAAATCGCCGCTTCAAAGCTCATTTCGAGCGCGTAGTTAACCTTGTAGTAAGACCCCGCAGGTCCTTGTACCGTTTTCCAGGTTTCCAGCGGAAAGGAAGTCAGGTCCACCTCGATACCAGCTAGAACGGAGCATTCTATAATACACGTTAATCCCACGGAGAAAAAGAGGGGAGGGATATCGGGGGGGATTGGTACGAGAATCCATAAAGTCCGGGGCATCCCCACTACTGGTATAGGTAATGAGCTCTTCCGTAAAGCGAAGCTGTTTGGTATCGGTGATGGCGCGGTAGAACGGGAAGTTGACTACCTTCGAGCTAGAGAACTCGTCTCCCTGGTAGAGATTATCGGTAAATTTACTGCTTGGTGGATTAGGGAAGTGTAAACTTACTCGTTTGACATACCAGTTCATTCTCTGGGCGCAGAAGTAGCGTTGTTCTATCTCACTCCAGAGTCTGTTGCAAACATTAGTTTTCGGCCCTTTTTCACAGGCGGGATATAGGCCCGGGGGGATACTTATGCTTCGCAGCTTCGTGTGCAAAGTCGCCAACTTCGTGAATCTCTGGGTCCCAGGTCTGTCTATATTCAATTCCGTAGAAGTTTCTAATTTTGCGAGTGCTAACTATATCGCCCTGTAGTCCGCGCAATAGCGCTCCTCGAACCACGGCAGACCACCTTCGTCGTTCACAACGTCAGTAAGTCTCAAGTAGGTCTCGGGGGCATCGAAGAATGCGCATACGCATTCACAGGCTGGATAACATCCGTTCCTTCCCATATCGGATTGCCTTCAATTTTCCTCCTCAGATACTCACTGCTTCCGAAGCCACCGACAAGCAAGATTGCAGAAACCTTATTTTTGCCCGGCAGCTCGGCAACAGCTTCGATTTGCTCAGCTATGAGCATGACAATACGATCAATGACTGGGTCAAACACCTCCTCCAGATCCTTTTGTCTGATAACCAGGCAGCCGTCTCGGACACCTGCTTCTTCGTTGTCCGGGATGCCGGCAGGTACTATACTTGATGTTAATGTTGAATAAAAACCCTAAATATAGGGAGCCAAATTGACCTTCAATAGTATATTCTTTCTCGTCTTCAAGTCCGTGACCAAAATCTGTTTTGACTTCTTCGTTGAAAGCTCGGTGAATCTGTAGGTTTAGAATATGGCTGTTTGGGGGATGGAAAACACACCTCCGTCATTCCTTCGACATATGCTACTCTTGGGAGCGCATCTAGATACTTGCCGATTTTCTTCGTGACGAAGTCTTCAAATCTTCGGTTTAGGTACACAGACCCGCAGAGGCCTCCCGTGCCTAAGGTTGCCTCTTCAACTTTGAGGACCGGTTTAGTACCCAAGACTCTATAGGTAATTAGATCCTGTGGTCGTCGAATAAGCTGTGATACAAGGTGATGAAGGCATTGACTGATTAAGCTCTACCCACCACAGTTCCTCCACCCGCGTCACAGGTTAAGAATATATCCCCCTCTTTAATTGAATATTCGGGTAACTGGATAATACCCTATAAGTTTTACCGTCCCATAAGGGTGCGCGAGAAGCGCGCTTACCGTAGTAAATGTGTATACGGCCGCTGCTTCGGGCTCCGTGATCAATGAAACCTCGCCTGCAGAGCAGAACCCAGCATCAACAGCGCACTTCAAAGTGTCGCTCTTGGACTTATCCGACCACACAGCCGGTACGGTCAGGATGTACTCAATTGGGGTTTTATCCACGAATTCTGCATTGCAGTCAATCCACTGGCCTCTCCCACTCGGGATTCCTAGGTTTACCTTTAGTCCAATCGGCAATCATACGATCGGCTGCTACTTCACAGATAGCCTTGAGGAATAAAGTGATTCCCTCGGTCAACGTCCTATCTGGTGGAAGACGGCCAATTTTCGCTGTGAATTTTGCTAGCGATTGGGCCGATTGTATCTGGGTGGGGTCCAGATACCTATTCTCATTGTTAGTTACAGTTTTTTTTTTTTTTTAAAAAAAAGTGTTATAAGAGAAAGAGACCGACAATTTCGAAAATGATATTTTCTCAGGGTCGTTTTCTACCTGAAACCCCCACTTGAACCCGCCAGGCGCTGAGGAGTCGAATTTGAACTCCCTAGAGCAATTAGCTATGCGCTTCTTAGGGTGTAAAGTTAGCTTACGAAGGAACTTTCTGAGAGCTCTGGTTCCCTTGTCCGGGCCAGTGATCCTCGATAATTTCTACATCTACCTCAGAAGGCTTCTAAATATTAGTGTCTTTGTTCCAATGAGGGATCATGTTACAAACCTCCATGCCCGATTGGTAGTAGGCATATGCAACCCCTGAGAATGTTGTGCCGAAGTCAATTGCGCACTGATTTCATTTAGTATTAGGAGAGTAATCAATTAGGAACTCCGGGAAACTCACGATGATCTTTCCTTTCACCATATTTGTTAATCGGCAGAACTACCGTGGTAGAATAAAGTCAACCCACAGACGAAGCACAATCCTACCGGTATTTAAGGTAAACCATTCACTGTAGCACAGGTTGTCACACTGCATAAAAAAAGGCGCTCAGCCGCACTTAAAAAAAGCAAGCAACAGCTCCTAGTTTCATTCACCCCCCATTCAGTATCGAGCTACTTTGAGGCCCCTTCTACGTTCCTGTTCTCGCAATCGACCCATCAATCGATTTATCAGTCTATCGGTCAATCAATCCATTAGCCATGACGGATCCACAACAGAGAATTCTCGTGAGTAGTAAAGCACTCCCGCGCTGTGTGAGAGAAATGAAGTTAATTTTACGAAAGGTTGGAATATCACTTGGCTCGGGCTCCGCTTCTGCCGCCTTTTTGTTATCGGGGAAGGTATTTTTTCTAGACTTAGAACCACCATATGAAGATTGAAACCGGGCTGATGAGATAAGAATACAAACACTCAACCAACGGTGATAGTTGGTTATCCAGGAGCTGAAGATCCAAAATGCGCTCTCGTGCCGGTAAAATTTAGGCCAGCCATCGATGGCTTGTCCGAGCCATTATGGGGTTACCAACTCAAACCAGATGAGAAGTGCGAGCGGTTGCTAAGTTTGTATATTTCCTAAGCTAAACATTTTAGAAAATATTTTTTGATTCCATAGTTCAGGAAGGTAGCAAGTAGTTTAGGGTCGGCCACCGAACAGAATATCCTCGACGAGTTGAGCATTAAGAATGGTGGCTTTACCACCCACGGAAGCTGGAGTTTGGATAGGGAGATGGATCAGAAGAAATTCGACGAGGAATATCTCATAGGCTTTTTAAAAGCCATAAAAGCGCACATCATCAAAAAAGTTGCTTTGGCTTTTGGTGCTGGTATTCATCCTCCCCCCCGTCTTCAATGCGTGGCTAACGTACAACAGAAGCATCGCAAAAGATTCCCATACAGCTAATCGTAACAATACCTCCATGGTGGACAGATGCCATCTCTTCGCCCTTCGAGGCCCTTCTATCGACCCCTGAAAATCCCTCTACAAAACTATTATACGAACCAGAAGCGTGTTTTGCTCACTATCTCTCTCGCACGAAAGGTGTAAAGGTAACTAATGGAGAACTGTTGACGGTATGCAATATGGAGGAGGAAATGATTACTATTAGCCACTATTCAGTGGGCTCTGTAATGCCTGTGATAAAGTTGGTTCCGAAACGATGTGATCTCCTTTTGAGTGGTAGTAGTGATGTTGGCATGAGGTTCGTCGAGTTAATGGAGAGGAGATTGGAGGGCACAATTAGGGAGTTGGGAGTCGAAGCCGATGAGGTTATTGCTCAATTAGACAAGGTAAGGGGAAAAAAATATTCCTTTTCAGCTTTTTCGAACTGACTGGTTTTTAGATGAAAGCTACTTTTATAGACAAGGTATTATTACTCTCGCCAAAGGCATGGGTCATAGCTAATCACTCACTTAGTTCCTGCCAAAATTTGATGGCAAGAAGCCATACAAATTCCGATGTAAGAACCGCAAATTCCCCTATTTTTTTCTCTCTGTAATATGATTGACACTTCTAAGTACCCTGGGCCAATACCCCCGACTCGCCGCCCCATATAGTGTCGTTAACAATGCACCTCTCTGTTGACGACTTAGTATCACTATTCGAGCCAAGCTTTAAGAAGATCTATGACTATCTCAAGCTTATGGCTGACACGGCTAGCAAGGGGGTATCCATCCTATTTGCGGGACCGCTAAGTGTGTGCCCATTTTTGCAGAATTATATACAGAACCAAATAAGCCAGAACAACGATAAAATGCAAATATTAAAGACAGCTGACGGGTATATATTCTCTTCTTTAGCCGCGGGGAGGTACTAATGTGATACTTGGATAGACACACTTCAGGAGCTAGGGGAGCAGCACTAGCAGCAGATAATAATGTTAAAAAGCATATTATAAATGTCCGCGGAAAGACAAATGAAGTCAAAGCCTTCCGTTGGGCGGGTTCTCGTCTTGAGTTTCTACAAGAGCTAGAAGATAAGCTCGAGATTCGTCGCCAAGCTTTATTGAGCGCAATAAAGCCTTCTCGTGAAATATCTAGGGAGTATGTACGCTTAATCAAGGCTTATGAGAGACTACTCATCGAAAGGATCCAACGACAAGGCTACTCAGCGCCCACTATAGCGGGTTTCAGGGTGATGAATGAAGTTCACTTAGGCATGAAGCGGAGTGATAAGAGCAGGGAACTACGAGCGAGGTTTGAAGCCGGATATGTGGCTGAGAAGAAGGCGAGAGTGCGGGGACCAGGATCAAAAGCGGAGGATTTTGCAGTATCACTTGGGGATACAGAAGCCATCGAATTTTTGGGTGTGAATCGACTAGCAGAGGTTCCTTCGTCAAATGGTCGTCCTCTGTTAGACCCTTCCGAGGCTCAAAGCAATACGAATCAGCAATTATCTGGCTTACTGTTTCCAGAGATACCTCAAGCTCCTCCCTCTAGACCAGAAATCTCAATACCGCCCGCAGCCAGGGTCCCAGTATTCTCTGTTCCGTCTGCATCACCTGCTCCTCCATCATTACTCCCTGCAGCCCGGAGGGCCCCTGTGTTTTCAGTCCCACCTGTCTCAGCGCCGACGCCAGTCCCACCCCCGGCCCCATCCCCATCTCCCTCCCCACCGATTCCTACAAGGGCTCCGCTGCCGCCCCCGGCTGAGAGAAGGGGGCCTGTATTTGCGGTCCCAGTAATGCCTCCAACCCCAACTCCTACCCCGCCAGCAGTTAGTCCAGCTCCCCCACCACCCCCATCGGCTCCTCACACAGCCAGAGCCCCAGTGTTCTCAGTACCGCCGATGAATTCAGGCCAAGCGCCTCCGACCCGGAGAGGACCACCAGTTTTTCCAGTAGCACCTATTACTCCCGCGCCTCTGGCGCCACCGGCTTCTCTAGCACCAAGAGTGAGAGGTCCAGTGTTTGCAGTGCCAACAGTACCGTGTGAGCCACCCCCTTATGAGCCCTCTGAGATCCCCACACAGCCTCCTGTTCGGGCAAGGACTCCCGTACCACCAGCCACACCTACAGGTGCAGGCGTACGCGTTCCAAGGTTTGCAGTGCCCGCAACGGTTCCATTACCTGGGGGAGGGCCACCACCGGCACCGGCACCTCCTGTGTCAACGGGTCCGCCGTCCTTGGGTGCCCGTGCTCCGGTGTTCTCAGTTCCAATAGTGGCGCCTGGGCCATTGCGAGATGGCCTTCTTCCTCCGCCGGCCCCAACACCTTCAGGGGGGAGAACTCCCTCATTTGCAATCCCTCCAGTCTCGTCTCCGCCAGCAGCACCACCACCGGCCACTTCAAGAGCACCGATTCCGGCTCCAACTCCGCAGACTAACGAAGTCATACCCGAACCGTCCGAACCTCCACACCCACCGACACCCCCTCCATCCCTTCCAGCGCTGGCACGTGCTCCGCCGGCCGGAGGTGTTAGACTTCCGGCATTTTCGGTGCCGCCTGTTGTCCCCGCAGTAACACCAACTCCGACTGAACCAGCAGGTTTAGAAAGCGCAAGCCCAGAAGATTCGAGGGAGCCCAATCCAGAGGCACAACCTCCCCAAGACGAGGACACAGATTTTGCCAAACACCGACCGTCGGTCCCTTCCGCAGAGCCAGTTCCAGTAGCTAAAGAGGAAACGATAGCCAGTTCTTCTCACGCATCTCCCACTCTCACACCCACAAATGACCAAGGTGCCCCCACAAATTCAGGTGCGACACCTTTGTGCGCCGCAATTATCGCCGGTGATGCGGATATTGTCGATGAGCTCCTTGAATCCGGCACGTCTCCTCACTCACTTGTCCAAGACTCCCTTTCCGGCTTACAGCTCGCCGCATCACTCGGTCATAGTGAGATCGTAATGATATATTTAGGCACTGGGGTAGATGTTAATTCTACGGATACTGCCGGTAATAGTTCACTACATCTCGCTGCGAAAAATGGGCACACTGTTGTCGTTGAAATCTTGTTACAAGGCGGAGTAGAGATGGAAGCTGTCAACATGGCCGGGAGTTCGAGTTTGCACGAGGCAGCGCTCGCCTCGCAGACAGAGGTAGTGCGACTATTGCTAGAAAAGGGCGCAAAGTTTGATAGGAAAAATCATGCGGGTAGAACAGCGTTCTTGGATGCTGCAGCAACAGGGTGTAGTGAGATTTTAAGGTTGCTGATTGACGCGGGAGCGGATGTCAAGACCTCTGACGCAGCGGGTAATTCTGCACTTCACCTCGCGGCTCCTATCAGTGACGAGGTGTTGCTTTTGATGCTGCTAGATCTTCCTTTGGATCCCGCGGCCAAGAATTCCCATGGAAAGATCCCATTGCACTACGCCGTCTCTGGCAAAAACGAATCGGCAATCCAGGTTTTACTCAAAATATATCTTAAGGAGCTACCAGCAACCAGTGCCTTTCCGGAGCTTCCACAAAAGAAGCGCCTATTATTTGAAAATTGGTGCGCGAGCGAAGCGAAGGCTGCCTTATTTTATTCACTTAGACCAACCCCGCATCAATCGATCGATACTTTAAAAACAGCTCTTCGATGGGCAGAATCTAAAAACAATAGGACGATTGCTTCTTTAATAGTGGATAACATCTTCCAACTCATTCCTAATGACCCAGATCCTACATATGTCTTTTCAGCGTTGCTACATTGGGCGGCGGAAGAAGGCCTTGAATTGGTCCTTAAGGTACTATTAGAGAAGGGAGAACCAAAAGTAGACAAGTTTGGCTCAACGCTGCTGCATAAAGCTTCATTCGCCGGTCATTCTGCGATTGTGGGTTTCCTTTTGGGAAAATTCACGGATCCCCAAGTTCGATCAGCAGCCCTCTTCATCGCCTCTTGGAGAGGTTATGAATCCATCGTGAACCTGCTCTTAGACATAGGCGTTGACCTCGAGTCGAAGAATGAGGATGGACAAACAGCTCTCCATTGGGCAGTAATCGCAAGTGACATGAAAAGCGCGTTGCAAACCCTGAACGCACCGGGAACACGGAAGCGGCCGAAGAACAAAACAGTCAACATCGGGATGGTTAAGCTTTTGATAGACCGGGGGGCAAAGGTCAATGAGCGGAATAGTGTCGAGCAGACACCTTTGCATTGGGCTGTTGTTAGAGGAGACCTCAAGGCCATTGAGTTACTTTTAGAGAATGGAGCAGATCTAAAAGCTAAGGATGATGAGGGGGCAGATGTGATTGAGTGGGCGGCCAATTATAGTGAGACGGATGAAGTTTACAGGCTTGTCAAGAGCTGGGAGCAGAGGTAGTGCCCTAACGGGGATTAGACTGGGTTGGTTTGCATTAGCGGTGTTTGGGCTGATATGGGATTGAATAGCTTGTATTTTGACGGAAGGTTGGCGAGCAGTCACTGTGATTGTAGGTGATCTTTTCATGTTAGAATCTTAAGAAAAAAATACAATTTGTATTCATGTTTTTACTGCGTAGGCACAAATCCTCAGAGAGGTGTTATTAGATAGATTTTGACTTCTCTCCGGACGGCGAGCTCTCTAACGGTTTGGTTTAATAATTGCGGTGATGCTGAGCACCTCCCGCGAGATAGTTTTTCCCATTGAGCTTGTTCGAGTTCTGGATTCGAAGTTTACGTTGGCCTTCGGGGGAATGGCCAATATTGACTGATAGGTTAATTTGACCAACTCGAGAAGTATGGGCCCTTGCGACACGGGATTCTGAAGGGTAGGCCACAGTATTTGATGCCTTTCATCCTGATGGCCCAAGTCGATATGCGCTAGACCAAACTCTTTCTTTCGTTTGCTTACGAGCATTAGATCTAGTCCTGGGCAAACTCCCACTACCCTGCCCATCGACATACCGTAGGAACTCAGATAATCGAACCGGGTGCGGTGTCATTGTAGTCGCCTCCTCTGGTATGTGGGTTCTACCGTTCTGGTGCTTTCTTTTATTTTTTGCCTCTCAGGGGGGGCTAAGCGGCTCTTGCTTTTTTTTGTTTTTTTTACTATATTTTTTCGCCCCTATTCCAAAGTAGGAAATTCTCTACTACATGGCACACGGTTCGACTCGACTGCTTGAGCTGTCTTGCGGGAGGTGGATTACTTCCCCCACCAGAAATAGCATTGGTAAATCCGTTCCTGGCGTTTTGTGTGCCGGAATCGTCGTACATGGCTCAAGCCCTGTCTTCCTTTACCAACCTTCACAAGCAATTCCAGGAGACCAAGCTAGCTGCCGGTCCGCAATGTTTACCAACATCCTATTTTACCATCCCGTATGTCTCCCCTTAACCCTCTTCCCCGTCCCTTCCTCTCTCAGTCTAATCGCCTCCCCTCATCTCAGGATGTTCCTTCTACTGCTGCTACTCTTGTTGACCCCAATCATAGCACAAACTACATCTTCGAAGCGCGGCCTTGTGCACATCGCCTCGGGTGGCCACCCTAGCGATGACAGCATATGGATAACCCCACCTACCACTTTGACGTGGTATTATAACTATAACTCCCGTCCCACATCGTCACTCTCTTCGGGTAATCTCTCGTTTGTACCGATGCTCTGGGGCGACCATAATAATACTTTCGTCGAGGACGTTCGCGGCCAGGAAGACGTGAAGTGGGTTCTTAGCTTTAACGAGCCCGATATGGGGAGTAATGTCGGCGGAAGTGATATTACGCCTGTGAGAGCGGCGGAATTGTGGAAGAGGGATATAGAGCCTTTGAAGGGGGTTGGGAAGGAATTGGGGGCTCCCGCCGTTAGTGGGAGCTCAACCGGGATGAGCTGGTTGAAGGAGTTTGTCTCTCTATCTATCTCTTTTAACCAGCTCATTGGATGGCAGCTAATTAAGATGGGAGGGCGATTCTAGCTTTTTCAACGAATGCGATGGATGCTCAGTGGATTTCATCCCGATACACTGGTACGGAAATTTCGAGGGACTCGCATCTCACATTGGCGAAGTTCGCGCAGCCTTTCCGAATAAGACTATATGGGTTACGGAGTTTGGGTGGGCGGATCAACCACTGTTTGTTACCACCTTCCTCCTTCCCTTACTCCAGTCGTTCGTTCACAATTAATTAATCACTCCCCCGATAGTGCCCCAACTCAGAATTTCTTCAACACTACCCTGAAGTATCTTGACCGTCTTGACTACGTTACCCACTATAGTTGGTTCGGAAGCTTCCGGAGCGATGTTAGCAATGTAGGGCCTAATGGGGCGATGCTCAATAGTGACGGGGAGGTTACGGATATTGGGGCTTGGTATCTAGGGCGTCAGGGAAAGGGGATAAAACCCAATACTGGTAATTCTGCGGCGAGGATCAGAAGAGGCGATTGGGTGCTTTGGGGGATAGTTTACTTCATAATCAGTCTTCGGGCGCTTTAAAGGGAATAGTTCACATTGTAATCTTACTGGAGGAATAATAGTTAAGCTAGTAGAGACGCAAGAGTTATTTCTTCCTACGATATATCCGAGTTGTCAACTGATGGGGGAAAAAGAAAAAGAAAAAACCCCCCCTCCTCCCAATAGACCCTGAATTGGTGAAATCCATGACGATCAGGTGAGGAGTCTAGATATTTCGTCCTCCAGGATTCTTTGTTCAAAAGTCAGGAGCTATAAAGCTAAGAAACCGAGTTCCTGCCTAGTGAACCTATGAGCAATATCTGTCCTGAATCCAAATCTCGCCAAATTGCCTACATTCCTTACTCGAGCACGTCCCCAGTACATACGGTACCAGAGAATCCATACCGTAAGAACTTGGATAATTGAACGTCGCTTTAACATGTCCGGAACTCCCTCTCTTGGATAGGGGGCGAAATCACTGCGAAAACTGACCCCCTGGGCCCCGGTTTGAGACAAATAGAAAAAAAGTGCCAAACCATACCAGCAAAAACAACTCCAACGTCCTAGCGCGAGGTTCAATTGTTCAAGTTCTTATTGTATAGCATCCAGAGTTTGCAGCCGTCTTTTTTCGCCAAGTTAAGGGAAGGAAAGCAACTGTTTTTTTATATTTAAAAGGGAAAGAGTAAAAATAATAATTTTGTTTATCTTTGTTCTGCTACCCCGCCGATCGCGGATCTCACCTTTAGGGGTGAGGTCTAGAGTCGGATTCTACCACCTCGCAGCAGGTCTGATTTGCGCTACAGCCTTATGAGGAAGGCTTAAGGTCTTCAGTCTCCCAGTTCCTGTAGGGCAAGTATCCTTTGTTGTCCGCCTACCCTACGTGACGGATGGTTCGATAATAACTCATTTTGAGAGGAATCGAACTCCTGGGCTCCTGCTAATTAATTGCACAGGAGGTTAATTGTTTCTTGACATGTTAACCACTGCGCCAGCTAGGCATTTTCACATCATATCTCCACGGGAACTAATACTTATCCTGTTATCCTTGCTTGATCTTTTTTTTTTTTTCTGCTTGAGGCTAAGGACAAAGATTCGATATTGTAATATTTCCCTTGTTTTCCTCTATGTGAGAAGTCTTTGAAAAAGATCAGAATTAAGTAATTTAGTGTAAAGCAAGGGCAAAATGCGAAGTGAATCTGTGGATGTGAGGTTCACTGGTCCTTGGTCTACCACCACCTTGAGGCTCATATCTAGAGGTCTCATGTTTGGGTTGGTGATCTAGTCTCATATATTGGGGGATTCGTTCTTGGTTTTAAAGGAAGGGTTTTTGTCAGTAGAGTCCGTGCACCAAAAGGGGTTCTTCTGCTGCGATTTAATAAGAACTCCGCCCTGTAAAGAGTGTCCTCAATGCTTAATTGTATGAAAATCAACTCACGGGGTGCATCTCCTAACTGTTATACCTCTGAGTAGACGGGGGGTGGTTCTACACATGAAAGTTCCTGAGTTCCGAGATGCTTAGAGCACAGACCGTAACTATAGATCTAGGACCACCCCACATCACTATGCGAGCCCATAGTCCTCACCAAGCATTTGAGGAAGGAAAGTCCTATTGTCGTATCATGCCTCTGTGAGAATACCCCAAGTGGTAATTCTGGACTGGAGAATAGCTACTTAATTTATTCAGCAGCTAGCCTTCTGCAGACGGAATGTACTGTTCTGGTGGGGTTTTTTGGGAGCATCTGTGAAACCTTGATACTCTAACGAAAGCTATTCAGAACCGCAAATTCTATCATTGGATTATCGTTCAATTCGGCCCCTAGTTAATCTCTCCTACTCTCGGGGCCCGACCAGAATCCACCACACTCGACTCCCGACCCTTGCGCTTTTTCACCCCGGGAAAGTTTTGATGTATGGTATGTACAGTAGGAATTTGTTTATCCTAGCGAGACTATTTTTTTTTTGGTGAACATCAATAACTTTGCGGTATGAATCACTTTTTTTCAGTTAGGGTAGGCTAGCTAGTGCTCTCGATAGGAACGTTGGTGGTTTTCTTAATGCTGTGTGGTACATATCTGAAGCCTTACGGACTTTGAAGACGGGAGGGAACTTGGCTCAACTATACACAGTGTTGAGGAACGCCTAACATATTCTTTCTATTATACCATACCCATTTATTCTTCACCACTACACTAATGACCAGTCCCAATTGTGCCTTGGGGCATTAGTGTGGCACTCAAGCAGGGTTGCAGGGTGGGATACACCATCCAGCCCGACAACAGACGAAAATCACTCGACCGTTCCGGGTAGTCAAAAGACAAAGAGATAAATTAATAATTGACTTTTACGGTGCGTGATAAAGGAGAAAGAATAGAATCGAGAATAACTTTGCCGGAACTTTCTGTATCGCCATGGCCCTTTGCCCAGCAAGTTTCGCCGGGTGGCGAGGAACCCGGTGGGTTTCTCCAGTCTTTCGGGTGCGGCGTCAGTTCAACGTTTTCCGGCGGGTTCGGGGAGGCTCTAGGTTCCGCCCCTCCTGGCGACACCTCCCCCCCAAAAATGCTTCCGGTCCAACTTTTTTTTCCTCTCACGCTAGTGGTATCTCAAGGACAGTTATTCAGACAGAGCTCCACATAGCTATGGTATTACAAAGGTTACAATTTGGTGGTGGATTATAAAAATTAATGAGTGAAGTGTTCCGGAGTTGAGTTTGCAGTTGTTTTTCCCCGCAAAAGTAAATGAATGCAAGTGCATTTCAGAAGCATGCTTGGAGTGCATTGTACTGTACTATAATGCTCTGTATAGTACGTGAAGTTTAGGCCGGTAAATAAAGTAGGATACTAAGAGGAGATCCCCCTACAGTGCTATACTAATCACTCAGAGTGTGGTAGTGCGGGCTTAATTTACCCTTAGCACACCGGTATCTCTCTTGCTGAATAAACATGCCGACCGGCTAGTCAGGAAAAATGGTTTGTCCGGTCAGTTCTACCACCTTCCGCGCCTCTCCGGAATTTTTTTTTCTGGAGCTCGCTACCAGCTACCCGGCCAGACGGGCCGCAATTTCTTAACTACTTCTATAACGACGCCAAGAGTCTCGGTTTTCCCTCCCCCCCCTCCAGTGAGGATAATCCCACGCACAGGATTCCACAATCAACGATGCCATAGCCACCACTGCCATCCCGAGTAACATTGTTAGATTGTTCTAAAAACATCAGTACCGGTACGTTCTGTGCGAGGCAATCCCATTTCCTAAGCGTTCCGGTCTATTGTTTCGGGACGTATTTGCTGGGAAGGAGTGGCCAACACGGGCCTTTTGCTCGTGGGAAGCACTTGGGTGGGTGCTAGCGTGAGCATCGTGAGAGATAGAAATGTATTTAGCTTATAATTTTGAGGCCCAGAAACCCCCTGCACCCTGCTTCGTCCCATCGGTGATGTGATGTTATGGGGAGTAGAGCACTAGGTGGTGTGCTAGAAGGATCTTGGGGGACATTGGGTGATAGCCCATGATGCTTGACGTTGTTGGCAGTTCTGGGTGGAACTTCTAGAATACTACATGGAGGGTATTTACCAGCCCCCTGTGGGCTGGCTAGTTTATGACTGGGCTTTCCCAATTAGTCCAAAGGCTCTCTTCTACCTACTATAGTTTTTTCTAGTCTAAATCTTGTTCCCTGGTCCAAACTAAAAATCCATTGTTTGGGCCCGGCTTCTCGCCATGCTACCGGTCAGCAGTTGCCTGCGAGTAATGTAACGAGGTACCTAGCTAATCCATCCTGTTTCTTATCCCCAATATCTTAGAGTTCTGCCTGAGGGAGATTTCAAAAATATTGCATACCGGCCGCCCGGAAGTTTGACTGGCTTTTTGGCAGCTAGACCCCGGAGTAAGCTTCTACCAGGTGGCAGATATAATCCTCCAAGCAGCGTGATCTAGAGTCTGGCCCTGGCATCCATAGATATATTCGGGAACACCGTCAATGCATATTATGGACTGTATTAAAGGTGTGGCTCACCCACCTTGTGCTAGATAATTAAACCTTTACGGCACTCTTTCACATTCATTCTTTCTTTCCTAGGTGCTGGCCACTAGAATTCCTTCGCTTTTTGAGCTTAGTCGGGCACTATGAAGGTCCCACTTTCGTTATTATTATGTTTTCCAGTTCTATCGCTATCGATAGCACTTCCTCCGTATGAGACCCTTGGCTATTATTCTGCAGTCTATTCCCTGGTCACTGCTAATCCGTTTATGTATGATAGGGAAACCAGTCCTATAGGCGTGAAGACCTTGTTTGCAAGGGTCTCAGGAGGTGAATGCAAAACAGAGGTACCCGAGTATTTTGAAGAGGAGGTAGCAGGTGGGCTCTTTATCCTCGGTGTCCTGACTCGAGCGCAGAGTACTGACAGTTTTAAATTCCAGCCCGGCTAAGCTACTTCAATGGACTGTACCTAGAAGAGGGCCAGCCGGATCCTGAGGATGGCGTCGAGCCCAGCGGCAGTTCCGGCGCCGGACTCGAGAAGCGTAACTGGATCCTAGCAGCTTTGAGTATAACGCCTTTCTACAAGCCGAAAAACTATGCTCTCCGTTTGTACAACGGAATAGTAGCGCGATACCATTATGACACAACGCGGGGGACGAGAAAACTCAAGAGACCGAATTACCCGCCCGGGGATAAACTTCTTCAGAGAAGACTGAAACAGAATAAGCCTGACGAAGTCATTTTCGACATTGATACTAAGAGTCAATTCTCGCGTCGGCTACTGCTCACACCAATCTCTAAAGCTCCAACTGGTCGGTTCACCGGTAAACAGGCACTTTCATGTAGGTATTCTGCTAGTCTGTTCAGATCTCTACCTCCTCCAACCAAGCTAATGAAAGGCCATAGCTGAACATCTGGTGGAGGTTGCTCCAACGTTCGAGTTTGTAAAAAAAGTGATGGGGGATGAGTCCGGAAAACTAGGAACAACCTTGGATATTCAATGGCTCATAATAGAGAAAATAAGATACTCAATAAATAGAGGGGCAGCGAAAGCAAAAGTGGAATACCTCGATCCTATGTCCCACCTAAAGTTTGCTGTTGGATCAGGAACATTTCCTGATGAGTTGGTTATTATGACCAAGGAACTTAACGCAGCTAAAGCTCCCGTACGTCATGCTTTACAAAACATAGAGGAGGGGAAGTGGCTAACCTATACCGGGTCTCATGCCCTATTTCATGTTCGATAGTTAATACAGGGCAGAGAAGCGATTACCGAAAAAATGTGGGAGAAGTTCGGGGATGATCCAGGTGCCAAGTTTGAGACAGCTGCCCGCATTGCAACGGTCGCTGAGGTCGTGCTGACCAAGCAAGCTCGAGCTCGCACCAAGGCCCAGATGCAACGATTAACGCAAACAATGTGAGCACACCTGAGAGGACTTTGACCTCACGAACTGAACAACTCATTTTTTTCAATAGAGACACTTGGGACCAAGTCTACGCCGACTGGCATTGCAAATACGAGAATGATAAAACGATATGGGATTCACTCAAGAAAAGCCTAGAAGCCGATCTTGCGAAAGCAAAGCAGGATCAACAAGCCGAAAAAGCAGCCCACAAAAAAGAATATGCCGCCAAAAAGAGTGCGGACCCTAACTATCCTGCCGACACTAAAAAGTGGCCAGAGATAAATGTCAAACTTCCGGCCACTCCTCCCGTCCCCTCAAATACTGATACCTTTGAGAAACATTGGGTAGAGTATCAGAATAAGATTTACAAGGATTTCAGGACCCAGGTGAAAACTCAACTAGACCACGCTAAGCAAAAAATGCAAAAAGACTACAAGCCCGGTGGAACGCTTATGTGTGATACTGAAGACGCAGAGGCCAAGACTTGCAAGGAACAATATCTGAAGGCGCTGCTGGGCGTTACGCTTCCCGCGGGTTGGGATAATGGTAACGGTGCCCGTATCTTTCGACAATGGAGGGGGAGGGTGAATATAAGCTAACACTGCGGGCACTTCAGCAAAAATTATTGAGCCCGACGACTTCAAATTTAAGAAGGCAACGATTACTATAGATCCTTCATGTTAGCAGGGTGAAACTATTTCGGTAATTCCAAAGACTCTATAAGAAACTTCCTACAACAACGTTCTAGCCCCCATTCTGTGTATAGCCTGAGTTACCTGTTGGCTAGACCTAAAGCTAGGATACTGATAGGACCTCCATTTTATTTTCGTTATCGTCGTTCTTTTTTTTATATTTAGAAATATGGGAAGGGGGCGGGAGCAGAATCATTGACTCTTCAGATGTACATGATACTTCATATATTCCAGAAATTTATAGAGAAATACTCTACACCAAGGATCGGAGTTCGGATTTCTGAAATTCATCGCTTTAATTCCTTCCCCTCAGCGTTACAATTCAAGTGCCATTACTGTACTATACAGTCTAACTTACACTCTCCCTGGTATCTTAGCCGTACTAAAATACTCCGCTACGGTAAGAGTGTCTCATCGCCAATAAGCCAAGGCAAATCCTAGACTACAGTACCTGCATTCATTATGGATAAGTGGCCATTATCTAATCATAATTCACGAGAGTAACCTAAGAGAAAGATATATAATGCCTCGTCTGAATATTCACCGAGGGACAACCCGGGGGCAATTTCTGAAGCTGTTGAAGATTTTTTAGCAATAGGATTACCGGAAGGATACTGCGCGGTAGTGGTGACTAGCGGCAGCACCACCGGGTGCGCCTAAAGGGGAGGTACGGCTATTAAAGGGCATATTTTTTGCAACCACTCCCGCTCAAGGGATTAGCCACTGTGCAAACCACCGCGTCCAGACTGTTGCCAAGGGTTTGTCTCGCGCCTCACTTTACTAGCAATTCCAACCACGCAGCACTGGGTTCGATTATTTGAGTTTTTGCCGTTTTGTTAATAGGGTGCCTGTTCGCTTCTCAGTCTGGTAGAATGTAGTGGTAGAAGGGAGTACGGGGATGGCAAGGGCTGAGTATCGGTGAGATCAAGGCTTCTTGATACTGATATATCAAAAACTCAAGATTATCTTTTCCAATTATGAAATCAATTTTCAATCTACCAGCCAGAATTCCCCTCCTCAGATATGGGGTTTGCCAGTTCGAGAAAAAAGGGAGCTGCAAATGTCTTTTTTATTTTCGCAAAAAGAAAGTAGCTGTTCTAGTTGCTGTATTATACCGAGTATAGTATAGTACTGGTTCCCCCTCGACATTTCGTACGGAACACCGATTTTCATTACGCACCTCTCTAGCAGCGAAGAATGAGAAAGATTCCGTAAAAAAAAATTGAAGGAAAGCTTAACCTAAAGACTCTCATAGTTAAATGTCAGAATCCAGGAATTACCCCACAAAATCTGAAAGTCTGAGTTCTCAAGGGGAAAGTTGAAGTCTACGTCAATCAAACACGCTAGCTTGTCTCTGCATCAGTATCCTGGACTGTCTGTAAAAATTGAAAAATTCATAATTCTAAACTCCCTACGGATGCCCCTCATGTTATTAAAGTTTGAAGGACAGGACTCATTATGGCTGTTTCTGGTAGCAAATTGAAAATCGGAATTTTGCATGGAAAACCCGGGGGGGAGGCATTTCCCCCATTACCAAGATCGTGCTTCGGGTCCCCCTATAGGAACGTGCCAAGCTATTATGCTGCTCAAGTACCAAAAAGTATTATACGGTACTCGCAATGTCATGACGTTTGTAAAACGGGCTGCTAACGCATACTCGAGTATAGCCAAAAACCAACCGGAGCCCCAGTGTTTTGGTGGTGTGCAATACCGGTAGTAATCCGTTTTACAAACGTCACCACATTACGAGTACAGTATTCCCACAGTAAGTGACGGAAATTTAGCGCTAATTAGGTGTCGGAGGTTGTGAACGCGATTTAAAAACTCACAGGAGGAAGTCCAGAACTAATGAGCCGTGATGTCACCGAATAATTTTTCCCAAAGTATATTTTGTTTAGTCACTGCCCCAGCCGTATATCATTGGGCTCCCAGAGGGGCTTCCCTTTGGACTGCCTGTGGGAAGGGAGATTTTCGAATAAAAGTGCCGGCAGAAGGGGCTTTTCCATAGCATGATATTTTCTACTTGGCTACCTGATGCTATGTTGTATGTTTGAGTAAGTGCCCCGCTGAGATTATAGCCACCGCTACGTCTCGAATTCCACGAACTACCACTTGAGGTCTCAATTTTCAACCTAGCCGAGCGCAGAAATTAGTGGGTTACAGCCGCGCCCGCAGGTTATGAAAAGCTTACGGATAAGGCTATTAGTACTTCCAAGACCAGCGTAATCAAAGTACTGTACAATACTAGCACTTAAGCTCGAATATATGAAATTTCAATCCCCATTACTTTACTCACCACTGGAGTTAATAATCGCAAGCGCAGTTTTTTGCTTATGCAAGGTATATCGTACTAGGAGGTTTTTTTTTGCTCCCCGTCATTTGAGAGGAGCCAAACAGCCCCTAGGCTGTGGCACACATGAGTAGACTAGAGAATGGCTGGCCAGTAAAGCGCCAAGGAGTCTTTGCAGGCGTCAGGGAGTTCCTCCCGAAACCTCGCTCCCAGCAAACACAAACACACTTCTATACTCTCCAATAGTTACTCCCTCGGCTCTTAGTACAGACATATGAGGCAGATTTGGCGTAACCTTAGGCTCATAGACTCAGGTAGCAGCAGAAGGAAAATAGAAGAATTCCAAACTGTCCTTTCTAGACGTTTCGATTCGCCCTCTAAGCAGCACGCTACGGCACTTGATAAAACCAGGATATTCTGCAGCTTCCTCCCAGCATTTTTGTAATGACTTGTTAATACCCAACACTAGGGTGTATACCGCGGTTTCGCCCCCGGGATAGGTCGCGAAATCAAGCTATAGGTATTCCTCTCGGTAATCGTGTCAGGCACACCACGGCCTCCAATAAGCCAGAAAAGAGAAATAAGAAGAAAAGGCCTCCGGAAATTTACATTTAAGCTATCAAAACTCATTCGTTAGTGCTGACACGGCTAGCGACTCAAGTTCTAGATCCGTAACGCAAACCCTACTAACAGTTCACACAAACAATAAAGACCGAGTTAAAACACTTTCTGATACATCCATTCAGAAAACCCCAAAATCATTGGTTGGAACCATGCCTGCGCCTTGCATTTGCTCGCCAACAACAGCAGCTGCAGCAACAACTGAAATCCAACCTCCTATGCGCCACCGTCCGTGTCCAACAGCTAGGAAAGGCAGCGACAAGTAGGCAGGCGAGTGATCCCGTATGACACCCCGAGCTGAAAGCAAAGTGCCCTAGGGCAAGGGATCTTTCGTGACCAGGAAAATCAGGCTTCCATTCTATACCCAGGAATAGAGATCGGCACGGGGGAGCTTCCCATCGAGAAAGCGTCGAAAATAGCAATCAATCGATAGGCCTGATTCTCAAAGAACATTGAAATTTATTCTAGCCTACGGCAGCTGTTTGCTTGTTTTTCCCGTTGGAAGAATAGAACTCATGGGAACTTCCGTTCCGCTGATCCCAACCCCCCCATACGCTGTATCAGGGCAACCCTAACCCTGCACGAGTGACGATTGATGAAAGCAAAAAACAGAAGAAAACCAGGCGGGAAGACGGGGCGACTGATCAACGGCTGGTGAACAGTCCTCCATGCGCTTTTCCCGGGATAGCGCCGCCTGCTGTGTGTGTGGTTGAGTCATTTACGATAGGCTGCTAATGGTTTATGTATGATATCCCGCGAAAGAGGGAGGGAGGAGGGGGATAAGAGGTCTTCTAAGAGTCGAACCCGGGGGACAACGTGGCAAAGAGGGTGGCCTTATTCGCGGTCAATTGGGCCCTAGCTAAGGCAGCGGGGTACGCAATGGTGCGATAACAACATCAAGGAGTCAAGGCTTGATCAATTGAGTGGAATGGGGAAGGGGAGGTGGGGCGAGGCCGGGCGGAGGGGTCCATGAAAAATGCGGTGCGGAGTAGGATACTCTTTTTAGCCTCTAACTTAGCACTTAATTCCGGTCACTAAAATGCTCACCGCAGACCATGGCATATCACCTTCCCTTCCTTACGAATTTAATCTTCGCGAGCAATCGTACCATACAGCACTCGTACCTCGTATTACCCATGGTCCGAGGTTGGTAGACACCCAGGCTAAGCTGAGTGTTGGAAGATTGCTGTGTGGTGAGGGAACCAGGAAACGTTCATTCTAGCTTAATAATAGAATGTTAATTTGCCAAGCATGGCCGCATTTAAGGTTAATCCCTTGGCAAATACCGGGATCCACAAATCGTATCATACCAACAGTTCTTTGCCAAGGAAAGTAATAGTAACAAACATGCCAAAAATTTGACCTGCTCCTAAACCCCAATATCTCCATGAAAGGTTGAGATACTCCCGTTCTCCGATTTAACGCCTAGAAAATCATTCACTCTATCATATAATAGAGCCGTGATTCTCATCGGAACGGTGGTTAAAAAGCATCCCAACTTCGCTCGCCATAGCTGCTAGTACTTGTAGCCCGCCTTATTTCTGTTGGGGTTTAGTAACTGGTAGTCATATGATTGCTGCAACTTGCGGCTCAATTGGACCCTTGTATGACAGATCACTTGCAGGCCAAATCCAACCAAACGCTGGCAAATAACCTACGTGTACCTGCGTGTGGATGCACCACGAGAAACGGAGGAGGGGCAAGGGGGAATAACCTTATACTCTTACTCTTATAGCCCTTTGAACTTGTCGGCTGGCCCGCGACTTAGATTCGGCCACATCGCCTATCGCACAAAGACATTTCTTGGCCAAGGGGCAATTCTGGGGAAAATAGAAACATCCTTCCTTCAGTTTAACTGATTTTTTTCCCGATTTTTTCGTCCCGTCTTGCAGGAGTGGATTGTGTTGTTCGACCAATTACTGCAGCTTTATCGCTCCTCCCTTGATGGGACGGAGGAAGGGAGGGAAAGGGGAGGATACGAGGCGCAGAATGTTTGTCCTACGTTTTATGCTAGTATGCAGATTGTATGGACAGCCATTGTGGAGCACCGTACCAATAGGTTTACTGGAGTGAACTGCCCTCCCCTCACTTCTTATTCGCTCTAACAAGAAGTGGAAAGTCTTCGAACTAGCAGTGGCGGAACATTGGCCTCATTGATTCCATTCGATCTAGTCGAGTATATCGCCCCATTGAACGTGCAGTGCAAAGGCAAGGCAAATTCTGGAGCTATTTACTTATTCATGTCCAAGAGGACTCACTCTCAATGGCTTTGCTCATTCATTGGAGAAACTTGACAGCCCGTTGAATCCGTTGATTCCTATCGTGGGGTCATCGTTACTCATTGATGAACACATGAAAAGTAGTAATTGTATCATGTGCTAGCTAGATAAGTAAAACAGTATTTCTCTCGTCCTTCTTTTCCCTCTCTCTCTCCTCTCGTCGGCTCCTCTCGAACACTTCCGTCCCCCGGTTGGCAATTTAGTCGCTCTCAGCAAGCGAACAGAGTGGTCCTGGAGACGCTCGATATACTTCCTTGTGCCGGCATACCTTCGCTGCCCGTGTTCCCTTCTCTTTTTTTTTCTCTTTTCCTTTCTTATCCATCCATACTTTCTTCTGAATTGTCCGAGTTCTGTCCCGAGCGGGGTATGTTTTAATAACCCCACTTTGTTGCCAGGAATTGAGCTAAATTGAAACTAGTACTCGATTTTTAAAACCTTCGTTTTTTCCCTATAGCAAAGTTGGACTTTGAAAATTGTAATCATGGTAACACAATTCCTACTTTTTTCTAGGTGGAGATCGCACAATGCTAACTTAGAACAGGTGGACAATGATGCAGCAACGCGGATGCACAAGGTATGTTTCGGACACTCGGGTTCCCTCGAGAGTCCGTTTCCCAGGTAATGTTTCAATAGTTAACATATCAATCATTTCCTCTTCTCAACAATTAGCAACTTGGGTAGGTGTCTCAATTCCCCCAAATAACTCTTTGGTTCATCAAAATAACTCTCTCCAGATACTATCTCTACATCTTCCCTGCCCTCCTCCTTGCAGCCGGGATCATCCGATCTCTTTACTACTCCATGCGCAACGCCCGCATGAATTACGCCATAGACTCCGAATCCCAAAATCCCGTAGCATGGCGTACCTACCCCCCCAGCGCACTATCAAATTGGTTCAAGCGCACAATCCAATACCCGGCGCTCTTCCGAGGTCGACACCGGAAACCCATCGGTTGGTACACCTTCCCGACGCGCATAGAGACGATCCTGGTAGCAACGTACTGGCTGCTGAACATTATCTTCCTCGTCATAAATCGGAACCAGAAGGGCCTCGGCGGGAAGCATATCGACTCGGTGAAGCTCATTGGGGACCGGGCGGGGACGCTGGCGTTGTGGAATTTACCAGTGTTCTTCTTGCTCGCGGGTAGGAATGATTTTTTGGTTTGGTTGACGGGGTGGAGTTACTCCATGTTCCACGTGTTTCACAAGTGGATTGCGAGGTGTGCAGTCTTGATGGCTGTAGTGCATTCTTTGGCATATTCGATTTATATGCATCAAGGTTAGTATCTCCGGTCTCGGATACGCACTCCCTCTTTCTCAGAGGGCGGAGAGATCAGTAGAGTTAAGCTAACGGGGATATAGTTGGACCCGAGAAGCGAGGCTGGAACAGAATATATTGGACGAACGGCATAGCCGTGGGTTTCACCCTGACCCGCTAGAACCATGCGAGATTGTCGTGATTGCTAAGAGAATCTTAGGCAACGACGACGATGGGAGTAATCCTCGTCCTATCGCTATTCCCCTTCCGCAAAAAGGCGTACGAATTCTTTCTTTTCTGCCATATCATATGCGCAATCCTGTTCCTAGTATTTCTGTACCAGTACGCCCCCATTTCTTCCCTATATTCTAGATCACGTGACTAACCATTCTGAACAAAAGCCACCTAAAGCTCTCCAAGACAAACTCTTACGACGGCTGGATCTGGGCTTGCGTATCAATGTGGGCCTTTGATCGCTTCGCCCGCCTCCTCCGAGTGGTAATCCTAAACGCCCGAGCATTCTCCTCGAACCCAGCAAACCACCACCTCGCACGGGCGAAATTCGTAAAGGGGACCGACATCATTCAATTAACTGTGTACCCATCCGCGGAGGACGTGGGGTACTTCCCCGGGGCCCACTTTTTCGTCTTTCTGACAGGAAGCTGGAGGTTCTGGGAATGCCACCCGTTCACTGCCGCGGATTGGAGGCCTTCGGAACCAACACTTACTGGGATGCCGCAGAGGTCGCCATCGGGCGCAAGGTCCCTATCGGAGTCTTTGGCGGATTCACTGAATGGGTCGTTGAGTAAGGAGATTGGTGTTAAAAGTGGGGCGCTGAGGGGTGGTGCAGTGGTGAAGAGGAGCGGGAGTGGGAGGAGTGGGAGGAGTGGGAGCGGTAGGAGTGGTAGTGGTGTTAATAGAAGTGGTAGTGGAAGAAGCGGAGTGACACGAAGTGGGAGTGGCCGAAGCTGTCGAAGTGGTCGAAGCGGCGTGGCAAGAAGCGGTAGCGGAAGGAGCAAGAGCAGCAGAAGCGAAAGGGAAAGAAGCAGAAGCGAAAGGGATAGGAGCAGAGGAGGCTCAAGAGAGAGAACAAGACTCAGGGGCGGAGAACCAAGCCCCAACGATCTCTGCGGTGGCGACCTCGGACTTCGTGGCGGCGGTCTGAACATTGAAGATGCTGAAGCGATTCTCGGCCTCCGCGGCGGTGACCTTCACAGGCAGAAGTCAAGGAACATATACATCGTCAAACAGAACGGGAATCAGGGGAATATATTCGTCGTGTCCGACACCGGAAAGGGCCATCCCATCCACTCCGATGCTCCGGGCGTAGGTGACATCGAGAGAACCGGGACACCAAGAGGCGGTCTGGAACGTAGCAAATCCGAATCAACTCGCAAAGAACTAGCGAAAGCGAAGATCGCAAAAGCCCAAGAAGTAGCACGAGCAAAAGATGCCGCGGAAAAAGCCAAAGAAGCGATAAGAATCTACGAGTTGACAAAAGCGAGAGAACTTGCAAAGGCTAAAGCTGAACTTGAAAAGTTCAGAAAAGCTGTAACCCCACCACTCAAGGACCCAGAAAGCGAGAAGAGTCCTGCCTCTCCTGAAGCCGATAGCGAGAAAGAACTTCATGGAGAACCCCCCCTTAAGAAAGGAAAAGAGCCATCAAAGGCCATAAAAGAAGCCCCGCCAAAACCTGAATCGTCAAAAAGAAAGCCGAAGCGCACCCACTCCAAGACAGAAACCAAAGAAGAGCGCGCGGCAGCGCGCGAGAAACGGGCGGAAAAGCGGCGCAAGCGCCTCGCAGAAAAAGACGAAGAGTCCGAAACCGAGCCGGAAACCGGCACCGAAGATATCGACGCTGGCGTGCTCGAGAAGTACGTCCCCGACCTCCGTGGCATAAACGAAGACGACGACGACGTGGATCCAGAAAAATTAGCCTTAGAACTCGCTCTAGGCAAGGATGGCCTAGATGATGACGATGAAGATGATGAAGGCATGTCCATAGAAAAAGAGTTAGAAATGCTTAAACAGCGTCAACGCGAAGAGGCAGAAATCCGCCGTCGCGCAATAGAACTCGAAGAGGAGCAGGGCGACCTCTCCCAGATCCTCCTCACCACGCGCACAACTGGTTCCGTGAACCGTCCACCCGGGCACGGGCGTGGTCCGCCGCGGCCAAAATTAACATTCCTTATAAAGCCTAGAAAAGGTATGACAGCCACACTAGCGAGCATGATCCGCGAGAACGACGAAGCGCAGGTACGTCGGGGCGTCACAAGGATTAAAGAGTTGGAGATAAAGTGCCTTATCGAGGGCGCGTACGGGATAAATCGACCTATGCACCTGTTCGAGACCGCGGTCGTAATTGCCGGTGGCGTCGGTGTGACTACTATCCTCCCATATTTGGCGGACTTTAACAACCGCTCGCGTGGAGCTGGTCCCGAAAACCGCACGCTCACGCGCCGGTTTGTCTTCGTGTGGACCGCGCGCGAGGAGGAGCTTGTTGAGAATGTCGTCGTCAAGAGGATTCCCAAGGGCGTACTCAATCGGGAGGATGTGAGCTTACAATTGTACGTTACGAAGAAGAAGGCTGAGGGAGAAAAGAAGTTGCCCGGTGTGCGCTATCGTAGACCGAATATTCCCGAGATCCTTGCGGCAGAGAGGAAGAGGTTGGTAGGGAGGATGGCAGTGCTTTCGTGTGGGCCTTCGGTGCTTGTTGATATTACTAGGAATGCGGTTGTGGAGTGTTTGACACAGGAGAGGAAACATGTGCAGTATTTCGAGGAGAGTTATGGGTGGTAGAGGGGAAACTATTGCTTGGTGTAAGATATTGATACTTCTAGGGGCTCTGAGTGACGATTTATGATCGTGTATATGTTTTCCTTGCTTGTTCCGGTTTATGCTGCGGTTCCTTTCCCTTTCTACAAAACCTATAGCCCTCTGGGGACCCTCTTAAACAGTAATGAATGGATGAATATTTAGCCCTCAAAATGACATTCTCCTACCAGTAATCCAGAGCCGAGCCAAACTCTTGAAACACACCTCTCTCTTGAGCTCATCAGTGGTGCCTCTGGAGAGAACAAAGGGCTGTGAGAGCGCGGCCAAGAGATGTGCACAATGTAAATAAATTTGCTGTGTCCGAAAAACTACCTCCGGCATGAACAAAGGCAAATTGCTCTGCATACCCCAACTCCCCACCAATATAGGAAGTGTTAAACACCCATTCGATACCCTAAGGCCAGAAATTCCCCAACGGCAGAAGCCAACTCTAAGTGATTTGCCGTGACCACAACCCGAAATCTAGCCTCCAAATAAACCCAACCTTGAGATAGAAAGGCCTAGGAAGAGGAGTCTCACTCCCTAGGTTAGAAGTTCATAGCAGTGTATTCCCAGCCGGCTGTCGGGGCCGCACTCTCAGGATACTAGCAATGGCAGTACCCGACCATCCCCGGATCACTTGTGCCCTAAGAAGCTAAAATGGAGCGTCTGGTATTTCCTGATATCGTAACTCCCATGTCCCCGTCCGGGGCGTTCGGATACGTGGACACCCCGAGGACTTTCTTGCTCTCCGGGGCTAGGGCGCGTGACGAAATGGTAACTTGTACAGGTTAAGGTCTCGAGGCCGGCCACATCGCCTTGAGAACTTTGACGAAGTCCCGACTGTCGCAAGAATTAGGCACATCCACGACTTCTGCTCCGCACCCAAGTATACCCTCCCCGATTCACCTGTAGAGTGCTCGTAGAGACCAAGGCGACCCAACGAGATCGCTGGTATACCGAGTGCTGCCGAGAAGTGAGGCTAACGCGTCCGTTTCACCCAAAGCCCGCCCGGACATCCTAGGAATCCCGTTAGTGTCTTGCCATTTCTTACTGCCCAAGTTCCCGCTCCTTATCTTCCCGATTCACCTCCTAGCTCCACGCTATTCGTATTCCATAGATCACCCCCGCACCTCTGCCTCATGCCGCCTGTCCGCGGCAGCCCAACCCAAATATCGCCCTCCACTCATTTACCTTTCCCCTCCATCGTCAATCCATTCCCATGGAGAGCAAAAGATCCCCAGCATAACGCTCCGTGGCGGCCAGTTTATACTCCTCACCACGCCCAATGGGCCCGAGTAAGTTTGAAAAACAATTGGTCACGTGAATCCCCTAGTTTGAGTAACTCAACTTTTTAAGTTTTTAAACGAGACTAGACTAGCGTTGGCTGGTTGCACCATAGAGAAGCAAGTTAACTCCGATAGAGAGGAAAATAAAATGGTAGCGCCGATACAATCAAATAAAATGTAAAAAGACAAAAGGATATGGTAGAACCCCCCACTGCGCCAAAAAAAAAAAAAAAAAAAAAAAAAAAAGGTGTTATTATTACATTAACGGCTCACAGATTAATGAATGTAGGAAGAGAAAGGGGAAAAAGGAAGGAGAAGAAGGAACTACCGGGCATGGTGGCTCAATATGTAAACCCCGAACTACTCGATTTCTGCCTCCGCTGCAGGGAAATCTCTAAATCCTCTCATACATCGCCACCAATCACCACCATTAGCCGCTAATGTATACCGTTCTCGATCCTACACCAGAAAGGAAGGTACCCTAATATTCCTGTCGCTTGCCTAGCCAACGCATCGCAGGGATCCTTTTCGAGAATATCGCTCATTGCACGTGCGGCACTTGAGCTAGAGAGAGGATCTCGCCCCTACCGCTACCCATCCGAATATGTTGATGAAAAATGAAAGGAGAAAGATATGAAAAATATGAATAACAAAATAGGAAACGAAAACGTGGAAATCAAACAGGACCAGTTTCATGACAACTTGTGACAATTGGCCTAGATGGTTTCGCGTAGGTAGAGTACCAAGCAAAGGAATTGGCCACTTCCTCGCAATATCCGTTCCTTGGAAGAACCTTATCAGATATCGTCTTGCCGTAACCATCCACGGCATACAAATCTGCTCCGTGATCGGCCAGCGTTTCCCATATAGCGACGTGATTACACACGGTTGCAAGGTGGAGGGGTGTTCTCCCGGAGCCATCTCGTGCATCCACATCTGCACCGTGAGCAATCAGGAGCTCGGTCGCCTCTAAATTTTGCCATACTACAGCAGCGTGAAGTGCCGTGTCGCCGTCAAAGGTTTTGAATTGGATGTCGACGCCTTGGTCCAGCAGCATAGATATCATATCTATGTAGCCGTGTCGGGTAGCCCAGTAGAGTGCTCTTCCGTCTCCATCTTCGAGAACTAGGTTGGGTCCTTGTTTTAGTGCGAAGGAGACTAGCTCGTTCTTTTCAGAATCGTTGGAGGTCAGATGGGACATAGAAAGCTCCTTGCCGTCGTGCTCCATCCGAATAATGGGCACAGAATGGCCTTTCGTAAGAATTTGACGGACCAGTTGTTCATTGCCGAGGGCTGCTGCCCAGAAAAGTGCGATGGAAGCATACTTTTCACTCAGTGCAAACTTTTGAAGCGTAGGAACAAGCAATCGGGAGAACCGACGGCATGTTCGGATGAGGCAGGTCAGCTCATGGGGCTGTAGTTTCTCGGCTACTTCGAGGATAAGCTCATTTGGTAGAGTAGTAAAGGACATTTCAACCTTAAGATGCGGGCAGAGGAGGTAACGAGAAAGAGACGAGTGTGTGAACCGAAGAATTGGGGCCCAGAATTATATAGTGAGGCATCCGTCAGGTGATATCCCGTTAAGCAGATTATCCGGACAGTTGGAGCTATTGATTGACATCTCCTGAGGCTGGGCGCCTGCCAGCTTGTTTTTGTTGTTGACCGGCAAGCGGGGCGGATTGGTGTGGTGGGGGCTGAATTATAAACGGTTTGTGAGTAGGCCGTGAGCCAATAGGAGGGCACTATAATATCAAACAAGCTATAAAATGTCTTGGCAAATACTAATTTTGTATCATTTGTTCGTCGTGCCCTGTTGAATCCGTTCATGGGGCAGCTTGGTCCCACATTGACAGGGGCTCATCAATGAACAATAGGATGAGGCTAATTCCTCAAATAACCTTAGACCTCAAGGCCTTTTACTAGTAAAATAGGTTAAACCTACAGTGACCCTACCGTACTCGAGTACAGTACTCTAATCTCTGGGAGGCCTTCTCATTCTGAATAGTTAACCTCCTATCATAAGTGTCGCGGGCCTTGTGTTCCAAGAGTGTTATGGAGTACCGGTAAGCCCTATTAAGAATTAAGGAGGACTTTTAACCCTTAGCCAGAATTGTATTGGAAAACCGCGTTAAAGACACGAAAATAGTTTCGCCGTCTCGCAAGTATCCCTACAATCCTGTCCATTTGGGATCCCGAAACTTGGACAGGGCTTGGACCACACAAACCACCAGTCCACCAAGTCAATACCGGTACTCTAGTTTGTGCTGGAATCAATTTTCGCCTATCCTTGCATCTAGCATAAAATGTCAGAAAATGAGGCAGAGTATTTTCGCCGGTCGGCGGTCGTTGAGTGAATGTGTTATTGTCAGATAAAGTATGATGCATATGTCAAATGGAAAACCCGCGGTTGATCGCTTTATATCACTCATCCGGTTTCATCAATAGGTGACTGCTCACATACTGACTAGGCTAATTTTGAGTGTGCGCAGATATCTTATGATACGTGATTGTGTGTGGAAATGGCTATGTACAGCACACGCAAAATTTCACCTGTGGGTAGGCTGTAGGTAACGCTGTTCACTATTCGCCTAGGCACTTATAATATCAAGGTCTTCAAACCAATTATGGGCACATCTGGCAGTAGGAGTTTTCAATGAAAATGAGCATTTTTTGTTAGCTTACTGCGCTGCTCTACATCCACTTGGCCTGCTCAAAAATGGCCGACTTACCGTCACTTTTGCCTTGCCATACAATACAATTTCTTTCTTTTTTCATATGTATGGAAGTAGGCCGATCCGTAGCGGCAGGCGGCTGCAGGATTCTAGCCAATGCAACGCATCTGAGCTCAGTACTCACACATGAAGGAAATGGAAGAATCAAAAAATCACAACACTCACTAAAAGTGATTATCTGTCGCCTCCTCTAAGGAGTTACTTGGTTTGAGATTTCATTGATGGGTATTGAGATTTTTTAGTATCTACGGTATAAGGTTTACTACAACCTATAAATTTACCTCTAGTTACCTTTATACTCAAATACTGATAGTTCTGTGGGATCAAGGTGGGTAAGAGGCGAAATGACCGCACTAGGTAATTAAGCCCTCCATGTGTGAAGAATAGAAGATGGGAGATGTTCCTCCGATTGGTGATTCTAGGGCAAGAGTTGAGAGAAGGATCTGAGCTATTCTGGCTAGGATATGGCGAAGGTTCCCACGATCTGGTTTCCTTATGGCTCCTTTGAATATAAAAAGATAGCGTTAAAATAGATAAACTACTAAAGTTAGTAGGATTTTATATTCTTCTACCTCCACGAGTCTTGATTCGCCATGTAAACATGCAAAATTGACTGCATTTGCATCAAACTAAGCTCTTAACCCCCCAGCGGATACTTTCCCAGGCACTCAATGGCAATTGTGCCCACAGGTATCTTAGAATCCAATATATAATAATGTCGTATTGCCACTTTTTTCAGCAATCACCAGATCGATCTCCTGGCGCACTAACGACGTAGAAACAGTAGAAAGACGGGCAAAATGCAAGGATAGTAATAAATGGAATTCTAAGACGAAATCAACCTCGAGGAGCAGGAAATATATAGGGCAAATCCACTTCTCTCAAATCCTCCCGAATAGCAGAGATTGTTGGTTGCAGCAACCAAAAGCCTCGGTGGCTATGCCGTTTCAAATCAAAAACACACAAAAACCTCACTTTTCAATTGCTGGTAGCTCATCGAAAACTAGACCCTTTTCCCAAATTCCGGATTTAAAGTCGTTTTATATGTACAACATCTCATGATTAATTTGAAGCGCACCCATTACCAAATAGGTTTCTACAAGCTTGCGAAGTTCTATAGTTACTGAAAAGCCTTCCTTACTAATTTGCTAAGATAATAACTCTGGCAACACCTTACGACAAAATCCCACCTTTGGCTAGTGTAACGTGACAGGGAAAGGTCACAGGATAATCTTTACATGTGTCCATTATTGCTTGGAAGAGTTTTTTGTTAAAAAGCTTCCTATCTAGGCTCAGTGCAGGAGTCCGGCTAGGGCCCCTTCAAAATGAGGAATTCTGGTGTAAATGTACCCGGTCACCAAAGCTTTTGCTCACCCGCTTTGCCAGCACAGTAGCCTAGATATAAAGCACCGCTAACCTTTTTTAAAGCATAAAATCCCTCCCCAAACGCTAGATACAGTTAAACAGGTCTAATTTGGGTTTTTGTACACTTCTGCGCTACTGTTTTTAGCAGTGGGGTGCGCAGAAATATTGGCTCCTGCCGACCAATTACTAATGACTCTTCAAGAAGCTCCCGGCCCGGCCTGACCACCAGAGAAACAAAGCTACCTCCCCCTTTGAGCTTCTCGTACTTGTAGTCAGATACTATCGCTCTTGCCTTTGCTAGTTGAATCGCTTCTTCGCCTATATCCCGGCGGAGCCCGTGGTGGGTGGGTGGTTTGCTGTATGTGAGTATTATTGACGCACAGGCGCGCCTAAGCCGCTGGTTTCACATTATCATCCTACAAGATGAGTTTCATTTATAAGATCTATATACAGTAGCCCATACGTTCTGGAGGGGTGGACTCCAGGCGGTTGTCGGGGTCAATCAACAAGGGTGAGAAATGGAATTGGGGTCACCATTGGTCACTCGGATAGCTCGTGCATTGCCACTCTGTGATATGGTTCACTTTTGTTGGAGAGTTGGCGGTAACTTGGGAGTGTTATAGTGGGTGGTTTTGTAGCCGAGGTGGGGCGGGTCTTAATCTTATTCATCTCAGGAACTACATCTTACATATCGATCTATACATGCTGTACGGTACATCTATAATCGTGACTCTCCAAATCCTGTCTTTCGCATATCAAAACCCACCTTTCTTCTACTATTGATGTTCCGGTGGCTGTGATTGCCACTTTGCATACAATGGGGCTCTGCCGTTAGCTATTATCGATTAACGTTTACAATTTAGGTCAATTTCTGCGATGCCTTAAATGTTTAATAAATATTTTAGGATCGTGATCTTTAGCTTCAGGTGAAAAATCAAAGGCAGCAGGATAAGTATTAATTTCCGTGGAGATATGATGTGAAAATGCCTAGCTGGCGCAGTGGTTAACATGTCAAGAAACAATTAACCTCCTGTGCAATTAGCAGGAGCCCAGGAGTTCGATTCCTCTCAAAATGAGTTATTATCGAACCATCCGTCACGTAGGGTAGGCGGACAACAAAGGATACCTGCCCTACAGGAACTGGGAGACTGAAGACCTTAAGCCTTCCTCATAAGGCTGTAGCGCAAATCAGACCTGCTGCGAGGTGGTAGAATCCGACTCTAGGTCTCACCCTAAAGGTGAGGTCCGCGATCGGCGGGGTAGCAGAACAAAGATCAAACAAGGATTTCTTTTTTTCTTTTTTTCCTTTAGGCTCCATTCGGCATGTCACAATATAAATTTATGCTATATTTCTGAAAACAGCATATTTCTTGATACCAAAGCAACAAAAACACTTAAGGGAATTTTTAAATCACAGAGACATAGCTAATGCCTCTCCACATATACTGAGTAAAAAGGGGGGCAAGAGAAGACCTGACTATTGCAGAGTAGCAGAAAGGGTAGTGTTGCAAAATATAGAATGTCTTGTCCCACAATATTTTGCGGCATCTTCCTTTCTGCTACTATGCAATCATGAGATCCCCTCTTGCTCCTATTTTTATTTAGAATATATGGAGAGACATTAGCTATCTCCCTGTGGTTTAAAAGTTTTCTTTGGCATTGTTGTTGCTTTGGTATCAAGAAATATGCTGTTTTTTTAGATATATAGCATATTTTTATATTGTGACATGCCGAACGGAGCCTTAAATAAAAAAGGAGTCGCTTTGCTTCAATTGATTTGGGGGGGAAGGGCACCTACGGATTCCGAATGCTACAGAGATTCTCCAGTACTTACCATATACTGTACTTGGCACCAAACCTTTCAGGTATTATGCCATAAGATCGCTCGGGAAATATACTACTAGAAGAGAGAGAAACCTTTGCAAAAGATCAGCTCACCTTTGATTCTTTATGAGATGATGAAGAAAAATTCAAAGAATAATCTGAACAAATGCAATGAACTGTTAGATTTTTCATATTTTCTCGAATCCTAGTGTGTCTGGCTCGCCTCGCTTAAAAGTGGCGAGTAGGAGTCCCAAGGAACCCGCAAAAACCCTCACTGAGGCGTTTTCGAACTATTTACTTGCAGTACAGTACAACCCAGGGTGCCGTTACTCTAAGCGCTAACTTAATTGATATTAATACATCGTGAAGTTCGAGCGATTGCCAAGAAAGTCCTCCTACCACCTTGTCTAATTTGATCTGGTCTAGAGGGGTACGAGCCTCTTGGCTGCAGATTGCACCTCCCCGGTGAGACTGACAAAGCCAAAAAGTTTGGGACGGGCTTAGAGCTCGTAGGATATATGGAGGACTGGGGTAAAGGTTCTCAGTATAAGAAGAAAAACTTGTGCTTGTAGCCAGTTGCTTAGTATGGGGAGGGACACGACTAGTCGTGGATGAGGCTGCCAAAAATGTAGGCTTAGGGCAAGGAGGTTTTTTCAGGTCTGGGCACTGAACTACCAGTAGAACCTCAAATAGCCGAATAGTGTGCTGTTTCACCCTAGTTGCCTCCTCTGGGAAGGTCTGGCGTTTTTCTTTTTTCGTCATTCGGAGAGGCTGAACAGTTCCACTCTCGCCACGCTTTTCGCCCCTTTTCAGGAGAAGGGAATTTTGGGTAACTTGCTACTTGCAGTATCGGTATACGATCCAATTAAGTTACTCGAGATTCTATAGTGTCCGTATTAAAAGATTTATCACGGGTGATATCCCAATACTGCCGCAAGCTTCAGAGCTTGCCCGCAGCATCTCACACAACGATCCAGTTTGTCGGGTTCGCTAGGTAATCCGGGTTTGGCACGATCCAATCCAACCTAACCCAGGGGAGACTAATCTCCTAGCCCCACCCGTTGGAAGGCTTACCGGCTCTAAACACTTACAAGCACAAAACCCGGACAAGCATGCACCAGAAAAGTCTATCGCCACCACCTCACAGAGGATCAGCTCTTACTTGTTTAAGTTATATACAAAACTCCAAACAACTCCGTTCATCCATGGTATCCCCTGAGTTTAGAAATCAAATGTTAAAGCCCTCATAGCAACCTTTCTACCAGTAGGAGTAGGTGTGGTGGAATTCTTGGTCGGCTCAGAGCAGTTGAATTTCGGGAGTGTATAGTTCCCGGTCTTGGTTCCGTTTCTAGGATCCTGGAGTGGGCTGGACTCCTTTGGTGGGCTGGGCCCCTTGGGTGAGGGACCACTGGACTCCTTGGGTGGGCTCGGCCCCTTGGGTGGGAGACCACTGACTTGGGGCGACTTGGGGCCGGTCTTGAGGAGGTTTGGGATGCTGAGAGGGATACACTTTTCGAAGAGAGTTTTCTTGAATTTCTATAATCCAGCTAGTTAGCGATTACTCGATATCAGGGAAAAGGAGGGAACGAGCATACAAAGATATTCTTCTCGAAAAGGCCAGCGGAATTAGTGCCAAGTTTGCCATCAACACTAAATCCAAGGTCAACTGCGACCCCAGAATCGACCTTGAAGCCAGTCTTGGAGGCCGTCGGACTCTGTTCGCAAACACCATCCTCATCTGTGGAGTGAGTTAGCGACGTACCCCAATTGCGGAATCTTTACCCCAAATTCTCATCTTACCGAAAGCAGCAGTGAGTGCAACGTTGACCACAGGGAGACCCATCTTGAGTGCAGCCTGAAGCTTTCCGACACTAACGACTTCAATTCCAAAAGTAAGCTTAGGGCGAGAGACAGCGGCAACATTCAGCGTAGCAGAGCCAGAGTTCAAATCAAAGACAGGGTCGAAAGTAGCACCATCGAAACCGGTTGCCCTGGTCTTAGTGGGATCTGCCAAGTCGGTAGCCACGATAGCAGTGTTTGGGAGAGTGGCACCAAGGCCGAAAGTAAAGTTTGCGGCACCATTGACAGTGCACTCGACACCGACTTCATAAGAAATGATAGCGCCAAGCTCAAAAATCTTCGGAATTGAAATTCCAGCACCTGGGATTGGGAAGCTAGCTAGCTCCTTTGTCAGGTTAAGACTTGGGGGAAGGCTTGCAATCTCAGCAGCAACCTTCGCCTCCAAGACCATTTTAGCACGGAAGTCCTGGGGGGATGCTCCAAGGGTTAAATTCTTAACGACGAAGTTATCGACTGATAGTCTACCAGCGACCTGGAATTTTCCGGTAATGAAGCAATCAACACAGTCAATGACTAGGCGGGGAACAGTTCGGAGGACATCAGTGATGATGTTGGTCCTCTTTCCTTGAGTCCCAGCACCAATGTTGAAAACAACAGTCTTATCGAGGTTGGCATCCCCAATCTTTTTGAAGATATCTTGAAGATCCCCCAATCCATCCTTAACGTCATCTACAGCATCCTTAACGCCATTCTTAATATCTTTGACAATATCCTTAGCGCCCTTGAAAAGATCGTCAATAAATCCACGAGCTCTCAAGCGCTGGACAGCATCGGGCGCAACAGACACAGTACCGAAATCAAGGTCAAAAGTGCCGGTAATATCTTTCCAGCTAGCTGTAGAAGCTTTGAGAAGAGTGGTCAATGCTCCTTCAACATTATCAATCCCGGTAATACTAAGAAATAGTTAACGCTGTCACTCGGAGAAATGAACGGGAATTAATACTTGTAAGCTTGTCTTTGATCATCCGGGCCACACCCGTCATGGTTAGCGATGAGCAAGAACGAGTTTTCCGGCTTCTCGTTGATGAATGACCACTTCTCGTGGGCGTAATCAAAAGCGTCTTGAGACTTGAATGTCAGAGCCATTTCGCCGTCATCTCCTTTGCAATCCACAGAAGAAGTGAGACCCTCGAAGGTCTCCATCATAACAATTTGTTGTCCGTCCGGAGCATAAAGCGTCATGTTTGCCAACATGATGTTGCCATTGTCCCCCGGGGCACCGAAAATGAGCTGGGCCTGTTCGGCGGGATCCAGCTGGGAAAAGTCGACATCGGCTCTGGGTTTCAATCCATTCATCGCAGCAAAGATATCTGGATGGATTGGTCTCAGGACCGTTGGTCCTTCTCCCTCAGATCTTGGTGTTAAGCCAGGAGCTAAGGCATCAGGACTGATAGGCTTCAATTCAACGGCGGAACGACCCATAACTGCTGCTGAGGACAGTCCAAAGAGGCCCCCAAGAATTGCTGTGTATGCTGAGGCACGCATATCTAGTTGAATATTCGGGGATTCAAAAATAAATAAAGGAATTAAATAAATAGAAGAATAACTTCCTGAAGATATTCTCAAAAGTTATGATATGTCGTGAGAATTGTAACGTGAAAGAATGAAATAGTTCGTGGGCCAAAAAGAGCGTAAGGCTAGTAGAGACCGCTAAGGGATGGAACCAAAGCTTTCTGCTCTGGAATAAATAACGTAAGATCTTTAGGAGACCCATCCTGTTATATGCTTAAACTTAAAACTACATCTTTATTTTTAAGCCCCATGAAAATACGAGAAAGGGGTACTGGATTCCCTGTGAGGTAGTACACGTGGGGTAGCTATCGTCTCATGTTGCTATTAACCTTACTTTGATATCCTTCAATATTAGGCGCTAGCCAATGTCTGTGGCTAGCAGAAGAGTCAACCTAGATCTTGTACTCGAGTAGTTGCCGAGGCTGACTCGACCTGTTGAAATTTAGTGAAGAGCAACCCTAGCCGCCGACACAGCTTGGCCTGTGTCGCCCTCCGGGACTCTGCTCGAGCATGAAACGGGATGAGGGGCTTCCAGTAGGGGTGCAGCCAATAATACGGGCTTGCCAAGCCCAACTCCGCCCCGCTGTCATGCGCTACGCTCAGGATTAGGCATAATCCACAAGCACTACCGGGAGCTGCCTACAAAACTGGCCCACGACCCAAGTTGCGCTCCTACTATACTTAGGAGGCGGGAGGTACCCGAAAAAAAACAGGGATTCGCGAATATACTCGAGTATATCAAACAATCACATCCATGCGTATCTGAGCCATACAGATTCACCCTTGTTTTCAGAGACTCCTTCCCTTCTACGAGTAATATTAAAATTTCCTCTACCGTATCAAGGTGTTTGTGTTAAGGTAGGGTAGGTTGAAATAAACTCTTGGCTTTGGGAATATTATGCAAAACCTCTAACTGTTGCACTGAACCCAGAGGGGAAGCTGCCAATAAGATACCAGGAACTAAGCGCAGATCGTTGGCCAATTTAGTGCTCTAAGTTAGTTCGTATCGAACATTCCAAACTTGGTTGCATCACAAAGCCCCTTGGTACCTCATTTATTTGAAGGCCTAACTCTGATATAATGAAAAGTGCCCTCGGAAACTACTAAGCCTCTCGATTTAGGATCACTGCCGCAGTTGTCGTGCAGATTCTTAAAGCCCCGCCTCCCGGGAGAGTCGGCAACTGAAGTGCTTGTGGGGTATTTTGCGCTTTTTCGTGCAAGCCATGGTTTAGTCCAGTCTCACCCAACAATTAGATTCACTGAGCATCACTCGGCAGAGTCTTTTGGCTCTTGAGTCCCTATAGATGCTAGATGCAGTCTATTTTGTGAAATTCCGACCGGATTTAGTACCCTTTAGCTCGGAGTAAGGAGGGGCACATAGCCACCAGTAAAAACACTAACTTCCGGTGGCGGTGGTAAGGTCGCTGAACTTCAGCGTGCACCGAAGCCGATGTAATGCTTAGCCCAGTTATCGGTATACTGTGTTTAGTGACCTACTGCAACTGCACTTTATTCTGGGGTTCCCTGAATAGAATTTTAGGGACGGGAGGTGGGTTGGCCGATATCATTTCCGAGATACCTCCTTTGTATCTAGCCGCGAGATCGGAAAAATTTCTATCAGAACAAGGCGGGCGAGCAGGTTCGTATTCACCTTGCCTATCTTGACAAACCGGCCATTGCTCCAGCTCACGTTCCATCAAGATAGGTCGTTATCTTACATATCATGTTGTATCATAGTAAGGCTAGGATGTACTAGTACATGTTTAAGGAGGCGGTCTGTGCTAGTACTTGAGTTTTGCCTATGAGTCAGACTGAGAAGACTGAAAATGGATTGTAGAAAAATAAAGCCTCAGGGCCAGTAAGAGTGAGATACGAGCCCTAGGATCCGCATAGGGAGTGGGGAAGAGGTAGCAGGAACTAACCGAGAACCAACGTAGAGGAAATATGAATTGATGAAACATAAGAACCAGCCACGGGACTCGTCCTAAACTGTGAGTTTTGCGGTTGTCGTTATTTTGGTACCTATCTTTAGTGCTGGCTCATGAGATTGTTTGGCTATCTAAATGCAGCTCATGAAAGAGGCAATTTATACTGTGTTATCTCGGAGTCCCAAAATGCGGGGGGCCATCTAGAGACCTTGGAGCGCTCTAGGGATTCCAGATATTAATACAATAATTCGGATATCGTGTTGGGACTCCATTGAGACAAGCACTTCAAGCCCCACTTTGGGACCGGGGAGATATACCCGGTGAAATAGGAGCTTGCCATAGGTTCCCCGGCTCACTTCACCATTTCTCTAGTTAATATTGAGAATTTTCTCAAGTAAACAGGTTTTAGAGAAGCACGAACTATAAATTTAAACGGTACAGTACGTAGGCTATATGGTTGTGCTAGGTGATTAGCTTGTGTCTAAAATTTAACGGCTTCCACTCGGATTCCCCGACTCCTTCTGACAATATTCTGCCTGAGAGAACTCCTTATCAACTTTGAAAACTAGTGGCAAAATTACCGGCCGATATATGAATTATGGCAGCCTCGTTTCGATAATGTTGTTGAATTCTAGGAAAGAAATGCCTCACCATCCCTATTGCGGAAGCACAAGCAGGGCTAGCAAGAGGAGGCCGGGGGTAATGCGATTCCGGAGTTGCAAGCTGTCGCGAGGTAAAGTTTAACGGACCGGGTTCTGTTCTGTGGAGGTCCCACGCCGCGGTGCCTCCTCTGGGGAACCGAAGGAAATGTGTTTTATCTCTTTCCCGGTTCTACTATCCTGCTCCCCTTTTGATCTTCAAGGGAAAGAAATGTTCTGTGGTATGCTCTCTAGAATCTGAGAAAGCACTAATCGGCTCTCCCGGTATAAAGACACTACGGAAATCCCGTCAGGCTCGATTCGACTAACTTTGCTTCACACAAACCCCAACAGCTCACCGTTTTTCCAATTCAGCCGGAAATCGTAGTCTGTAACCAGTTCGGCACGAGAAGTGTAATTCCCTCCACTTGCCCCAATTCCACTAATTGTGCTGAAATAGTTCTTTCTGATATGTACTTTCTACGTTTTCGAGTACGGCAAAACCTATCAGTATTCATTGGCCTTGGTTTAAAGTCGTCCGAGTTCAACTTACCCCGCTTACTTTTCCTCCCATGTTGTTGCTCAATCAATTGATCAAATATGCAATTTTGTTGACTTATTTTCTCCTGTCTTCCGTATTGTTTCCTTTGATTTCTTTTCCACTGCCATCGTATGTTGCTGTTTCACTGCATAAATAGTAGGTCTCTTTAATAGAATGCAGCTCTCAAGTCTCTCTCACTCTCTTGAAGTCTCTGGTATGCAGTTCGACCGTTTCATATTTTACAACAGACCGAACACAATGGCATCGGATATCGCGATGATCAGATAGTCTAACTGAACTCAGCATTCGCCTTCCATTTCCCTTTCTTAACGGGTTTCGAGGTCGGGAAACCACGCACGTCTTTTACGAATTCCTTCTACTGTACGTAGAGCCACTAGGAAAATTGTTGCTCACTAGTTGGGCTCGTAAGCAATGAGTCGTATTCACATTTAATCACTCGTTCATAATGAATCATATCGATGGTATGCTTCTAGCTAGCAAGAAATGCTTAAGGGCAATAGCTAGCAAACGGGTTACCGCTCTTATGTCTTCTAATTACTTTCCGTAAATTGGTACTAAAGTCCGTCCATGCCTAGTTGTGAGCCCATTAATCTGCGCCACCCAAACCTGCGGGGAAGGCGATTAGCACGGGGAAATTCTCGGTGGGGTGCGAGACACATACCAGCCACAAGTGCCAAGTACCAACTTTTACTCGCCCCGGGATCAAGGTATTCATTGACAAAATCATTGCTGGTAAAAAACATCCAACTACCCTTTGGGTCGAAAATTGCCCTATTCGCTTGCAATATGCCATTCCATCCCCCTTCGTTTTTATTCACCCTGCCATTTGAAAACCAGGTTTCCCATTCTTCTCTGCAGAAGACAGGATCACGATACCAGGGTGATATAGGAGTGATTGGTATCATATGTATTCTGATCAGGTGGTCAGTTGAGTATGAATAAGGTGAGTTGGAGGGGTCAGTACCCTTGGATACGTTCGTTGACGTGGCCGAAATAGGTTGTGTGGTCCGCCTTGTTTTCAAACAACTATACAAGACACGTTAGCCCGGAAGGCCTAAAAAGAGGAAAGATGCACACACAATTCCTGGTACTTTATTCTTTATGAAACCTGGAGGATGGTTTCTATTTCCTTTTTTCAGTAGAAAGTATTGATTGAAACTTCGCTTCATGACACTCAACATCAAATCAGCCCGGGCTTCCATGGATTTGTCACCAGTTACTATGCCCCAAAGCTTCTGGGAGTATCCATAATTCATGTCTTCGCTTGAAGACTCTTGGTCTTTGCCATCTGCAGACTCAAAAAGACCTTTGGCCCAGGAGTGGCCATGGAACCAGTCAAACGAACGAGACTCCGGAAAATAGGGGTCCAATGTACTCGGGTTAGCCACGTCTCGTATAAGGAAATTGACCCAGTCCCTATTGCGTTCCAACCAAAGTGATTTTCCTTTGTTTAGGCTCTGCTCCAGATGCACAATGACTGCGGCGGTATATACAAAGTATCCGTAATGGAAATGGTGATCGTTATACATGCCGTTTCCGAAGTCTGCCATCCGATCTTGCTTGATTGCACTGGTAATGAGTCCTTTCCAAGTTTCTAAGGTAAAACTTGGTTAGTAAAACAACCCCAACAACTACCATGAACATTTGGAAGTGATACCATCATATACGAGTGGAGGATTTTGACGGTTGTTGACATAGGGATCTAAGGCTGTGGTCAATTTCCCTAGCGCTTCTTGGGTCAAGTTCTCTTTTTTCACAACGTCGTGCGCTAATAAAGCAAATTGTGCCCATTTGGCAAAAGCCTAAGGATCGGGTTAGCTCGTACTACGAAGGTTAGGCTGAGAACGACCTACCTTCCCGCTAAAATACATGCTATTCAAGTTCGTTTCGCCTACGATATTGCTTTTAATCTCGCTGACTAATGTTCGTTCGATAAGTTCGACCGCGTGTCTGTTCGGCCTCTGGCGACCAGTGACTAGCCAGGTAACGTTTGTGGGTAGGTTTCGCTCAACCATTGTCCAACTATTTCCACGGACAGCCTCCATAAGGCCCTTCGTTGGGGATTGCAGCTTGAGGCCAGTTCTTCCCCTTGCTGTATTGTCATCAAAACTCGCAATATGATGTGGCAAAGCATACATTAATGCACCTTTGCACTCTTCGTCTCTCCAGCCTTTATACTCAAATTTGTAGCTTCCGACATCTCCAGCCACACCCCCCGTCATTTCAACTGTAGCTGGGTATACGCCAGCCGCTAAATCCGTAATTTCCTCAAGACCACACTTCTGTCCCTCGGCGTCCGCTTTGGCAATTTGTATGACTCCTGTGAACTCACAAGATCCTACTAGCCCTTCTCCAGGATTATAAGTGAACTCTGGTGACTCCGACCCAGCTACTGGGAAAACATACAGGAGCCACATCCTTCCATCGGAAAGACCTAACTTCCACTTTTGTGCTCCGCCATAAGGACCTGGAAAGGCTTCTATTTCGACGAATTCAAAAGATGAGGAAATAATAGGAGTCAGCTGGTCATACCTCCCTGTGACAAACCCTATACCTTGAACTAGAGGAAAAGTTATCTTGTGCCCAACCGGCCCATATCTATCGGTATTTGCATGCAGATTAAGGTTGACGGAGCGACTATGTGGATTAGTTAGAGAGATAGTCGAGTATCCCTCAGCAAACTCCTTGGCCGAGAATGTAATAGATGCGATACCAATAGGAGAAATATAATATTGGTATGGATCAGCACTTGGAACGGGTCCTGCGATCTGTGATTGTCAGATACATAACAGGTGTCGCGTATGAAAAAAAAAAGATAATACTCACGAATTGGTGTTGCTCTGTATGGGAGACGCTCAGGCCAGGTACCCTGCTCGTCTTATTCCACCAAATCGTATACGGCAATGTCCAGACGCCCTGGGTTTGGTTGCCGAGAAAAAGGTTTGAGTAAAATCTTCAAGGGGTTAGCCATCACCCCCGGGGCGTATTCAACAGCCATTGGCGCACTTGTTTGTGGGGAGAGGCTCCTTTGAGCTTGTTTTTGGGAAAAAACTCCGAGGAACTGGATGCTCGGAAAAACTGCTAAATTGCCGACCAGGAGGCTTTGTAGAAATTGGCTCCCCAAAGAGATTAACCAATTCATTGTGATTAATACGACCACCTTGACTGTCAAAATTAGACATTGTGATATTGCGCAGTTGATGCTTAGCTGTTCTGGCGTGAAGTTGAGGTCGAGCGCTGACACTGAAATGAGCGTCGTGTCTGGCTTGAGCAGAGAGAATAAAGACTGATAGAAAGAGGAATGCGGGGGACAATTTCCCAAATCCGTTACGCGTGGATGTGGGAAGTCTGTATGATCCGGAAGAGGTTATGAGGGTTAGAATATGAGGGTTGTTCTGAGATAAACAGCGCAAAGGAGAAATAATGTAATGCAAATAAACGCTTAAGGCAAGAACATAGGTAGAGAAGTAATTGAAATTGTGGGAAATTGCATGATATTTTGCTCTGGCCATCTTCTCGCCGTATATTGTTGATGAAGATAGCCCTATTACCTCTATAAAGGCCTCCAGATAAACGATATGGACCTGCCGCCTGATGGGGGTAAAAACAGCAAGGCGATAAATCCAGTTCCTTATTTGAAGTCAAGAGTAGCTGCAAATACAGCCCCCGGTAGAAAAAATCGGGAACTGACGAAACAGCCTCTGGGGTTCTGATTGGAGCGTTCGCTGTGCTCGAGCCAATTGAATAACCGTGTTTTGAATCTTTAATTTCCACATTCCCGATTTTTTCGACCGGAGGCTGTAGCTGCGGAAGTCGTAGGGCTCATCTGGACTGTGCGCGAACTGGAGCAAACGGATCCTCTCACAATCACCAAGCCGGATACATTGATTCCAGACTGACGTATTTCAACTGAAAGAAAGGGGGAAACACAGCAAGCGTTGCTACGGCAATCAGGCCATCGAGACTTTTCCCTTGAGCTTAGGCAAAAGCTACCCTGCTGGTATAGCAATTGTGTACTCGCGGTAGGGGTAAAGTATTGGAACAAACTGGGGTCAAGATGGCCAATGCAAGACTTCCTTCATTCAGATCCCAAGATACCTAAGAAGGAAAATAACCGCTCTTTGTCTTGTTCCTCGCACAGACATTTGCCCCCCTGTTTGTTCCAATACTTTACCCCTACCGCGAGTAAACAGTGTTCTTTGTGGTTGTACCCGGGTAAGATCGATCACGGGCGGATGATTCAGAGCGGGATAGCCTCTATGATTAACCATGATGGGAGAATTCGGAAATGATTCCTGATCCAACCAAGCGGATAGGGTGATTTCAAAATAGGCAATGAAATACTCCGTTGGAGTGAGTTGATGAGAGGGATTTGGGCTTGGAGAGCGAAAAACCAACAGAGAGAAAAACCGCCAAGCCTCACCTTTTGAGGCAGAACCCTGGTGGTGCGATGAGTCTACCAGCTTATAAGCTAGAGTGATATTTCTCTGGGGTTCCTGGGGAGGTTTTTTCCCTTTTCTCTTTTCTCTCCCAGATGTTAGGGAGTCCCGTTGGGTCTCTTGGAGGTGGTACCGTATAGTACGATATTGATAGGGCGTTAGCTTTGTTGCTCTCGCCTCGATGAAAATCTGGCGGGGGCGCAATGACGTTGGCATAAGCTTTGCTGGTGGTGGCACTAGATGTGGTCGAGAGATCCTTGACTCGCTTAGGCCTGGGCACCCAGAAACCCACTAATTTTAGCGTTTTGGGAAAATTAACATATTACCGTAAACTCTCGTTAAATCCACCATCGCCTCGGATCCCCCCCGATCAGAGACAAAACGCCCCCACAGAAAATAGCGTTTTCCAGACGCGGTGTAGCTTATTTAAGATGAGCCATTGTATCTCATTAACTGGTATTCGCAATTTTGTTAACATGCCCTACTAAGCCTATTTGCGGTTTAGACTGTGATTTCTGTTGAGATCCCCGATGGTGGATTTAACGAGAGTTTACGGTGGAGCGTTTTGGCTACCCCTGGGAACAGTGGGAAGTGAAAATTCGAGCTCAAATTTTGAGCTCTAGGCGATAAGCTAGTAGAAGGCTAAACCGAAGAGGGACTTATCCCTTACCTTGTAATCATGGCCAGCACTAGATACTAACACTAGTCTATTTGGGTAATCGTGATAGGAAAAATGTTGTTCTTCAGAAGTGGTGTAGTGCTCAAAATACCGCGGAAACAGTACTGCTCAGCATTGCTATGATGGATGCCAGAGGCCATATATGAAAACGACCTCACACTTTAAAATTTACGGTCGTGCTTCTTGAGAAAGGCAGCATCAAGGCTATCCCCCACATGGGTCTAGAGAGGCCATTCTCAAACGGGTGTCCAATCTTGGTGGGGAGACAAGAGTATTTGATGGTGTCACCGTCTTTCCAATAGGTATCATAAAGGATGGGAAAGGCTGTTCAAACCTTGGGGGTTGAGGGCGAATGATTGAAAAAACCACTTGCTGATTTCATTCAGTGAGGATGGCTTCGATAGCAAGATCTGTAGGCACTCTTAACTAAAAGGGGCTGGGGAAATCATGATTGATGCAGGTGTAAGGACCCGGAAAGAAAGTACTATGAACCCAACCTAGGAAGCAGTACCCAATCAAGCAATTATACAGTTAGGTGTTTTTACCCGATACCACTATTTAAGGATACTAGCGTCTGGGCTTAGGCTATTTGTTTGCATGTATTGTTCTGGAGTTTGAACTCATGTCCAAAAGTTTTGAAGGCAGCTCAAGGTTTGAACTTTAGAATACTCGCCCCAAACGATAGCGATTACTTCATATCACGTCGCACTCTCGCTGTGACACCCACTAGGCTGTAGAGTTTTTATCTCGTTAGATTCACTATGCAGTGTAATGAGTGTCGAGTTAAATGCTTATGCTCACGGGAGGCCCATCCATGTCTTGTGTCGCCGGGCTCAGCAGTCTACTTCTCATTAACTCTCCTATTTCCTCTTCAACAATCATGTTCCATCCTAATATTGAATACCTTTAGCACAGTTTCCCTTCTCAACAACAAAGTCAATAATCTACAAGCAAGAAAAATACCTTACTCAACCTCTAGAATTCTACACTTGAACGGCCCTTAACGAAACAAGATTGAAGAGATACGTAAGGCTTGAGGAACCTTTGTACCTAACAGGTATTACCCATATCTCCCCCATCTAACCATGTTAATTGGTGATAGCACAACTCTTATACCCCCAACAATCACCCCAACGCATTCAACAAAGGTATCCTGAGACCTAGCTCTCTTAAAATATAAGAGTCCACCTTGATATGGATAAACCTCGGCATTTTTACTACCTGTTGATAGAAGCTGGGGCTCTGTGAGATGAGTTATTATAAAACAACACGTCGACGGACGTTTCATAGGCTGGCCAATCTAGAATGTGAACGAAACATTATCTGAGACCTCCGATATCATGGCTAGGTTCCTGATTACCCTCACGGGAGTCACCGAGGATGTGTTGTGCAAGCCGGCCCTAGGGAGATATGCGCGCTGGACGTTTCTCTTAAGTATGTTCTTTAGCCCCTAATAATACTATTACTTATATTAAAGGAGCCTTGCAGATTGGTTTTCAAGCTCGACCTGCCTTGTTAATGTCATTTATAAAGGTTGCATGCCTGGAAAAGCCGCATATAGTCAGGGAGTAGTAGAAAATTTACTCCCAGTGTGAACGTGTCTGTGTGTATGTGGATTAAGGATTCCTCGCCTCGATATCGGTATCGCAGCAGTATTTGTCAGAGAAACTACTAATCAATTGTTAATTTATTTACAATGTGGTAGTAAGTCATGAAAAATCGACCGAAGTGGAGACGCCTAACAGCACCATCTCGGGGTCTGTCCCCGCTCGCACAGATACCACTGGCACGTTGAGGTGCTTCCTACAAATGCCTTTTGATCACCTGCCTCTTTAGAAATTTGCTCTAGCAGAGCAGAGCCGATGGTGATCTCTCCCACGAGTAAGCGAAATTGGTGACATTTCTACTCTTGAAGCCCTCATGAGCCCCCACGCCTTTGTCCTTCCAAAAGGAAGCAGGTACTACTGGGTGCGTTGAGATTCGGACTTAAAGCTTGTGTTACCGTTTGTCGAAAGGTAAGCTCCGGTTCAACCGATGTCAACAACCCACCGGTGGCTCTCGTCATTAACAATCTCAACAGTGCTTCCCAGCCAAAAGAGGGCAATTATTAAAGAGATTTGTCAGAGCTAATGCTTTCTCTTCTTAAATACTCTAGGTTGGGCCATAGCTAGGGCGCCGTGGGGCTGTCAGACTGGGCGGTCAGAAATCTTTCTAAGTTTTTACCATACAGACCCAAACTCGTGCAACCTGAAAAACCGAGAAAATATTGACAAGAGTGGATACATAAGAAAATCATGTCCTCCAAAGCAAGCTAAAACCCCAGATGCCGGTAACTCCTCAAAGCCAATAACAGCCCAAGAGAGAAAATCCAGAAGAATATTACCTGTCGAAATGAGCCGTCTGGAGCCATGCGGACACCTCCTCGGTTGCTGAATCAGCTTGGCTGGAGGATACGCTAAAACGAGCTGGGTACTGTTGGCTTGCATAGTCTGTACCCGCGTAGTTGGAGCCAAGTCCCACGCTCGAAGCAGAATGATCTGAGTACTGGACCGAGGATGTGGATGACTCCTGGTGTCTTGCGCACAATATCCGAGAAACAATTGCATCGAGTTCTGAGGATATTTTAGCGCTGTCTGCGGCAGTCCCGTTGCCCCTTTCCCCAAATCTAGATAGAGTCAGGATCCCAAAGCTGATGTCTTTCTGGTCACTTGTAGGGATCTCATTGGCCCCCACCATTAATGAGCCCATTTGATCCCCTCCTCGGACCAGGCGGCCTAGCAGCAAAACTATGATAGCGTTGAATATATACTGGTGGTCTGTGAACGAATGGTACGAAATCCATCCTGATTCTTCTAGCTGTTTTGCTAACATTATGATCATTCGTGCAGCTCTAATACACGTACTGACGTGCTCCTCGATATGTGCAGGAAGACTTGGGGTATTATCGAAGGAAAGACAGAGAGCAGCCGTGCGTTGCTTAGCTGCTAGTAGCAACGACGGTCTCGTTGTTAGAATATACATCTGCCCCAGAATCCGAGACTTTAGTTGTTATTACGAAGATATGATTAGGATGAGCTACCTGGTTGTGTAGTAGGTGCAAGAGAGCAACCGAACGCCCCCTTGCAATACCGTTCACTAATTTAATGTCAGGTGGCAGAGTCTCGCTCCATGCGTTGAGTTCTTCATGGACCTTTTCGATGGTTTTAACGACGTCCTGCCCCTCTCTAGGTTGCCCAGAAGGCACCTTACGGATACGATATACCCCTTCACAAGTTAGCACTCGACGTCTGGGATGCTCGGCTAACAAAGCAAGAAACTTACTGCTCACGACATCTCCTATTATCTTGCACAGCCGTATGTGGGCAGAAAGGCCGACACTTGGTGGTAATGAGTCATCCTAGAGTTATGTGAGAAATTTTGTGAAGTTATCGTATCGAAAAGAAAAGCTTACAACATCCGTAGGGAGATCTAGATCAATATCGTCATCTGATAGCATCACCGGTCTTCCCATAAAACAACTGAATATCCTGTTATCAGGTTGCATCAGTTATGGGCGCCCTGGAGAACTCCCGACGTCGGATTTTAGGGTTAGGGTTCAACCTGTCAAGCACATAAATGTTCCAGAATTCGCGCTTGCGTTCTTCATATTCCACTCTCTTTCTAAGCTCTTCACTAGGATTAAGGGGCGGAGTATCCCGACAGCTAACCCCACTATAGCGCCTCGTTCTACCCGAAACCCATTCTCCTTTTCGCCATGCCCGATGGAGTCCGTGTGATACCGCCATCCGGACGGCAAGGCCTACATACATGTACGCGATATCCCGCCTATTAGCAGATAAGAGATAAAAGGCCATTAAAGTGACTGCCCGGAGACACGGAAGAGTGGCTTCTTCTATCGGATTCACAAGAAGGAGTTTGGCTCGCGCAAAAAATGTCATTCCTGGGTGAGTATTCGTGCTCGTGTGGGGATATATTTCCGTGTGGCCCCGTGTGGGATTGTAACCTTCCATTTGTGGAGGCACGGCTGTCGAACCAGGGTCCGGACGCCAGGAAGGCAATGGGCCAGCTAGTCCCTCTTCGATCGGCGGACCGCCTGAGCTAAACGCCGTTGCCTGGCAACTCAACGCTAAAACCATATTAAGCGTGCAGAAAGTCGTATAATCCACTGACGATACCCCCCCATCTGTTGATGTACTGTAGGCTGCTCCGGAGTACAAGGACTCGATATCTAAGAGGAGTTTTCTTGGGTTAAACCAATAAAATATCCCGCCGCCAGCAACAGGATGGTTTGCTGTGCCACAGCCGTGAAATTTCAAGAAGGTTTCTAAGTATTGGAAAACTTGCCCTTTTGATGGTAGGGCGTATGGCTCTGTAATAGGTAGTGATAAGGGCAAATTATCATGACTGTAATATGAGGATGCCACCGAGGAGAATGATTCCATAGGATCAGCAGGAAAGCTTTGACCAATTGCATACCCAGGCTGCCTGGGTATGAGAGGGAGAGTGGACCGGATGAAGTCTCGGACTTTATCCAGAAATGTAGCCCCTCCACAGTCTCCGATGAAGCCTACAACCACCGAAAATATGAGTTCCTAAACGCCCTTCGACCACCACAGGAGATTTGAACCCTTACTAGAGTAATTTTCTGGATGTGTCAGAAACCGTCCTTGCTCATCCTCTTCCCCATAGTCTCCGTTCGGCGCAGTAGGGCTACGAGGGGCGATATTTCCACTTCCTGGCCAGGACGGCGATGATGGCCCAACAGCAGAAGAGCCCGGAGGGGTAGCTTGGTCTTGAAGTCTTATTCCGAGGCGACTCATAAGCTCTTCACGGACAGTTTGGTCCGGGATACCCTCCACAAGAGCCTTCTCTAGTGCGAGAATTCGCGTTTGCAATTTCTCGACATAAACCTCCGGGATCACGATCTTTGCTGAGGCCGGCGGATAATTGCAAGGGATGTTGGAGATATTGCATTGCCGGCATGGCTGTTCCCCGGTACCTAGATACCAGTTAGTATCGGAGGTTTGCTCCTCTATTGAATGTATAAATTGTTTTTTGGAGTAATCCTCACATCTAATTTTCCGTGTTTTGCAATGATCGCATCTAGATTTCCGTTAGCTCTTTATTTCCCTCCAGATCCTATCAGTAGGTGGAGGCAACGAACGCCACAGCAATCCTCTTCCTATCTTCATCGCGCACCTTTGGCCGCTGGCGGTTTGTGCTGGCACGTTTTCGGTTTGAGAAGTGTATATCTAGGTCGCTAGACATCTTGGGAGTGGGTGTGGGGTGTGGATAGCGAACAGTGCGGTATCTGGTATCGTTCGTTAAGGTAGTCCTAGGACAGGTTGTTGGAAATATGGTTGTCAGGCGGTAAGAGGGTACAAACCTAAATTTCAGATCTCGGTTGATTATGATGTCTTTTCCAAGTGCCGCCGGTTCGTTTGGATTGGCACTATTTGGGAGATGCTAAGTAATACGTCGTTAGTGTGCACAAATAGGACAGCTACCAGCGCTGTGCGATCTTTAGCCCTGAGTCAACCTTGGAATAGTAGCATGCCGTCAATAGTTTGCTATGCTATACTTTATGGCTGGCACCCTGAGCAGCCTCGAGCTAGCTCGGTTTGGTCAGGGTTCGCAAATATCGGGCTTCATAGATCTAGGGGGGGATCCTGTGTTTCACGAGCGGAAGGTACTCACAGAAAGACTCCGAAAGCTTTAAATCCTTGAGGTGATTAAATCAGCATTTGATAGACGTTACTACCCGAAGAATTTCAGCCAGCTTGAGCACCTTAAGGACCTCCCAGCTCACCGGAACTAGTGGTTTTGGGTTGCCGCTCCTAAAGGAATGCGCCAGACTCGTTGAACAAAGCTTACGGAGCTGCCTACTTTTATATGCTAAAAAAGGGTCAAGATGAAGGAAGTGTTTTCTCGGGAGGATTTAAAGGACTATCAGTATTCCTAGCCCTTTTATAAAGCTTGATCTTCCATGGGAGGTCTGTGACAATATATACAAGTACGCTATCCCTAATCTAGCAAGATCTTCTCCAAAGTGCCGCAGAGCGCCCTTGGGCTTATTTAGATTCTCTGCCAGCTACTGATATTTAGCTATGTATTCGGAGACAGCGGAGAGGTTTCTTGAAACTACCACGTGGATGTGTTCCAATTCTCTGTCCTTTGTGTGGAAGCAAGCGAAATTCCCGGCGTGTGGGAATCTAGGGGCTCCCAACAGTCACTGATGGCACCAACCTTCAACAAGGCTATAGACTGTCAACTTGCATGTGTGTATGCATAAATGGAGTGACTGAGAATTGCTTAAAACAATGGGATACATATGGCATGGGGCATGATACCTTGCTTTCATCAGTCCAAAATCTAATTCTACCCTCTTCTAGGAGGTTTGGTTCATGCGGAGGTTTCATGGCTAACATCGCATTTCCTCGATTGGAGCTGTGCAACGCTTTCTTACGTCTCATTCGACAGGTGACTTTAAGAGGATTGTCCCCCCTCCCAACGAGTTAGATGAGGTCATTGGGCGAAGTCTTGCTGAGTAGTGCCTGCATTCCTCAAAATACATTACATGAATACGGCAGCCTGTACCGTGAATTAGGGCATATGCAGAACTTGTATTTTATGTCTAGATCGTTTATGGAGCGGAGTAGCTCCCGAAGCAAGAGTGAAGTACTATAGTAAGAAGGAGGAATATTGGGACAGGTTTATAAAAGTAACACCGTAGTTGCAAAGAAAAGAAAAGCCGCACTCTTAAATTAAACACGGTCAAGGTGTGGGATAGATACGGGTATTCAAGTTGTTGAGGGAGGGAATTTTGACACTATATATATCACAAGTTTTGAAGTTTGCTTCTACATCACTATACCCGGTAGTGGGTCGGGCCCACAATGTTTGTGCTAGAATCTGAGTCAATGCAAGTTACTATAATTTCTGCCAACAAACAAACGGAGATAACTAGAAAATCTTGCATGTCGCTGACTCATTTTATCTCCGTTGAAAATCTCCGCTGAAAAGAAAGGCCCGAAAGTTGTGTGCCTAGCTTGCCTTTTTTTTTCACACAAGATTCTCTACCCGATCGAATTGGGGCTGAGTGACAGCGCATGACAAGAGAAGTGATTCGGGAACTAGGCTTGATCTCCGAAGATATTAATCCCAATCTGCGAGGAGTGTAAAATATCGAATCGGAGTTCGTTTATAACACATTTTGGGAGAGCATGGAAAATTCTCCCCCCGCGAAACTAGATAGAACTGAATTTTTCATAGTTTTAGTAGAGGAAAATGTCTCTAATTTGTTCTGATTTCTGTACTATTTGCTGATTTCCTCGCACTTTCATTTGATTGATTGCCTAGGGGTTTCGGGCAACGCTCTGTATTATTTAGAGGAAAGGCTTAGATATTATGAAGTTTAGTGTTCTAAATCGGAGCTATTTTTTTTAGCCACACTGACCTAAATCCCGTCACTTCTACTATAGCCCTGCCAGCTACGAGAATGCAGGTTGATTGAACTCAACACCCGAAACCGAAAATTTCGGAGTTACGATCCACTCAATTCCCTTAAGCTTCTGGCGGTTGGGGATCGGCGCTGGTGCTGGAGGAGGTACGATCCATATGGGTATGTGCAGTGTAAACAGGGCCTTAAGGGTAACCTTACATAGGCTCGGCATATCTTAGTACAGATACTCTGCTAATAGGGCTTGGATCTTTCTGAATGCTCCCACTATCCTCGAAAATCCTAAGCGCTACAAGCAGTAATGATTGAATTACCTTTTATTTCGAGATGAGGTGAGCAAGCCTTAAACTGACTTACCGGCTTGGCCAGCAGCACTTACCGATCGTGCTCAGCCCCTATCAGTGTCCAGAAGTTGTACCTTGTAGTTAAGCACTAACATTGCCTGAAGAGTGCTTTTCTACTTGCCACTTTTGTAATTCACTCACCACCAGATCCCATGATGAGTTCGCGTCCTTGCACCTATGCACCTTTTGACAAATAGCAAATGTAGGTTATATAAGCGGGGAAAGTATAGGGGCCAGCCAGTCTTGCAAGGCCCAGGCTGCCGTGATTTTACTGGCCACTAAGGGGCGTGAACACTACATCCAGCGCTCGCTGTCGAGGGCCGCTAATCTGGAGACTTATTTGTCGGGGTGTTGATGACATTGCCCTCTGGGCTGACTTCAGGTGCTGTGATGGGCTCAAGTATAGGAACCCCCAGGAAGAGGCGCCATGCTACAGCAGCTAATGATGCCTTCAAGCTGATTCCCATACTTTTCTCGTGGGAATCCCTGGCGCTCTTAACCACTAAATTCCTCCTAAATTCAGGAATCCTCATCCAGGGTCTTGCAGGAGATCATCTATTCCCGATCTCGGAAGCCTCGGTACCGAGCTCTGCCCTCCTGTTAACAAGATCTGGCGCCGCTGACCTCTCTCTGGTTTGTTAGAAAAGGACATGCTACACTCGAGCATCACTCCTTGGGCTCACTTGGTGAGGCTCCTCGGATTGGCTTCGTAGTCCTATGCCTAATATATTTTTAAAAAAATCCTCACTTTAGCACTCGAGTAGTCGCATAGATATGAGAGATCAGCGGTTCTTCGTAGAAGGACGGAGGTGATCCGAGCCACAACAGTAATTCAAACACTTGCTTCGCAGTCAACCCAATTCAGCGTCAGTAGTCGCGTATCCCCCTTTCAAAAGATTCCAATGCCTTTCAGAGCGCAGTTTTGCCTAGATTGTGTTTGGGTAGTCTTCCCAGCTAAAGGTCCTTGTGTTACACCTTTACTGAAAAAGGGGATGGGAGACGAATGGGCAGGGGTGATACCGTATTTTTTTCGCAAATAACGAACGGGGCCGGGTTTTGCGTACGAGTACATGAGAGCTGTGAGAGATGAGTAGAGCTTGGCCCTCGAGAACCCCATCTGTCCACCCTTGTGTAACCCGGTTGCATCAAGTCGTTGAAATCAACTACTCATATCTCATAGTTCTCATGCACGCCGAGCCCGGCCCTCTTCGTTATTTGCAAAAAAATACCGTATACCCAGCCGAGGGTTAGGGATGGGGGCGTGCTTCCTTCCCTATTTAATTCGGCCCTATACCTAAGCTGTATCGCTTGAAGCTACGTTATATCATTGCGGTTATCGCGGTCCCTTGAACTTAGCTTGGTCTAAGTAGATGTAGCTAGTGCGAGTGATATCTTGTGATTACCAGTGCACTCTTACCCGGCACAGGCTAAAAAATTTGATTGTAATGGCCCTACGGTACCCATGACTATTCTAAACCTAAATCCCCACGTCTATCTAATATCGGTATTTTATGTACCGGGTCATCTTGGACCGACGAAACGAAAGACTTTAAGTAATCCGAATTGTTGGCACCCTTCCGGGTGGCCCTTACTTTACTGGCATTATACAGGCTTCACCACAGTCGCCGGGGCCTAGCGTAAATGTCAGAGGCGGCGAGGGCTCTGTGCCGACATTGGCATTTTTTAGCGGGGGTGTTGAGGGGGTTGCGTTTCACACTCCTGGTTGATCATAATACGATATTACTCTCTCTAACCCCCCAAAATCTTGAGGCTCCGGCCAATTTTTTGCCCAAATGCAATAGCAATCGTTTTTACAAAAGTCCTGTTTTACGAGTACTAGTAAGCGGCAGAAACATGACCCTGAAGATGGGAAGCTCGGCCGTCAAGGCAGGTGTAGAATTTTCTGATGTTACCGCCGGGTCAATGTCGATTAGTAACTTTCGTCATGGGACTGTCTACTGTACCTAATACCAATAGCAGTGGCATTGACATTAAGTACCCGAGTGGGCTATTTACAGGGTATTGAACCCTGTTTTACTCACAATTCAGCCTCGTAGAAAGTCTAACTGTGGATGCTGTTGCAGCAATCCCGCTGCAAGCCGCTGCACTTACACCTTGAGGCCTGATATTGCAGGGCCCTGTCCAACATAGCCCACGTGTTCTGAGCATGAGACGTGTCCTTCCTTGAGTGAGGGTGCTTGTCATACCTAACTTGGTAGTGATCAACGATTTTGAGTGGTACAAAATCTCTCAAGATATTCAGTCTCTGGTGGGTGAGAGTTTGATCTTAAAGTAGTATAATTTCTTTTTAGAGCCGCATATCTTAACATTTTAGGTAGAGAGTAGACTAGCAAATACGCTAGACGCCCTAGGGAACCGTACAGACCAGACCAGACTCCTACCATAACCATGCTGATAAGCGAGAATTAGCTGTGGTATGCTACATCAGAACTATGATACGCGTATATATTGTTCTGACAGCTTCAACCGAGCACCCTTTAGCTGATTAGATTGTGAAAAAAGAAAAGCATTCCACTTTGTAAACTCTCCACCAGTAGCCCCATTAGGGCTCCAGCATACATTATATTACACCGTTCAGGTCCTGTGTTAAAACCTAGCTAACTTAGGGCCTTTCGGGAGTGTATTCGGATTTGCACATTATGCTGCCTTCAGCGCAAGCTTTTCACCAATGCCGCGCTCGTGGGTATTCGCCTCTCACATCACCGAACTAAACCACAAAGAACGTTAAGACGAAAGTAGGGCAACGCTGATCACCCAAGAAGAGATTCCAAGTTTTCTGCACACCTCAACAATAGCACATTCCATAGCATCCCAATAGCCCAGGACTTCAGCCCATGGGGTTAAAAAAGATGATGAGTTTTTCATAAAGCAAGGAAGACCTGTAGCAGCATATTTCTTTTTTTCTTCCTGCAGATTTTTTTTTTGTACCGGGTTCTCGAGCACTGACACTCGAGTATTAGAATCTGCTCGAGTAGATATTTCTTCAGCCAAATTCTGGAAGGACAACAAAGCCAGGGATGGGGGCGGGAATGGGAGCCAATACAAGGGCCGGCCTGCCGCCACTACTCCGAGGTCTGCAGAAGAAACCTTGCTTGATTTGACATCTTCAACCATGCTACCTAACCCCCGCACCTTCATTCGATCCAGTATGCATTATGCAAGGTGATACTTGGGTAGTACATGTACCGTATTGCTATCGCGCCATATATCATATTAGTTCTATCTTACTTCAGACAGTTCCACATTTCATTCTCCATGCGGTATTCTATGCTAAGCAAAAACAAATGTTGGGTGATTGGGCGGGGTGCGGGGTATGTGGGGTCCCGACCCAACGGAACCGCCCCAGGATGTTACCGAATTTTTCACACTCTAATTCACGCTGGACTCTGGGTGCTGGAAAATTCACAAGAACTTCTAATGAAGAGTAATCGTACCAGAAAACAGAAAATCGGTTAGAGAAAATGCTAGCGATAGGATACCTAATGCTTGCGTTTTCCGTTCCTAGGTGTAGCTATTCTACCCAGGCGCTCAGTCAGCGGGTTGTCCGAAGATGTCCCATTCATCCCAGTCAAATAAAAAGACCCCGATTACAAAAACCAAGAATCCTAGCCAAAGATCAGCCAAACCAATTGCCAAGTGGTGGCCTAGAAATAAACAGATTTACGCCAGTGGTTTGCCTAAACGTGCATTGCCTGTACCACAGGAGGTTGGTGTCTCGTGATCCCCTCCCCTATCCTGGTATCTTGATATGCAATAATTAGCGACGAGTGTACTATATTGTGTATCTTGGGCACTTTGTATTTTCTGCTCTCCCTAGATAAACGGAATAGTATCTGCCATTTGATATGGGTGTTGGAAGGTGTAACCGGCATGGCCTTGGGGCCTCCCCAAGCCACGGAGCAGTATTTTAGGATGGATATCATTTCTCGCGTAGCTACACATATACATAGACTTTAAAAATAGTTGTATCACTGAATGAGGCGCAAAAGAGCCCACAAAGTGAAGTCTCAGAACTTGGAGAAGCTTTCGCTATAACCAAAGTACCCGCTAGCTCAGTAGAAGTTAAGTAGGATCGGTGCCCCCACCCCGGCCGAATCTACCATGTGTTGTGCATCTGGGAGAAAGGTGCGTGCTTCAAAATGTAGATGAAGCTCTTGTACTAGTATAAGTTATAGCGACGGCCGCAAGCCGCCAACTAGATACTGTACTGCACTTGGCACCAAAGTTATGTGGGAACGCGCAGGAACGGCTAATGACGGCAAAGCCTTCTTCCCCAGGGCGGGGGGTAAAGGCGCACAAGTGTGTAGTGATAATCCAAACAATAGCGAATCATTTTCCCAAAGACAAGGCTCTCGCGCAATAACCGTCCCTTCAACATGTAATGTTGAGCCGAATTTCCCAGAGCTAGACTCAGATGTCAAAGAGTCTATGAGAGACACATCACATATCCAAGTTTCTAGTGGTAACATGCCTGATAGGAGCACCCCGGAAGACTTGCTCCGAACCGAGAGCTTCCCCACCCATCGTTTACCATTTATATCCATTACATTTTTTCTTAGTTCCGTTTCATCTTCTAGCGTTCACTTAGATACCCGGGTTACTATTTGAAGTCGGAAGTCATCCCATAGATAACTTAAGTGACAGATAACACGAGCTTGACATCGACCGTTAAAACAACAAAACAATTTCGAACGCAAAGCAAGGAAACCACTAAACCTATGATATAGGAGGCAAAAAACACGCACTTAAAGAGGGTATGTCACATGACACCTTTAGCGATGAAGATTGGAACTCATGTCCCATGCAACAGCTTCTTCAGATTTCTATACTTAGTATACTAAATTGAAATCTCCAAGTAACTATTATACATTAATAAGAACGTAATCCACGAGGAACCGCAAGGTCCCTTGGGGTGGGGCCCCAGAAAGCGGGTGATAGCCTATGATCTTATATTCTTACCTCCCCTACGACCAGCAGATGCTGCATTAATCCATATCATGCATGGCAACCAAGCGAAAAACACATTTATCCTATTCAATACAAGCACTTTTTCCTACTAGCCCTCACTAGGTAAGTAGGAGCTGTAAGTTGATAGACCCGGATCATCACGAGGCGACCCTCAATCAACAGATTACCTTGGATGTTAAATTATCTTGTGCCTCATTCGTTCAAGCCAGTTAAGCCCTAGGCTAAAGGTGCCCCATTTAGATAACAATATCAAGCAAGACTCTTTGGTCTTTCCACTGGTACTGCCTTTTTTAGCTGGTTGACTTGTTATGAAGATAGCGCTTTACAGTGTTTACACTATTGCACCTCCATGTGCTTAGGCGTTAAGACCTTCCCATCATTTCCAGTTACATTCCAATGGATCTCGGGCATGCCTTATCAAGGAGCAGGCCCCTACAGCCAGGTATATCATAGGGGATAGCTAACGAAGAAGCCATGGTCGGGAAGTTAAGTCTTCAACCTCTACCCACATAAGTAGATGTTCCCACAAGTCCGGAAAAGCAATAATTAGCATGACGACCCAGTTCATACGAGATCGTTACCTACATGCTATGGTCCGAGCATCAGTACGACACCTCGAGATATATACAAGGATAATATAAGTTAAGGTGTCTGAACCCACTAAGCTAAAATCTTTCTTGGGATAGAGATTCAATCGCCCAAGGACCATACGGAATGACTCGTAAGTGCTGCCGCCTGTGATAGTACAAGCATACCTCGCCTGCTAGCAGGTGTGCCTACCCCATATCTCCCCTCCACTACCTACCGATCAGTGCGAAGAGGTGTGGTACCAATTAGCTCCTAGACCGTGACTAGATGCATGCGACCAGGTACTGAAATACAGAGTCACCCGCGAACTAGGTTCTTGGACTTGTCGGGCAGGGCTTCCACCATACTAGGTCTTGCTTTACCCCCGTTCCTATTCTATGATACTACCGTACCGTAGGCATGTTACAATTATCCAAGTATGATACCACCCACCCATAGTCTCCTAGGCTCATCAGTACCAGCGCCCGCACACCACAAATTCTACGCGAACCCCGTAAGATACATCAGCCAATAGGGCCCTTTCTCGGCTTCCCCTCCCCGCCTTACTCCGCCGGAATCTATCCGATTTATGCAATACTAGCTTCGATACAAGTATAAATAGCCTGCAGATAAGTCATCGCCGGAGCTAGCAAAGTGCTTCTGCTTATATTCCCTCACTCGAGCCGAGCGATGTCCCCATCATTCCATAAGCATCTGATATCATCTATCATATCAATAACCCATCAGTCGAAATCTCACTGCTTCACTGGGCACCGGCTGTGCATTCCCAGGGATATGAAGCAGTTTGCGTGCAGGTCTATTACGGTGGCATAATAGGAACCTACTCGCGTCTCCGCGCCAAGAATCGGTACTTCTTTTTGAATAGCCACTGCGGGCCTATATGGAGGATTGTGTTGAGACCACTTTCCTAGAGAAGCGCTATATGGGTAAACCCCGAACTTGTTGCAGGAGTCAATGAGTGAGATTAATATCTTCTGATCCCAGAGCTTCACCATGAATTTAAACTCTTGAGTTCTAATATTCTCTCAATGCTGAATACTTACCTCCTAAGAAAAATCGAAACCAGGCCACGGGAGTCCACGAGATGTCCGATAATGTGAACTATGGGGTCATTTTCATATATGTTTTTCACCGGCTACCGGTACTGGCACTTCTCGTCAGACTCTTTTAAACAGCTCGAACACTATACTTTTTATGTGTTGGTGGTGGCTATTCCAAAACAGGTGCCTATTCTTGACGAGTAGTCCAAGCTCGAGAGCAATTTCAAGCCGTTAGTGTTTTCATCGGCTCCCAATACACTGGACATCCACACTCAAGGCGCGGGAGGTGGCAGGATACTAAGGTTACAAATCAAGTGAAACGATTAGGAAATTGTCGCGGCTCCTTGGCTTCCTGGATAGGATAGGTGCGAACGATGTCCACCTAATTACGAGATATGTACGTATATATGTTGTGATACCAACTCAATCATAGACTATCACCCGTCTATAGTACCAGCGTTGTTGAAAATATGCTTGCGGATATGCACTTTTTACGTATTAGAGTACGACAATGCCGGTAATTCTCCCTTAGTACCGGCTTCCTACTCTCCGAATACGCAATTCTGTTCTCGTTTGTTTTCTCTTGTCTTCCATACTGTTTCCTTTAACTTCTTCTCAGCCACTGATATATATTGCTATTTCACTGCATAAATAGTGGGCCTTCCCTGCCCTCTAAGATATAAAAAAGTTCTTAGGCATCTCTCATACGCGCATGTTTCTAGTATATAGCTTGACCTTTAGCTCTTTTTTCAACAAGCGTAGAAAAAGCTTTCTTCAGCCCGTATAGCACATATTACAAAGCCTCATTTTCTGAATGTTCCTCGTTCAATTCTCTTCTAACTCTCTCAATCCTCCTACAGCACCCGTAATTTTATTTGCGATTCTCCATAAAGCCACTTTGTGGCAATAATATTACGATACCATCATCATTAAATTACCTCACCAATAATCTATTTCCAAACCCAGGACTGCTGACAGACCTACGGGACATGCGGTAATAGCCTGTCACGTTCTACACCCTATCCCGGTAGGGAGAGAGTATTATTATTCTTAGCTTGTTTTTCAATCTCACGCCATAGGGCATGGTTTAAGTTCCACTATTTTTGTGCACCTTCTTTTTAGCTTGCTTTCTTGGCATTTCTGCTGAGTTCCCATCAGTACTCCTTTTGCCTTGGTTCCTTCTTTCGAGTTTATGGAGCTTTTTCTTTCAGTTTCCAGCGCAGTTAGCTGTTCCGGGAGATATTTACTACACCCTAGTTTATCCTTCATTAGTATCTCTGCTAATGTTCTAGTTCATCTTTTCTCATACTCACCCGCGCTTCATTCACGAATTCTCCACTCCCTTTGCCCTTTTCTTTCAGGTTATCTCAAGGAAATATTTCTAAAACCGACCCCCTCACAGCTTCCAACATCCTAAAAGTCAAAATGCCATAATCACCTTCATGACTATATTGGGAGAGTTTCCCGAGGGCAGCGAGGGAGGACTAAATACTACTCTATCTTACTAATATAGTCTTTATGGTTTTTCCGGTATCATAGGAGACGGTTCTCTTCTACAGTAGATTCCCAGAAACCCTAACCCTACAGCCAAAACTTATCCCTTCTTTATGGGTATCCCGATTGGTTCTACGTTGGTGATTAGCGTTCCCCGGTGGCACCAAAGATTTGGCAGGTCAGTGAAGGGGATTTTTATGATGAGGGGTTGAGATCAGTCTGAGAACCAAAAAAATCTTTGCTTCTGAAAAGTTGCCCATAAGAATCAAAAAACAATGTAATCGTCAAGAAAGATTAACCCATTCCCCACGATTATTAGGGTTTTTCTAGAATCTAGTTTGTGTATCTAAAGGAGTAAGGGGCTGTTTGGTCACCGTCATTTGAGATGACCGTGATCTCAAAACGCGTTTTGCAAACCACGTTCTGCCAAATACTCTGTAAGTTAGAAACTGTCATCTAGGTTTTTTGTTGAAAATCAAGAATAAGGAGATAGGGCTTTTTAAAATTGAAACCCTAGTTAAAATAAACTTCGAGAGTAATAATAATAAGGCATAGAAATTGACCTCCAAGCTTGTCAATATAGATTCAACTCTTATTCCAACCTTGCTCGAATTAAAGCCTTTTATTTCAATTGATATTGTACAATACCAATGCCCGAGTCCGAGTCCGAGTCAAACGATATAAAAGACGGGCAGATCCCTGAAGTTGCTGAAACTATAATATATTAATTGTTTCCTAATAGTGTCCTATATATTTATGTTGTCATTATGGTAAGATCATCCACAACCCTAAGGTAAAATACTCCCCAAACACATTAAATTTTGGAAAATTGCCCAAACGCGTTTTACAAATGACATGCCAAACACCACTGTCACCGCAAAACACGTTTTGAGATGACGGCCATCTCAAATAACGGTTTGCCAAACAGCCCCTAAGTCCCTAAGTCTACAATCGAGTCAATGTAACAATCGTAGATGTAGAGAGATGAATATGGGGTTTTAAACGAATGCTCACTGACAAGAAAATAAAAATATCTCTAGTGTTTTCCAACGCCAGATCGTGCTTTAGGAGGGAATAGCTTCAAACATAAGGAGTGGTAGGTCCCAAACTACGGTTCTTGCCCTGGAAAACTGCGATTCGATTACCAGCTACTCTGACTTAGTTCGTAAACTGTAATGATCAGGGTCCCAAGCATTCTCTATTACCGTAAGAACTGGAATAATTGGACCCGAGGTTAAGGCGTCGGAAATTCTCTCTTGGATAGGGGGCGAGCGCACAGTGAAAACTGGCCCCCTCAGCCCGAGCTTAAGACAAAATAAAAATAAAAAAGAGACCTTACCAGCAAAGGCAACTCCAACGTCTTAGCCTCGGGTCCAATTATTCCAGTTCTTACAATATTTGAAGTTCTCGTAGTTGCATTCGCTATCTCTTCATTGGTCAGCTTCTCCCTGTAATCGCCCCTCATCTCAAGCCCCACCTGCGGCGGCAAGCAATCTTTTCCTGCCACCAGCAACCCTATTTCGAGTGACAAACTATGATCCTGAATCGATAAATTCTCTGAGTGGACCCCTAATCCTAATGGCAACCCTCAACTAACTTTGGCCCCGCTCACGGTGTGGATATAGCGACCCCCGCTAGAAGTTATGATTTTACGAAGAATGAGATTTTTCCGCGTTAAACGCTCAGTGACTCAGAAGGTATATATGGTAGATTCTGAGCATTTAACAAGTGGGCTTCCTGGACAAGGGCCGAGGCTAGACTACCTAGCATCCTCACTAGCGGGAGGCCGGTATTGGTACAGTGCGCTAGCTCTTTTTTTTAGCATTTCATCCATAGCACTCCACTCTTTTCCCGTGCTCTGCAAATCCTACATTCATAATACTAGCAGCGGTTGTGAGTTGAGAGATGATATTAGATTAAGCGCTGATGTCGGAAGTAAGTAGGGCAAGAGGAGTCGAAATGTCAGATGATTCACTTCCATGCAGTAGCAAAAGAGGAGCGACCAAAAGAAAGAGTGAAGATCTATATCGTCTAACGAGAGATATGATCTGTTTGAAAGATAGGAAAATAATGGGACTGGAGAAAATGAGAGGAAAAAGGAAACAATCACGAAATGTATCATAAGAAGTCTACCATAATCTCGAACCCCCCTAAACCCCTAACACCTACAATACCAATCTAGCATCTCTAACCCGTGTCTACTACCAACCCTTCCTATCTATCGTGCCCCGTGTCTGTGCCATCCGAATCCGGTAGATATAAGTGATTGCAAGGTCGGCGAAGTGTTGCGGTTGAGACCGCTGGAGTGCTAGCCACTGTGTGAGTATCTTCAGGTGTAGGGGTTCTTCCTCTCCTCTCTCATTTTTTGGACCCATGTTTGTAATCCAGACTCCAGATACACTCAGACTTTGGTGGAAATCTCCGGCAGCAAAATGCCCCCCTATAAAGAGATTGTGATTGTCCCTAAAGCAGAAACTTGCGACCGGGAAAGCAAAATTCTTGGCACAAAGGTCCACAGATTATCATCAGTTGTTAATACTATATCATGAGATACCACGTGGCAGAAAAACTATCTCAAATACTCACACTTGCTGCCTACTGCACCCTCGACTAGGTTCTGCACTGTCGGCCATCTGCATCCATAGCTGCCGTAGCACTAATGGATTCTAGATACCCTAGCAAAATACCGGGAATCCAATAGATGTTTCTGGGGAGAAGGTTAGGGACCCGCTTTACGAATTGTATTCGCAACATTAGAGAGACCAAGCAGACTAGAAATGTCTAAGGCACTTCCTGCAAAGACGATTCGCCACATTCTAGCCACTATCCAAGTGGATTCGCTAAAGGACGCCGGCGCCCGACATCTGATTAGCCTCCAGCTATCACCGCCGGGAAGGAATTTTATACTAATCATTCGGGAAGTTTATGTTTTACTTTTAGGTAGTAGTGATCTCTGCGAGTATATGCCCTACTATGTCTATCCAGAATTTTGCTAATACTCACCGCTCAGTTCCCGAGTTGCCGACAGTTTCGCCACCACAGTCAGCTGTTTTACAGCAACTAAGATCACGCGATCAAATCAGACGACTCCACAGCCCTCCCTCAACAATTGTCCAGTAGACACAGTTTTTTTGATCTATCTCCAAAGCCAACGCTCTTAAATACCGCCATATTTTGTTCCACCTAAATCTTTAAGCGCACTCCGCCAACCCTTCTTGTGATGAATCGGCCTCCCAGAGTGAATAGCCGTCTATCCCGCCATAGCCAAGAATAGTCTACCCCCACGATCGCCGATTCCTCTAATATTGACTATCTTCTACCCCCAGTTACTACGGTATGACAACATCGCAACTGAGTGCCATAACCATACGTAGCGGCCAGAAATTTCACGAACCCCAAACGGGTATTATCTCTGCAAGATATTATCCAATCACCCAAAAAAAACTTTTGTATATCCCTCATAGTTTGTATGGTACCAGGACAAACCTTTTTGTCTGATGCCCTTTTTACACTAAAAATATATATTTTCACCACCTTCTCTTATAACAATGCCTATGAGAATCTGCAAAAATTTGGTCATGCCTCAGCAAGCCTGTAGATAACATGAGGAATACCACAGAATTCTTAAATATTATCATACCAAGGGGTAGAGACAAGGTCATTTAGGTATCAAGCATTAGTTACAATGTGCTTTTTTGTATGGAACCCCATACAATAAATAAGGTCACTTTCACATGGGTTGATACAATCATAAATGAAGGCAACTTTGATGCCCTGCACTTCTACCTCTAGAAATTTGAGTAGATTGTCATTCTATAGCTACCGGAAAGATTTGAAGTGTTTTTATGTAGGCAGTCTTGGGAATTTTCAGTTTAAAAATGTCCATTTTTCGTTGAATTTAGTGTAAAACCCTGTGTCAGACGAAACACTTTGTCCCTGTACTTTTTAATATCCCACAGCTCAACTCATCAGTACCAGCCGATCTGCCTCTCTGCAATAAAAGGCAGTTGCAGCTCACTCCTCGCTATTTTAATATATCCTCAATACTCGATATTTGACCCGTAGCCACCGTGTAGTAAAAGGCAGCCTTTTATATCGGGAATAATTCCCCTCACTAATTATCACTCGAAAAAATCCCTTTTTTTTCATTGAGAATAGCGGTAAACTTATTCTATGAATAGAATAGCTGGTCGAAAAGAAAAAAAGAAAGAAATTGAAAAATATGCCCAAGAAAAGAATACATCCTTCGTCTATCCTGTACCACTAGACGCCCTTCCCAGTAACCTTTTTTTTTTTCCTTAAATAAAACAAATCTCATCTATTCCCATGATTAGCTAAGTTCGCTTTAAGATAAATACAAAATACAAACCTCGTTTTTAATTTCCTGCAGGACCTGCACCATCGTCTGCTGGGCCCGCGCCAACGGGTGTGCCGTATCCTATCGGCCTGCCATGGACCCCATCCGCCGATCTAGCAAGATTTCCCATATCGGTGATTGCCTGCATTGGCGACTTTACACCTGCTAAAACTCTTTCTTGATCGACCAGCGCCTGCATTGGAGACTTTACTCCTGCAAGGCCCATACTTTGATCTTGTAATGCGGCCATGGGAGATTTGGCTACCGCCAGACCAGTATTGTAGTCTACAGCTCCTCCAGTAGCATTGGAGAAACCCGGTGGGGAGCGAGAGCCTAGGCGTGAAGGCGGTCGCTGATATCGACGTTGGTATATTGGTGTTGATGAAGATGCATTAGAAGTGTTAACGAGTGGAGTCATTCGGCCGGTGTCAAAAGATATCGTTCGCCGTGGCTCTATCGGTGGGTTTCGGCGGTTAGGGTTTTGATATGGGTGGAATCGTGACCTCTTAAGGGCAGAGAGAAGGACTGCTGAAGGTTGTGAGGGTGGGATAGGGAGGAGGTGGTTCTAGGGAAAGAGGCAATTGTGGGGGATGAGGAAGTGGGGGTGGAAGGGGGCTCTGGCCGGATAAAAGTTGCGGTAGCCGTGGAGTCTTCACACGAGCGTATGCGGCCTAAGGTCGTTCCGGAGTGATCTTTAGGCGAGCTTTGTAATGATTTGGGAACACAAACATGAAGGCTGTTCTCTGGGGATATCTCGAGCCCGCATCGGCACTCTTGAGAAGTGCTAGCGGTAGGTCCTTCGGAGGTCTCTGGATTCTCCTCCGCTATCGTGTCAAGAAGGTTGGACTTCTCAATCTCAGGGACAGCTGTGGTCTGAGGCTCAACACAATTTAATCCGATAGCAGATTCGGTATCGTCAGGACTCCCGGCATCGCTAAGGCTACATAATCTTAGACTTGCAGCACCACCTAACTCATCGTGAGTTCCCTTCAAGGCCTCCGCAAGCGTTCTTAAAGCAGCGACATCACTACTCTCCCCCACCTCTGCCCTTGCATTCTCCTGTTGGATCATCACTACCTCCGGAAACAGTCGCCCTAAGCTCTCGTTGAATCCCCTTATCTCCGCAATCAATAATTCGAACCTTGCCTTATTCTGAATAACCCAGCGAGTCTTCCTTGGGAATAGCGTTTGTTGTGTCGATTTCAATAGCCGCTGTAGCTTTTCGTGGGTTACTCGGAATGCTGATTGATGTGGTGAGGAGTCTAACGCCTCGCCGTCCGATCGAAGTGGCTGTAGACCGTACTTTGCGACCAGGTTATTGGTGTCTTCGAGTGTGGTTTTCAAACAGCTTAGGATGTTGAACACTGCCCTACGAATAAGGATATCACCGAGTCGTTTATTATATGTCTCGTTACGTTGTTCGTGGTCGGGACCTTGAGAGTTAAAAATACCAATAGCCTCACCCCATTTGAGAAGGAAAACCTGCTCAACTTCCAGCTTGCACAGCAAGGTCTGGCAAGCAGAGCCGTGCGATTTAGCGGTGGAAACGAGGTCGAATAACTGAAGGCAAGTAGTAAAAAGGCCGGCGAGCCCTGTGATTCCCAGTGTTACGCCAGTACTCTCCATGGCTATCAGTGCTTTGTTGTAGGAGCGGGAGGCCGGGAATTGTAGGGAATTGTAGGGAAAAATCGCTTTTCCAGTACGAATTCTGGGCCATGGAGATGGTGGAGAGGTGTAAATATTTCTTTTCTCCGAGCACTTTTAGCTCCTCGAGTAGGATTCGAATATGCAAGCATTCCGCGCAAGTTAACTGCACCTCAACGTGGTCGAGATTGTACGGGGCTACGGTTGCCCTCTGTTGTCTCAGAGGCACTTATCTATTCGCTAATTGTCTGCGAGACCCAAGCTGACTGCCTGCAATGGGTCCGTTGATATTTTCCTACAATTGCAGGGCAAGAAATTTCGAACCGAGCCTAAGAGGAATTAATAAGACCGCCCGACTGGCAATCGCACTGGTGGGGTACTCTACATGACGTATCTTCTCATGGGGATCACGGAGGTGTCTGTCGCAAATTTTATTGACAAGTTAGAATTGGACCATGCAAACCGCTGTCTCATGACTGCAGTTCTATAGTCCTAGTGGGTGTAGAGGATCTGGGTGGCGGTTTGATTGCACCGAAATTTTGTACGGGTTTTCGAACCGCTACCCAACGGCAACAGTTACCAAACAAACATCCATCTTTCTAAAGCCTCTCAACCCATAAACCCCGTGCTAGGCAAGTGGAGGAGGTCGGGTGAGAAGACGAAGATGGCAAGATTCTGCAAATTACGATAAATGAGATATAGAATACCTTCAGATCCTCGTTTGTAGAGAGAAGTCCGCTACCGTACTCTGGTCTAGATCTTTTCGTGCCATTGGGACCAGTGCACGATATGATCTGCCGAGTTACTACAGAACAACCCTAGCAAGGCTACACCATCAGTGAAAGTGATTCATAACAAGGTAATTTTTTTCATACACCCTTTCAGTTAGTATAAACCCTCTTAGATATCGGTAAGCCATGCAAACCTTCACCGAAATACGCTCCACAGTGCATTTCTCCTCACCGTATGAGAATCCGCAAAATATCCCGGATCGCTAAACCACCTCACCCCCAAAGAAGCCAAAAATAATGGGTAACGATTGGACTCTAGAATTACAGAAGTGGTTGGTTGGGTTAGATTCAAGAATTAAGCAGGGGGACTGGTAAGAGCGTTGGGAACGGTAATGTGAGATCGTGGAGGAGGAGGGGATTGATTCGATCGTGAGTCTCTTTTCGTCTGTGGGTCAAGTGGGATGGAAGAGGTTTATATGTGCATCGTAAATTGGAGTGCGCAGCCCCTGAATGGAGTCCGGGAAGATAATTGGATAGCAAAGACATTTGGGCGTCCGTACAGTGGGATATGTCAACGCGTATGGTCCACGAGTTCACCCCAATATTGCCATTGGGAGGTCAGTCTGGTTTATACTAGCGTTGTGTGTATTTGTGTTCGCTCCTGTTTCAGCCTCACTGCGACCCAATGCTGGTCTTCGCAAGTATGGTAATTTTTCCCAGCAAATATTGTCTAGGTTAACCCCAAACTTCATACATTATAATACCGGTATGTGTTTTTTCCCGAGAGATTTGAAGTAAGAGCAAGAATCTATACCCAAGAATTAGTTTTACAAACACCACTCATACAGCACGTCGTAAGAGATTCTATTAATCCCTTGAACATGGTCAAGGGAGTTCTATATAAAACATGAATATTGAATACACTAGTAGTGCCGTACTACTCTATTTCCTACCAGTAATAGAAAAATCCTCTGCTGCGCTACCGGTACCAGTAGCACGTCCGGGCGTAGCTGTTGTCTTAGGGCTGAGACACCTGAGGAGACATTTCTTATTTCTGTTACAGCACCGTACTTGTACAGCCAGCGCTCCTACCTGCACCTTCCCTTACCATCAAGTCTTGGTGGCAATTCTTTCCCTCTAAATTCTCTCACTAATATCTGGATTTCCCGCGCAATACGGTAACGGTACTAACACTAAGCGCCCATAGCTGGTGACTCCCTCTCTCTAGCATCGCTGCATCTCGATGCACCCGAACTGACCGTATGCGAGTGTCTGCCCATGCTCGCCCTTAGGGGTTCTTAGAGCATGGGAACTCGGGGAAGCCCTCCATCTCCTTATATGAAACTTTTTCAACGATCAAAGATCACTGGATTTGCTCATCAAGCACCCTGTTGATCTACTAGTATTCTATCAGAACATGTTATAACAGATTCTTTAAAAAGCATTGGGGAAACATAGTACGGTGCGCTCGGGTTTTTTTTTTAAAAAAAAAAATATAGATCGTCGCTGGCTCTATGCCCACTACTTTCTGCAGCCAGAATCAAAACAATCACTCCAGTAGAAATTTCTGGTAAGCGAGTGATAGCTAGTGAATAGGGTCTGGCCCAATCGTATCATAGTGTAGAGGGGGTCCGAGCACTTAGTCGGTTTCATGTTACAGCGTGGCCCCCTTGTTTCAAAGAACCCCTGCCCCGCTCGGTGCTATCAAGTCGCAGCCGCATCAAAGCTGGAACAAACGTTTGCTAATCTTCTTGCAGACAGTCTCCAGAGAGGAAATCATTCCGATGCCTTCACACACGGCACGTAAATCAGCGATTTGGCGGACGGAGGCCGCAAGAGAGGCGAGTGACAAGTAATGATGCAACACTTAGGCTGCTGGTTTGTATTGCACTTTGTATTCCATCATGGACCCCAGCACCCCACTGCCCTTGATATCCTCACTGCGTCCCAAGTAGCTACCATAACTCCTTTCCCGAGGATCATTCTCTTCGACCTGGTCTGCCAAAGGATCCGGTATTCTTCCACGTTTTGTCGCTGTTGACGTGTTATTAAGGTAGTCGAAAGGCCTAGCCGACAGGGCTATGGCGTGTGCAGCAGCCTGTTTTATAGTCAAGAAAATAGCCACAGAGTGTGGGGCTGCTAAGAGAACTTAGTATTCTCAATCCATACTCCAACGTCACAGTTGGATACTGTGTCATCCACTAGATCATAGTTCAGGTCTGCAATCTATTAGCATTGTAAAATCCATTATAACTTGGTATATCTCGAAGTCAAACCTGGTCGAATGCTAGTGATTCTTAGTGGATTTCGTAATTAATACCTAAATTATTTTAATTATGGAGACAGAAAGGACTGCCGTGAACAGAGTAACTTGTTTTGGGACCTTGATCTCGCCGGACCCTGTGAAAATATCACCGAAGGTAATCTCCGTCTCAATAGAGGCAAAGCGACCCGTAGATGGTTTAATTTCCATGGCGATATACTGTCCTAAAATAAGCAAAGCGGAACCTTGAAATGAGTTAGAGTCACCTACGAGTTTGTTGACTTCAATAGTGAAGTAGCACTAGATGGCTTTCCCAATGGCCTTAGGGACACTGGTGTCTGGGAGCTAGCTTTCGTCACCGTCCCATTATCTTTATACCAAGCACTCCCTGTTTTTCAGCAAACTTGTTGAAGATACTAGTGTCTTCGCCTATGGCGCTATAAGCATAATTGGGGACATTCATATTTCAACTAGACCTAGGCAGTGGTTCCCGACTTTGAAAATACCTGTTTGACTTGCTTGTATAGCTAGGTATTTAATACTTTGTGTGAAGCATGGCTTTTGCTGTTTTTCTCCGCAGAAGGTTTTCGGTGAAGTAATTCAGCCAAGAAAGCCGAACCTAGTTGCTGGGTGTTAGTGATGGCTCGTGATCAGTCTGAAATTGTGACCCACTCTTCAGCAAACACCATCCAAAGTAAGCTATAATCCTTTCGTCCTAAATTCACCCTTCTTACGCTCCGAGGTTGTTTAATTCCTTCATGACCTCCAAAAGTGCGACGACTCTCGCCCTCATGTTAATCCCTTCCCCGTTTTCTCCGGTTGTATCAGTCTTGAGATTCATCATTGACTATCATTAGAGAAAGTGAACCCTTCTAGGATAGAATCCCTATATGCGCTAATCGTGGTGACATTATTGGGATCCTGTCTTTTGTCTAATAAAACTGTGTGTCGTCTCTGTAAGATAGTGTGATACGAATCCAAAGTGTTGTGGCGTCAGCGCCACCACTAATCTTACCCACGATTCCCAGACCAAGACTATTCCAGTGCCGGTGTTACCTCCAGCTGTACAATAGGCGCTAATCCCAGATCAAGAGTCAGTCTTTGACGGTGTGTTGGCCGCGTTGATGGTCAGAACTACCCTGGTATGATACCTGCTGCGAACGCCTGACTGTCTTGGTGAGAACTGGACACGTTCCTCGAATCACTAAGAGCCTGTTTGGTTACAACGGTTCCGTTTCGTTCGGCGACCGTTTCCACTGTAAAAAGAGTGTTCCTTCCGTTTTGAAACGGAAGGAAAAGGTCCTTTTGTATGGGGGAACGGAACTGAACCGTTGTAGCCAAACAGGCTCTAAGGGGTTTGCACTTAGAACTAGGGCGCGAAGGTCAGTATGCCCACTAGCGATGACATTTGGGGGAGACCAAAATTCGGCCACCGGTACTTACAGTGGTATTGATCTGGACTCGAAAGTTACCGCGATAGTGGCCACTAATTTTCCTTTTGTGGATGGGGATCCTCGGAAGCTCCCCAGAGGAACCCTGCCCCGGAGGTGCTTTCCTCTAGCCCGATTCTAACCGTGTGGTGTACTCGAGCGCACTCCCGGGAGTCCCTGTCATTGTATATGGCACCATTACTTTACCTACTGTCCCCTCGCGCGCTTTTCACTTATTCAGTGCTATCTTTATTTTTTGGTTCAATCGAAAGCATACTAGCTCTGCTAAAGCCACGATTACCTTCCTAGGGATATACGCAATCATTTGAAGCAGGTTACTGCCCTTAAGTAGCTTCTATCTATTGGACTCGACGTGGTGTATCCGATTGCGCAAGATCCTTCCGGCGGAAGGAGCGGCGGCGTCAATGGCGAGGGGTAGGAATGTTGCAAAGGAACTTCTCCTCTCGAGTGTAAGATGGAGGGAGAGAGCGATTTCCTCCCACCTCTAGTAGAGAGTGTTGGGTTGCCTATAAGGTATGCGGTTATGTGGTTAGGCGGATATGAAGTTGCGCGGGCATGCGAATATGCGGGCATGCGGATATGTGGCTAGGAGATATAGGGTTATGGGCATGTGATTTTGTGGTGTGCGGCGACTAGGCACTTAGCAGTGAGTTGTTGTTTTCACATCCTATGCCACTAGGCATAGGGTCTTGGTTTTTGGTCCTGTTGATACCCATTGCCATTGGGCATTAGGTATCAGGTATTTTGTTCCATGGTGTTTCTTTCATACGCTATATCATTAGGCACACGAAGTCGGCACATTGGCAGGGCATAGGTTTTAGGGGTTCCGGAGGATCATGAGATATCGGGATGGTTCTAGATTGCTTGAGATCGCTAGGGATCAGGGTTTGTTAGCTAGAGTTCATATTTTTCGGAAGTTTTGGGGTGTTAGTTAGACAGAGAGAAATATCTCCTTGCCTGTCCTTAGTTAGCAGAGAGAGGGGGCAGCTAACTAGTCTACCGTTCTTCCACGTTCCGCTGCGCTTAGGGCCTGTTGCAATTACATTTCTGTTCTTTCATTCTTTTGTGCTCTCTTTAGGCCCCAACAGAGAGGTGCGCTTATACTTATTGAAGGGCTACCGCCAAGCATATTCATATTCTCTTTTCAATGAGGCAGATTGCAGGATCTTGATGCGACAATCTACAGGCCACCAATTTTGGTGAAAGCGGAGGATGTATCACTAGCCACCTCTGGAAGGCGCATGGTTATCACCCCTGCGTTGCCCGCTCAGTGCTTGAAATCCCCTACCTGACAGTAGTTAGATTTTAGATTCTCCGGTTTGAGCGCAATTAATACAAGGACTCGTAGGTAACACTAGATTTTAGCACTCAAGAAGCTAGAAAATTCAGAGTCACGCACCAGTGAATTGCCCAGAATCCCTTTCAAGATTATCAAGCGCGCCCATATCTGATCTTTAATGCTTAGGTTGTATTAATTTTCAAGAGCAAATACCAAAAGCATGAGTAGTGAATTCTAAAAGGAAAGTTTGGTTCCCGCCTTCTGTTCTGTTTTGCAGGGTTAAGCAGGTGTGCGGTTTAGTACAGTACCTGTTGGTGTTTATGCCCTTGGTGAGTGTTGGTGAATATTTTCTTGGTTGTGCTGTACAAGCTTGCACCTTCTTTAACTTATGTGTTTTTTCGCCACCTAAAGGTGAAAAAGCTACTTAGTATCCACGTCGGTTAGGAAAATAGAGGTCGTGGGCTACCGGGTGCTTGCTTTATCAGTTCTAAATTGTTAGAGCGACAACACTTTGCGCTAAAAACACACCGACTTGAGAGGATTTCTAATAGTTTGTTTTCCAGGTGGCAATGGCTTATTAGATGGTGAAGCTTAAAGGTGATATTTATGATGTGATGTATCGTCTATATACATGTCTCCACTGAACTACTAGTGTTTTTATGTCCTAGGAGAAAATCCCCCGATAGACTGATTTTCAACCCGGGATCAACCATTTACAGTTCAACGTCGGCTGCCGCAACTGCGCCTGCGGTATTACCGGTGTCTTCCCCGCATATACGATAACAATAGATATTCACCGTCGCGCTCGAGCATACAGGTACGTGATGAGATCGACAGGGGTATGCTAATAATAGTACAGTCTCGGGCCACCCATACCCCTGCCCATCTCATCATTTTTCTGTGTACCTGAGTACTGTACGGTTACTGTTAGAAATACAGCGGATATGGTATCGCCGTATCGGGGAGAACTTCCCCCTTTCCGAGTTCCCAATCCGCTTGTTAGTATTATTTATTAGGCTCTTATATAAGTTTAACTTTGCCAAATTTCAGGAGATGAAGACTCATCTGATTTTTATGCGCCTATAAAGGGGGTAGGTTCGATATTAGCCATAGCATGAAGGATAGATATGTGACAATATTCCCTAGGGCACAGTATCGTAGCAGTGTGATAACATCGACATATGCCTTCGCCACGAAGGAGGGAACAACTCGGGGACTGAGCTGTCGTGTCCCTTGGGCTGGCGCCACGCACAGGATGTGTATACTCTGGAGGCTAATCAGGGGGATGTGGGGTTGTCTCATCATCCGAACATGCAATTTTGTGACCGCATGCTCTGCTTGATCTTGGGGATTGCGGGGTAATGGCTAGATTAAGGTTTGGACTGTTGGGGTATATGCCATTCTAAAGAGCTCAGTTGGCTACAGGGCGGTGGTTTCTATCTACTTAAGATAATGGTGACGTAGAGTGGGTTCTTCTTTCTTTTCGGACTGGCGTGGTGGGCAAAAGACGAGGATTCTATTGAACAGTATGTATTTAGCAATACTGTGGAAGGGGTGGAATAAAAAGAATCATCATCCTATAATCTCACCTCCTCTAGATTTTCTCAAGTAGGCTCTGCAACACTCTAATTCCATTTAGCAGTCTTTCCCCCCCGCCGGCGCGAGATTTTCTTTCCAAATAGTTGCTGAGCATGGGGGTTGCACAAACCCCCTTGGATGTATCACAGCCTTCGTAGACCTGGCCCATCTTCGATGGAGCAACTCCCCAGGAAGTTGTGATGGTAGCCGTATCTAAGCAAGGGCTTTGTTGGAAATTTGGCCATTGCAATAAACGAACTCTACGTACCTCGGGAGCTGGGTTCACACTAGCGAAAACAATTCACCTTTAGCTGTGACACTATTGAGAATGACGTTTCTCAGCCCCTTGCTACAATTACGGTCACCAAGATACTGAGAAGTTAGTACATATGGGATATCCTCTTTATCTTCCCCCGTATCTTCAGCGCTTACCTTCTCTAGATCTTTCCTCATATGCCCGTGGGGGAATCAATCCTCATTATAGTCCCCACTCAATTATGTTGAACTGGCACATTCCGGTCAGTTATTGGCATAGCTTTATGGAAGTATGTGGCGTTACCCTGGCCGGAGCTTCCTTAGCTCTATCGCTGATAATCTTTGAGGTACTAGAGTGATCATTACTATACAGTACAACTCGATTTCCCCTGCGAGCTCCTATTTGGATCTTTTAGAGGCGACTCTTTCTTAAATTAATATATAATCAATTTGAGTGACAGTCTTAGCGGATGTTTGTAATGCTCTACAGTACCCACTCTCGAATTTTTAATTTCTATCAAGAGGAATTACTACGTCAGTTCCTGCAGGGGAGAGTGGCTGATTTTGACAGAATTCCTCCAGTATTTGGTAGCCCACAAAGGGTCTAGTGGGGTTGTACTGGTCTGGCGCAAGTAGGCTGCGAACTGATATTGCAGTCCCATCCCTTCGAAGAGCCCTCTAATTCAAGAATGCAGGCGCCCCCCACAGCATCCCCACAAACATCTTCGAACCGCGCACTCTGAATTGTGTAAGGGTCATTGTTCACTCTTAGGGTAAGGGACATGAATGGTCTTCAAACTGATCTGCTCTTGCTTTAATAGTGGCATTCCTAATTGTCTCTTTGAATAGGAGAACGAAGACAACGCCTTTAGGGCCCCCAAAGCACCTCACGCCCAGTGCTCTTGAGATGAATTTCAGGGGAGGTCCTTCATGGGAGATCACTCGGAGGGTGCTCCACCCCTCTCGGTAGAGCTCTAAGCCGGGGAAGCGTCGGCTGCTGGAACACAAATCCGAGAAGTTTGCAGAACCCTGATAAAAATTTCCGCCGATTCGCTGCAAGCGTGCACCTAATAGTGCTTAATAGTGAGTGTTTTTCCAACAAGGACTTTAGCTATTGCGGTACAATTCAGTTGGTCGCGGGACAGTACCTCCCGGTTCAAATACCTCGTAAAAGCGGCACCCCCAGAAACCGTCTCACATACCGAATGGGATTGTGTCGGCTAGAATTACCCAAGGGGATTTATTTTGGGAGTACTCAATCTGATGCTCTAGAGGCCCTCTCACAACCGGCGTGCTGCGTGAGACGGAACGAAATTTGAGAACATAGCAGAGGCCATTTTTCTGTGCTATACCCGTATCGTTTTCGAGCTCTTGTTAGACCAACTTCATGCTTTAGAAGTGCAGGTAACGTACTGGACCGGGAAATGGATCAGACGCAGAAGTGAATTGGTTTGTATGTGAATTTTGCACAAACCCCCCACTACGGGAAGTTCGACAAAATAAATCCTCCGAATTCAGCTCAAAAACAAGCAAATCTGAGATAGTGTGCTATCAGGGATCCCTCTTACTCTTCTAAATCTCGTCTTCTTACTGTTGTGCGTCAATTAGGATTTCCATATTTCTACTTTTTTGGTGCGTTTTTACTGATCCACTTCCCCGTCTGATCCGCTTCCCAGTCCATTACGTTAGTGAGAGCACCATCACTTCTCTCACGATAAAGTCCACCGCGCTCCTCCTCTTCCCTTCACTTCTCTTAGTTTCTCTTCATCTCGGCTCTCTTCCCTTCGTTTCTCTTCCCTTCCACTTCTCTTCTCCTCTCCCTTTTACCGCTTCCTTCTCAGACTTTCAGATTATTCTTGTTTGTCTTTTATGTGACAGATAATGAATTCTAGATATATAGTCGTTGCTCCCGCTGCACCAAGGTCATGCTTTTAGTCACATCACTAAGCGCCGGTGATTCACAATACTTTTTGCCTAAATCAACTCTTGTGCAAGGCTACACTCAGGGGGCTGGAAACTATCAAGCACGCTGATATAACATCCAAGTGACCCATCTTCCTTAATGACGTGTTGCACTGGGCTCTGCTCACCAAGGGTTTATTGGCGATTGGGCCGCACGTTCACGGACCACCATCTTGAAAGAATATCAACTCGAGGTATAGGACGTCACTGTACAGTTCAGCCACTAGGCAAGGACCTCGGAGGAACGAAATTTCACTTTGCCGGAGAATACGGTGCTGTGTGCGATAAGGAGGAGGTAACATGGCCTGATTTGTGGTTTGTGTGGATGCGGTTGGTTCAAGAGGCAAAGAGAAACTTTTTGTCACTTTGCCTCGTGGCTGGATCTTTGAGGCTACAGGCCCGGTGGTAGGGGGATCCCGATACCTGTGTTGTGGCAGTACTCAAGTACCGGTACCGTGAAAACTGGGACAATGGAGAATGATGCTAGGACGTACAAAATTTCCCCCTTTAGATTGAGGGGAGGAAGAAACTGTGAAGAGATCACCTTTCAACCCTCAGCTAAGACAAGTAAAAAGAAAAAAAAATCCAACCGACCTTACTACGAAAGGCAACTCCAACGTCTTGGAAAGATCTTTGGTTATTCTAGTTTTTATGGTATAAGTACGATAATTCTGCAATCAAGCTTTTAGATAGGACGAAAATCGAAGGTACGGTCAACGCTTCCATGTCACGCTTGCATACTGATATCAAAAAAATTCGTGTAATTTCATAAAAACATTGGATACTAGGGCTCTGGCCAGGGACAGCCCATCAAGAAAAAAAAGGGAACAAAAAAAAAACAGATGGAAGGATGAAAAGATTGTAAACATGATTCATCAGGCATTAAAAAAGGTAAAAAATATTTCCAAATAAAACAGCAGATGGGTTTCCTACACTCCCCTAATCGCAACCGGTGACAAGGATAACCCCCCAACGCTCAACATTATTGAAAATAGTACAGGACCCTCTCCCGGGGATTAAACCAACTAGCTGAAGCAATGAGCCCTACCAATATTCTCTTACCGTGGAGCGCAAGCGCTGGATATATCGGCATCTTCTGGGTTTTAAGCGCAACTCATAGCGGTGGTTTGGCCATGGGCGAGGGCCCGGGGCAGAGCTGGTCGATGCGAGGCCACAAGGGCGCTGGGATTTACTTCCGGCTTTCCGCAAATCTTCTGAGATCTCTTGCTTGGTACAGCCACGAACGAGAGGGCGGAATCGCGTCGCCTTGAACGGGGGACCGGCAGGGTTCAGTGTGCAGGATGCTGGGCACCTCGCGGGTAGTCGAGGAAGGCAAATCTTAGTCCGTGCCATGTATATCGAGTGGGTCCTTGCCGCTGGGACTTCGATTGTCGTGATGAAGCGAGAGCAATTCGATTAAGGTGGGATAGGATGTTCGCCGCGGGTGGTGCTTTTCGGGGTCTGGGGGGGGGGTCTTATGTCGGACGAGAGACGAAATCTTTGAAGGAACGGATGTTGTAGGCCCTTATGAGATGAAAGGTAGCGATGAGTTGCTCCTGCAAGTGATTCTTGGGGTAAAAGAGAGAAGAGAGGTTCCCAGCTTTGAAAATATGGCCATCCTCACCATAATATGTTACATTTGCTCCGAGGGGTGGGGATGGGGGGGGCTTCATCTCAATGGGAAAAGAGCTTGTTCAAATCCCAGGGACAAGATAAAGGTGCATCGTATGGCTGAAGATGTAGGTGTGTCAGGAGAGATTCTTGTTGCTCGAGAGAGAGAGGGAAGTTCTGATGGATAGCTGCTTCCGCAGCCTCGCCTGGCTTCATCATTTATTTGATGGACTAGAGCACGAAAGGTCCAGTGTTAAGCATGGACCACACAGTCAGTACTGGCCATTGTAAGCAGGGTCCCCCGCCCAACAGAAACAGGCAAACTTGACTTAACTTCTCATCAGCTAGTATCCACTCTTCCACGATAGTTTGATCGGTTTTAGTGGAAGAAATTTATAAACCAACCCGCCATTTGAAAATCAACATAGTGACAGGTGATGGCCTATGTTTCCTCTTAGTGCCCGCTATTATATAATTTGGTTTAAGTTAGTTTAACAAATTAAGAACGGCGAAGACATGCTACTGGTATTATACTTACGAGCTAACAAGATTGACGTGCGCAGTCCTCAAGTAGTGTGCGGGGACCGCAAAGGCATATGCTGTGTTAAGCCAAATTTCATATTCGACTGAAGAATGATTTGCAGATTTGGGTTTACCTTCCTATTTGACTCATGCCTGTGAAGGAAGAAAAGCAACAAGCTAATAATATTCTCAGTGCAATTGTGAGTTCGTTCGCTATTTTGCGCATCTCCCGGTTCTGCTAAATTATTTCACAAGCCAGTTCTAATCGCCTCATTTGAGACATTCAAGCCATCGGTCGAGCTGGCGAAGACATATCTATATGGTAGCGAGCGGTAGTCTGACTCAGGCAGCTCGCTAGGCTAAACCGGGCCGACCCTTTGCCGATACTAATGCTCATGAATATCGGTATACGAGAAACTATAGAGATGGCATATCGGCGCCGGTAGGGGTGGCCCAGGCGATTTTTTTCTCATATGTATCGGCATGATCTTGTGGGTTGCCAGAATGGACCGCACATAATAGATACTCGCAAACTTCAGAGGCGGACTAAACTAAGATATCAAAATTTATCGCCTAATCTTTGAGGGCTCGCCCCTATCAAAGCTGCAGGCACACAACGCGCTTCTTTTGATTTCAAAATTTATGGCGGTAGAGTTACTTGTGGTAGTTTTGGGTCTCCTCTTTTGTTCTGAAGTGCACGGTTGATCCTGCCAACCCACAATACACGGATTTGTGCGATTGGAAATGGTACTATGAAATTCCGGAAGCATTCTAAGAAACTTAACGGCTCCCCTCCCCCCTATTTAATTTTCCTCTCCGAGAATCAAAACCAACCTTTCGGTTTAGCTGTGAAGCTTGCGAGGATCTCTAGACTCTATAAATGGTCACGTGCCCTGGATTAACTTTAGTTACAGTATGGATCAGAGAAATAGTAATGGCACGGCACTGACAATCGATTGCCACTACGGCCTAGGGAGGGCTGAGTGCTGCCGGCATTTCCTACGACCAGGCAAGCCTCCCGCGGACTAAAAAATGATAAGCACTAAGCAGAAAGAAGAGTCTGGAGGTACGATTACTCTAAGAGCCCAAGCATTACTGGAGGAATTGGTTTTGGTGCTCCTAGGCTACCTCTCTGGTCGCTCTTAGCAGAGTAAAGTACTGAACTCAAGTTGGCCCTTCCTAAAAACTACCGCTATGCTCTCAAGACTGGGTAACGAAGACCAAGCAATAGATACTGTTAGTATTGCTCTAGTCTCTGAAGGGGCGATGCAATATATTTTTCTGACGAGTCTACATGCTGGTGGTCGTATAGAATACCATCGAACTTTTAGTAGTGCCCGGCGGATTAAAATATTCATAAGTTCCGAGCGAGACTCTGGGTTGTACGGTCGGCATGATTGATTGTACCGGCGCTCTCGTAATTCGTGACATGCGCTCATTCGGAGCCACCATTCAAGGGTGCAGGCACTATTGACACGTTCACCAGCAAAGGGCTGCAGTGTGACTTAATGATAGGACGCAAGCTATCAACAATTTTTCTGTGCTATGCTAGAGCGATGGCATGCAGAATCATGCCAGATAGACACTTATTCAAGCCCACCAGACATCAAATTCCGTTTCGATATTTTGAATACCGTAAAAACTCAAATAAACGAACAGTGTGTAGTCGAGAATTACCCACTTGAGAAAAGAGGCTAAAAACACAGCAAAAACTGAGCTGCTCAGGCCGCCTGAGAGTCATAAAAAAACAAAAAAACGCCAGACCTTACTAGAGGAGGAAACTCCAACGACATAGCACACGGTTCGTTTATTTGAGTTTTTACGGTAGTAGGTACCGGGAGCCTTCTCCTGGTGCCGATATAAGCTTCAGCAGATGGGATCTCGTTAGGCAGCAAGGGATTGATTGCTTCCCGGGCCGGGTGAGCAGCATCTGCATCGGCTATGGAGATCTTGGATGCATACATTAAATAGGAGATGTAATGGTTACTCGAGCACGAGAGGTGCCCTGCTCTGTCTTGCTAGAAATAGAGTTGGCATCGGGTGCATTTGCGGTAAATTGCATCGACCCCAAGAGCTTGGTTTAAACTCATGCGTCGGAGGAGCCCTAGAGTATGGAGAGGTGGGGAGCAGGCTGTGAGACCACAGTTGTCAACTTTAAGTTCGTCGAGACCGCTTAGGTCACGAGGGAGAGACTGGCAGAAAAAGCGTTCACCCCTCTTCTGTCTATGTGGAGCTGACTTGCTATTTGTTCTTACCACACCCTTCACAATAAGATAGAACGCTTTTGCGTCTGCTCGAGTACTCGGATACCAGGGTTGGTCCGTGAACAGCATTATGGAGGGGTGGATATGAGGTTTATAGACCATATGCGCATGCAGTGGCATATGTGGTAAAAGAGAATAAATTCCGTGAACACTTTAAACACAATAATTAGTGAATTTTGATTTTCCAAGGTTCTAACTAGCTAAGCCCGAATATTTGGTTATCCAGCTTGTCGCCAATCACTACCCCAGTGTTCACGGATTTTATCGCTGCCCCGAGTAGCAATGCAAGCATTTACCCTGGTACTAAATGGCCGGTACTCGAATAAGGCATACCAAGGGTAACGTCGATGGTGCTGTGGCGCCCTGCCGGTAGTCGTTTGCCGGTAGTTCCCCAGAGGCAGTCAACCCCATTGCCGAATAGAGTGAGAGATAGTTAATGATAGGACTCTATCTCACTCAAAATCTCTGCATAGGTACTTGCTTGGACTAATACATCCGCCTTTTATACTCAGCCTATCCCATTTTTTCTCTAAGTGCCCACTTCCCTAGAGCAAGCTTGGAAGCTACCGAGGCGATCTTTCAGATCTTTTCGCCGTTAAAACATTTACGCAACTCCAAAAAAAAAAAAAAAAACCCCTCCTAAGACCTGGCGATACGGGACAGCGCACCACAAATAACAGATTGATAAGAATTCAATAGCCCCCTATCTGTTGGCAGGCCCTGGGGCTAAGACGGGATCTAGATCGAACCTCATCCACGCTGGCACGCTATAATACATGTTATGCTTCTATTACTTTAGGGTTGGTTCCACGTGGACTACTCATGGGCGCAGCGTCGGGCGTATGAATTCCATTGATTGCCCATGACCCAATCCCAGACCATAAGGAAAGTTTTGGGAGTATCGTGCCCAACTACTCTAATATCTACTTGCGATCTTTATTTTTTAGCAGTATAATTCTTGTTCGTCGTTTACATACTCCGAGTCCAGGGCGGCCAACTCTACAAACTCTCGCAGCGCTGGGCATCCCTTGCTGTGATCACCATGCCAGGCTTTCTGCTCCGATAACGCATAGCCGCTCCAGACCGTTCCTTCCCCACGCATTCTTGGACGAACAATTTCAAAAACTGCAGAAAATCTTCACGGCCAAACGTCAGACTATTTGGAAATGCCGTGGCAGTTAGGCGTTCGAGTTTTTAGGGCTAGTATCCACGAAGCTATGCCGCTAGCTGGAGAGACACGAAGAGGTGGCAGAGTCTGTTATGGAAATTGGTTGCCCTATTGTTTTTTCCCCACAATGCAGATCTTTCGGGTGGGCATGATAGCGTGGAGTAGGTAAGTCTCCAGCTGACCAAGGAGTGGGCATATCCTTTAGGTTTACTCACGAAGGGGCCACGATTGCTTGTCCGAGACGCCCTCCCATCAGATAGGTTGGTGCCAAATTATAGTAGGATTCTAGAGGGGGGAGTGGTAAGCGCGAAGTTTTTTTTTTTTTTTTTTGCCAAACGGTTGGCGTTGCAAGAAGGGTGCTGACACCTTCAGAAAGGCCGAGTGTACAGTAACACCACCCCAAAAAATATCCTTGGAGTATGCCGCTGCTGCACTACATTGCGTCTAAGCTAATAGCTTGGTACACCCAGAAGATTAGGCTAGTGCTTGAAGCGTTTTGCGAGAGATGAGCGCAGCTTGTTCGTCAAGGATTGTGGATCGTGGACTTGCATCTCAAATTCGGGGGAGCTGTCGCGGGAATCTCCCTGCCATTGATCGCACAGCACTCCCGTCCAAAGGGTCATATGCTGCCCGAGAGCCACGAGCATGCCTTCTTATCCCGTGCATGCCGGCCCCAGATGGTTTTAATGGATTGTTATTGATGACCTTAATTGTACCACAAGTATTAGCACAATGGCTTTCCGAACTCTCCAATTGGAGAGAGACGGCAGAGACAGCATTCCCGAGACTCCGTGAGTCTGGTCGCGGCAGCTTAATGCTGTATTTGCACTACTGATCGAGAAAAATGGTAGTACGATATCTGAGTACATTAAATTTTGAGTCTTGGTGAATAATAACTCAGTCTCCGCGTCTGGTCACTCGATTAACCTACCGATGGAACCAGATTGACGTGCAAGATATCTCTTTTACCCCCGCCCATTTCTTTTTCATGCAGCCTTCCGCATGCATCTTATCCGGGGTGCCACTGCCGAGCAAGGCTCAACGCATGGGCAAAAAGCTCTCTCATACAACAAGGCTACGAATCCAGTGCATATCAAAGCACGATACCCTACCTATGGAGAGTAAAGCGGGAACCACTAAGTGTGAGTTGCGCGGTAACCGCAAAAAAAAAAAATTATTATTCTCGTGATGCACCAGTAGCTTAACCGTTAGATCTTTGCATCCTTCTAGCTAATGGAGGGGCACTATGGATCGGTAAATCAGGACCCAACACAGACTTAGGTGTTTTTTTTTTCTTGTATACCATTACAACAGGCGGTGGGTCAAATATTGGGGACGTGGTTCTTCACGGTTGTGTGAAAAGATGTTCTTGGGTACTGCATGCACAGCCTAGATCCTGTAAGTCTGGTACTATACACCATAGGTCTACCGTATCTTGTCAAGAATCTCATTGTACTCGGGCACCAGGGCTAGTCCGTGAAGAGGTCTTTGAAGAGTGAGTATGAGGTTTATAGGTCATATGCACATGTAGTGGTATATCTGTTAAAAGGGAAGAAGTTCCGTGAGACAATAATTGGTGAATTCTCATTTTCTAAGGTGCTAACCGGCTAAGCTCGAATATTTGGTTATCGGGCTTGCTGCCAATCACCGCCCCAGCATCCCTGGATTTATGCTTGCCTTGGGTGCTGTATATGATATTGTGGATAACAAAGGGCAAGTTTTGTACTGTACGTTACATGGAGGTTGGATATAATGAAATCATATGTGAGGTCGATATCACAAGAGAAATAATAGGATTAGGTTAAACACACGCATGCAAAGAGCACGTAAAAGCCCCATGTCATCTCGAATTAGAGTAGGATATGAAGGCACCCAAATCTAAATCTTGGTGCTTCCTAGGTCCGCGTTTTCCTGCTTTAGTTCAGGCGCAACGTCCTCTAAGACTTCCATCACATCATCCCAAACCTTCTTCTGCAGCTCTTTCGCTTCCTTGGTCTTGAATATTTTGGGGGGTAAACTAATGCCCCATCAGCTTGCCTAAGCTCCCAGGGTTTAACGGCGAGCGAATTACCTCTCAATTTTACAATTATCGATATATTTGCCGTGACTAGCTAGTCCAGCGTCAGCGATCGAATGAAAATATGTACGTGCTCCCGTCTCTGTGCTCCGTGCAAATAAGGTTTTCGAGAGGCCTAAAAGGGGGAGGTTGAATTCGCGCATCAAATCGGAATGGCAAAAACCGGGAGCAACCTTCCGCACATTTAGTCAAGTCGGCATATCGTAAGACAGAATTAACTCACGCAATTGACTATCACCATAGGATTTCCATCGCTCGCTTTCGGCACGAGGGCCGCCAATTCCCGGGCAATATAAATGGCTAGGAGTTTAGTCATGGAATACCGTCTGGGCGTCATAAGATCGCTTTTATATTTAGTTAGTATAGTGCTACAGTGCAGGACAAGTATAAAAAAACCGCAAAAACAAGATACGGGAGCCATAACATACCTCTCCCCCATGCCAAAGCTATTCTCATCATTCAACGCCTTTACGATATTCCCTTCAATCTTAATATACCTCTCAAACTCGGCAAATTGGTACATGTGCGACGAGACAATTGATATAGTTGGGATAGTCCCAGTACTGGCAGCTCCCTCTCGTCGCTCAAGAGCCCTGGACAGAAGTAACCTACCCAACAATGCCGTGCCCAGTACGTTCACCTGTAACGTCCGCTCCCATCCGTCCCCCGTTACATTCCAAATTCCGCTCGCGATACCCGCGTTGAGGACTATTCCGTCCAGCGGGCCAACACTAGATGCGAAATCCCTAATGGAATCGAAGGACTCCATATCCACTATGGAGACCTGAACAATTCCTGGGGCGAGCCCGAGAAGAGCATCAATTTGAGCCTTTGCATTTAAAGCCTTATCTCGCGAGCGACAGGCAAGAATCACCGATGCCCCTTGACGGGCAAAGTGCTTTGCGGCCTCGAAGCCGAGACCAGTGTTCGCACCGGTTATCAGTACCCTCCAGCCATCGATCCGGGTTCGCGGGATGGGAAGTGACGAAAAGAAGGCATAGGCTTTCTGAAAAATTGCTGACATGGTTGTTGTTCAGGGGAAACAGCATAGCCAAGCATCATCTAAGTTCATACCCAGACTATTAGCGCGGTAGCCCACAGGTACAGCACGGTATCCAAGCAAAAGTCTTGGTGATTGCGCTTCAACTATAGCAACTGCGAAATGTAGCAAAGAAATTGAAACACCGATCACTCAACCATAGAAGCTTCAAATGACAAGATATTAAACTCTAGTACTAGCCTTTAGTTATTAATAGAAAGGAAAAAAGTTAAAAAAAAGCCCCTACTAGTATCCTGTATACCAGATCTTTTCTGCAATGACAGTCTGAACTTGGTCAGGCATCAACTACCATAACTTCTCAAAAAAACCGAGTAGGGATTATATAAGTATCTCGTGCTAAAAGTAACACCTCAGCTGGCTTGTCCTTCGCCTTCTCAGTGCCTAGATGCAGCAACGGCTTACCTAATTCCCATCCACTGCCAAGAACGCCCACGCGGAATATGCCATCATCTAAGCTTTTGAAGCTCCCATCCAGCCTCTCCAACCAACTCCCATCTCTCTCCCCATCACCAACCCCCACCAACCACTACCACTCGCATCGACCTTAATTCTCATAATGATTGATGCAAAAGAAGGGAATAACCCCCAAACCTTTCTCTAGAGAGCAATTGCTAATAATCTCCTAGTTGCAAGGCACAACACCTCATCAAGCTGCTGGGTGATAATCCACAACATAGTCTATGACGTAACCGACTTCCTTTCCTCTCACCCGGGCGGCGTGAAGGCCATTCTATCCCTCGCTGGACAAGACGCAACAGAAGAATACGACCCCATACACCCCCCCGGCACTCTCGAGGAGTCCTTAGAAGAGTCACAAATCCTCGGACCTGTCGACCCGTCCACCATTACAACCATCACGCCTATGCCATCGTTAACCTCCTTATCCCCCGAGAAAGACAAGAGCAAAAACGACATCCCACCATTGGAAGAGCAATTAAACCTTGATGACTTCGCCATCACAGCTGAGAAGGTGCTCTCGCCGAAAGCGTGGGCGTACTACTTCTCCGCTAGCGACGACCTGTTGACGAAGCAGCACAACAACACGGCATACCAGCAGATCCTCCTCCGCCCGCGAATATTCAAAGACGTCCGTGATGTGGATACCCGAACGACAATATGCTCCTCTCCCGTTGCCTTTCCGGTCTTTGTTTGCCCCGCAGCGATGGCGAGACTGGCACACCCGTCCGGCGAAGCCGGCATCGCAGAAGCGTGTGGGAGGGAGGGCGTGCTGCAGTGCGTTAGCAATAACGCGAGTCTGAAGCCCGAGCAGATCATGGCTAGTCGAGTGAGCGACAAGCAACCCGCTTGGGCCCAATTATACGTGCAAGAGGACCGAAGGAAAAGTGAGGCACTGCTAAAGCGGGTTGATGCACTAGGCTTCACGGCTGTGGTATTAACGCTTGACGTACCTGCCCCGGGAAAAAGGGAGGCAGACGAAAGAGTTAAGAACTCTGTGAATACAGCGAGCGCTACCCCCAGCGAGGGCATTCAGGGGAAAGATAAAGGGCTCGGAAGGGCACTCTTTGCGGGTACTACGCCGTCGTTGACGTGGGAGGATCTAAAGTGGCTAAGGAAACATACCAAATTGCCGATAATTCTGAAGGGCCTGCAGACGCATGAGGATGCTTCTATGGCTGCTAGGAGGGAGGTTCTTGAGCTTGGTGTTACAGGGATTATACTATCTAATCATGGTGGACGGGCGGCAGACACCGCTCCTCCCCCAGTGTATATTCTGATGGAGATTCGGAAGCATGCCCCCGAAGTATTCGATAAGCTTGAGGTGTATGTTGATGGTGGGATCCGCCGTGGGACGGATGTTGTCAAGGCGCTCTGTTTGGGTGCTAAGGCCGTTGGGATTGGTCGGTCAGCGTTGTTTGGTTTAAGTGGCTATGGCGTTGATGGGGTTCGCCGGGTATTAACCATACTCAGAGAAGAGATTGAGACTACTATGAGGCTACTCGGGGTCTACTCTCTGGAGGAGTTGGGATTGGAACACGTAAATGATCTGCCGTGCATCCTTTGGGGAACGGTGCTGACTGGTGATTGTTGTGATTGCAGATCAATACTAGAGCATTGGACCAGCTGATTTACCAGGAGCCACAAGGGCTATCAGGCGGAATTATTAAGGCGAAGTTGTAACTTGCTGACTTTTTTTTTTCTTTGGCCGAACTCTTGGGAGTTGGACCAATTTGGAGTGCTATCGGTATCATACCGGTAGAAGCAAGTGGGGATATGTCGAATCATCCCCATAGCGTTAGGCCACTGCATGTAAAAAGGGCACCAGAGCGAACATTAGACTTAGAGATGCTCTACAAAGCCCATGAACCAAGAACCGGAGATGGTTGAATTTCAATAGTAATAAACTTGCGGTTTTCGTAACTTGAGGAATTCGAGGTTTTTGTTACGCAATCGATAAATCCCTGAATGAGGACAAAGATGTTCAAGTCCCCCAATGCTGAGCCTCAAACAGGCCTAAGCTCTACCAAGCGTTGCGGATACTTGTACTACCCGTAGAAACTACTCGAGTAGGTGAGAAATGATAAGAACTGCGGTACGAACTCGCCCTTAGGGTTAGCCCAAACGGTTTTTCAGGATCCAACCAAAATGCCAAAGACCCTGGCGATGCCGTAAGAGAGACATTTGGCACTTAGCCCAAATTTCGAGGCGCCACCCCGTACAAAATATGTTCGTGCACTCCAAGAAACTAGGGATTTCAACTCAGAATTTGGATTTTCCGAATAAAAAAAAATAAGTACCAAATGACTCTACCGTAATGCCCAGGCGGAATGCATTGCTGCGCCTTATCGCACTGCGGGAATGCTACTTGTGTGGCTTACTGTAACTTACTTGTAGGGATTCTATCGGTTGTGGCACTGTCCGGGAACTGTAGTCTCAGCCCAGGGCAGGTCTCTACCATAGGTTGTCGTCGTCTCTGATTTTCAAAAAGTGGTCTGTATGGTCAGGCTAGGACTGCTATTGTTTTTCAGCAGTGCGATGAAAATCAAGGAAGAGGGATAACATCTTCGGAGGGGGGAGGAGCCTGGAGGGGGCACGAGTGCCAAGTAGTGGCGAACCAATTATATTCTTCAAGGTAGTTAGAAATGCCATGAAGGGCATACTTTCCGTTGATCATTTTCCACATCAGGTCTAGTAATCTGATCTACTGCCTGATTTTGCCCAGCAGTACTTGGTACTCGCCCCCCCTCCAGGCTCCTCCCCCCTCCGAAGATGTTAACCTACTACGATCGCGGAACACTCAAATACACGACCCCCCCAAATACACACTCCCAACTGATTGGTTTTTAGATTGAGATTACTAATATTCAGCCAATCAGAAGCGCAATCAGGAGCGAATGTGTATTTGGGGGGTTGTGTATTTGAGTGTTCCATGATTGTATGAATAAAAGAATCCAAGTGTGGCAGCGTCACTCCGACGTTCTAGAAAAAAATAATAGTAGGCTTGATATCGGTATGTCGAGTGACGTCGTTATTGATATCACAAACAGGGATTGTGGGGGGTAGTCGCAGCAATCAGCTGCGGAATCCGTTCATGACTGAGAATCAAGAGAAGAAAGAAGAAAGAATAAGAAACACGTCATGAGGGTTCGTGAGTAGAAGATATAGGTAGCCTTCGCTTCCCTCTTTCTATTACTTCACTCTCCTTCTCTTTCCTCCTTCATCCATCACATCAGAGATACCACAGACTATCGTCCCCATTTCCGTACTACATACACTAATCACCACTAGTCACTCTCAACATGCCCGTGCTACTCGACGATGAGATGCTTATCCCTCCTTCCATGAGGAGGCCAAAAAGGTACTACGCCACCAACCCATACGATGATCCCCGTGTTGAGACTACAATAATTGAGTCCCCCTCTATGGCATCGGCCACTACTATCGAACTCCCTTCCCATCGCTCCCTTACTCCTCCCCGCTCCCCCATTGTCATTCATGAAGACCACTACGTCACCGTCCCAACCGAAATCGAACGCTCTCGTGGTCGCGAATATGTTATTCATCCAGCTGGTCGATCAGCTGTCTACCATGAGCGGATAGGAGGAGGGGGATTCGGTGGTGAGATGGATGTGAATTACTCACATGGGCATGGGTATGGACGCGGCCGCCGCTACTATCGTGCTAGCAGTGTTGGACCAGTTTCGGACTATGACAGCTACTCTGACGATTACTACCTTGAGGATGGTACTCATCACGGGATCGGCCATCACCGTCACGGGTCACCACCCAGTCATCATGACCGTCACAGCCATCGTACGAAACATCTTTTGGAAGGCGGCGCTGGGCTCGTTGGTGCTCACAAGCTCCACAAGCACAAAGAACATAGAGAACGTCCTCACCGCCGTTCGTCTACCGATGACCATAAAGGCCACAAAGGCCGACATCTCGCCGAGGCCGGAGGCCTCGCCCTTGGCGCCAAGAAGCTTATGAGGCATAGATCTCATTCTCGCCCCGGTCGACATCCTTCTCCTGAGGGCCATCATCGCGCACGTCATCTTGCCGAAGCCGGTGTTGCTACCGCAGGGCTTAAACACGCTTTGAACCATCGCCGATCACGCTCCCATAGCCCCCGTAGACGCCTCAGCTCTGACTCAGAACGGTATCCAGGATGGAACGACGATGATCATAAGGCCCATCGTCGCGCCAAGCACCTCGCCGAAGCTGGACTCGGCATCGCTGCTGCAGGTGCTGCTAAGGAATTATATGACCACCGTAAACACCATCGTTCTTCTTCGGTATCCTCATCAGATGGGGAACGCAATCATAATGGACGTCACATTGCTGCTGCGGCACTAGGCGCCACAGCCGCCGGGCTTGCCCACCACAAGCACGCTCACCACCGCCGCCGTTCCTCTTCTGTTTCGTCTTACTCCTCCGGTTCGGATGACGAGAATAAACACCGCGGACGCAATATTGCGGGCGCTGCAATTGGCACCGCAGCGACAGGACTTGCTGCCAAGGCACTTTACGATCGCCGAAGGAGAAAGAATAGGTCTAGGTCTTCTTCAGCATCATCGTCATCCCCGGGTAGGGACAAACACCGTCATCAACATAGGCTTGAAAAAGCAGCACTCGGTGCAGCAGCCACCGCCGGTCTAAAGCACCATCACGACCGCCGCTCTCGCTCCCGCTCCCGTTCTAGCTCTCGCGAACGAAGAAACCATGCTAGCGGACTGAAGAAGGCCGGGTACACTATGGCCGGAGCTCTCGCCGAGAAGCACCATCGTGAGCAGCGGAACCGCGGCAGATCGCTTTCTGCTGAAGGGCGCCGCCACGATGGGCATCACAATGGCCACCACGACGGCCATCATATCACGCATGGTCATCTCAAACCTGGTCAAGGCTTTGTCGAAAGTGAGAGCATCCATTCATCACCAGGCAGAACTGGAACTCGTTCCCGTCGCGGTAGCCACGGGGGGGGGTGGCGAGCAAGGTTATGGACCACCCTACCGTGAGAAACATGGGAGAGGCAGTTGCGTATAAGCTTGGAGAGGCAGTAGCCGAGGGACTAAGCGGAAGGAGGGGATCGGGTGGCACGGGTCATAGGAGATAGGAGTTCATTTGTATGACTTAATAGTGTACCTTTATAACGATTTTCTTTTGTTGCATGGATGGATGGACATGGCATTCTTTCTTTAGGCTGGTTAAGTGGAGTAGGGAATAAACGAATCAATAAATCTTTCTCGTTCTTCCTTTTTATGAAAAATGTTTCTGTTAGCTGTTTGAAGTGAGGCAAAAAATGTCGGAGACAGAATATGATGAACACCAGATCAAACTTGATTGAAATTCGGGGTATCTTCTGTAGATATGGCTCCGAAGAACCATGGATTCAACTTATCTCTCAATCCCTCGATAGCCCGATCCCGTTACCTAGTTGTGATCATTTTCTGAATCGAGTGAAGAGGAATAGGGGTGAAGATTTGGTAGTGACGAGGCAATTGGTGGGAGTAGTTGGGGGGGTAGTTTAGTAGACAAACACACCTCGCTGCGTTCCTTGTTACTCTATGGAGACCCTGATGTGGCAAACTCCTAGATATTCTAAGGGACCCAGAAATACGCACGCTACAATATATCAAACGATAGCATGTGAATATATATACCATGAGGACAGTAGTGGCCTTTTTTCCCCCCCGCCGCGTATTATCTAGTGTTGGATGTATAATAGCTATAAAACCAGCACCTCTCATACCAAGCAGAGTGCTGTGTCCTGCAATGCGACATGGCCGGATATTCTGAAACCTTAATAGCAGAAATCGCCTCGCGATAGTACCGCAACTTGCGCATAATCACAAATGCCGCTACCAAAGCCCCACCAGTATGATTAATCATTAAATTTGTTCCAATTTCCCCGGCCATCAGAGGTCACTCGATTTTATTCCGCTGTTTGTAAGAGTTTGAGGTGGAGATTTTTGGAAAACCCCCTACAGCGACAAGACCGTACGAGCTATGGTAAACTCAAGTGATATTAAGTTGGCAGCTTCTTCCTTGCATTGTCGGACAACCGTTGCACAATGAACTCAAAAAGAGGCGTTGGGCACTGTACCGTACCATGCCCTTCATTGGCGGCTCAGGTTTCCAGAGCCTAGGCCAGCTATAGGCAAGGTGGGCTCCTTGAAAAATAGGCCCTTGGAGGCTCTACCTGATGGAGGTGAGAGAATCGCTCAGAAGTGTTGACGGTTGGGGATGTCGAGGTGTGCGCTGCCCATTGGAGGTTGCCAGCTAACCGCTACTTAATAAGGGAAAACTTCTGTATGTATTGTAATATTATAGCCCTATATCCCATGGCTCGTAACAACGCAATTTTGTGGTCCCGAGGGACCACAATTAATTTCTGTACGTCACAACACCACAACAAAGGACATGAAAAATCTGGGGAATTTATTTTGGGTGCTCTATTATGTAAAAACTTTATCTAAGGCAATAGGAATATAATATCTCTTGTATTTGATTAATAATCTGGTATCTCTGTGAGCTCATTTTCTCCATACTAAAGTTCCATTTAGAAGTAAACCTATATAAATCCTGCAAGAATTGGTATTATTCTATAAAACTCAGCTCTAAGACTCTCTGCTATACAATTATCACCTCTCTATTATTGTAATATTTATTGACCTCCTTAGGAGTAAGATTTAAGTAATTAAAAGTCTGTAATCTGTCCATCTTTTTGTCATTTCTCTTTGTGTTTTCTGTGGATGGCAACAGGGTTTTGGTGGTGTAGTGTACTAAAAACCACCAAATCTTGACCTGCAGATTCTAGCTCCTCATCTCAACCCTAATTTTAATCTAATTGAGTGGAAAAAAATTAGGCATAAAAAAGAATCTCTACAGATTATAATAGGACTCTCTCTTTTTAGTTTCCTACCTTGAGTCAATGTGTTGGATTCTTGCATATCAATAGAAGGAATAATCTCCTATTTAACCCAAACTCAACACTACCAGAGGGGATTGTAAGAAAAAAATCAGATAAATTGGGATTCCTTTCTAGCAGTACTGAAGATTATCTTATATATTTTTTCTAAGCTTTATATTATTGTTTTGGTTGCACATTAGACAAGAATAAGAGGTCGGATGGGTTGTTGCGATGGCCTAAATTGTGCTACGAGCGAAGGGATATCCGTTTATGCTCTAGTGTCTCCACACCTGGCGTCCATACTTCTATCCTCCTCCATATGTACTGTACGCTCCCCGATATCTGCGCTCCCTCGATGCTCTTAATACTACAACGTTCTATTGCTGGGATTATTATACCATCACTACCTATTCACACGGGCCAGGCCAAACGAAGGCTTTCAAATATTTTTTTTAAAAGTTATATCTTCTTCAGACCAGTCTATCCCTAGGTAATACGAGTGTTGAAGTATATGGGTGGAAATTCAATGCTAGCTCAACTTCTCTTGAATGGGGTGTTTGTTTCTCCATCGCCCTCATCACTCTGCCCTTCTCCTCCTCCGGCATATCTTTTTTCCCTGTAGGATCATTGCATATAAGAGATATTGGAAGTGGGAGTGCGGGAAATTTAGACAATTCGAGTTATGTTAGATCATGGCTCCAGTGACGGGCGTTGTGCGTTGTCGGGGCGCTTTGAGTATTTTTCTGGCTTCAAAAGTGGGCAAGAGAAGATGGAGTTTAGAGTGTATGGCCAGGTGAGTGAAGGAGTGTGCGGAAATAAGAGTGTCAATAGATGAAGAGAAATTCGAATGTCAGGTGCCCAACACCTAGTATAGAGAGCTCACTGCGATATTGTTTCCCGCTAAAGTAGTCCACTTACAGGATACTTGTAGCAGCCATCCTCGAGGACACCAAGCTCAGAACCCCGGAGGATTCCAAGTCCTAGGCGTCACGAGGCGAGGAGCCTTGAGGCCATTTCTCACTCCCCGCCTGGATCATCTTGTCGATTCAACATAGTCCTTATATAGACGGCTCTTTCTTTCTTGCGGAGATCAGGGTGATCAAGGCGACCAGTTATTGAAATGCCATGCGAGTAAGGTAGAGGCTGATTTAGTTCCGCACTTCATTTTTAATATCCCATACCATTCTCCGTAGTACTGTCAGGATTATTCCAAGATTCCCCAAATCATCGGAAATGTGCCCGCTTCATGACTGGTGTTTTTCCACGAGTATGAAATGTTATGCGCGCTGGCTTCGGGAGTAGGTAGTTTATATATTTTTGGCTTTTGACAATCTAACAAGGATATGCAGAGGTAAGTCTTTACTGACAATCTGCCGGGAAGGGGCGGGTTCTGATCTACAGTGGCGAATCTACTGGTGAGGATATTTTCAACATTATATATTTAGTCACTCAAGGTTCCCTCCTACGGTAGTTAGTGTTCGCTAATAACATGACTCCCCCTATGTTTAATATTGGGATCATAGAAGACATCAAGCGGGGGGTCCCGGAGCCCAGTAATTAATCCAACTTGCCCAAAGCCCAGGAAGCAGCTACACCAATACTCCAAGGGTCCCAGCTAACCTGGAACCCTCCTCGTCCACGTTCTGGCGATATCTAACCGCTGCTTCAGACTAACGTTATGTATTAAGCCGCTCCAAATAAGACATCGTGGTCTCCCTTTGTTCCCATGGGTGGGGGAAAGAGAGAAATGCCGAGTATCGGGTAGGTCCAGGTCACGGGACAAGGCACCCCTATCAAATGATAAGACGGGCAAGGGCTAGTCTCTTTACCATAGGTACAGTACGTATGCTGCAATCAAAATTTCTTGCGGCACATAACTTTTGGGGAGATGAGATTTTTTCTCCATAGTGGACGATATATCAACCCCGTTCTTGGTCGCTGGGGAGAGTGAGACTTCCAGAATTGAGTGCTAATATTGGAGAGAAAAAAAACTCAGAAGGGACTGTGTTTCGTATAATAGTACATTACTCTACGCTATGCTAATATCGTGGCCTTATTTCTCTATTACGAAAACCCCCGGACAGTGGGCCGCGGACTCGGAATAGCAACCATCCACCAGTATGGTACCGTGGAACCTGGCTACATCTAAATCACGGAGATTTTAAATGAGTACAGTACACCCCCACCCCGACGGCGCGTCCGATTGCCAATGCCTTATGATAAGATCGCCGTTATCCCCAAGCCTACAGACTCAAACTTATCAATCCGAAACTCCCATCTAAATCGACACTCTACACCCATATGCAATGCGATACGACTCCAATATACTCCCTTGCTCAACCAAGGTAGAGCTACAATGAAACCCCAGCGTTAAGTATCAGAATTGTTTTTAAGGGATCTACACACGCCTAGATTTGTCCAGACAAGGATCCTACATCATAATCACAGAAAGAGCTTGCAGCCATCTCTGCATTATATTACGTCCGCGCGGTGTGATTATCCGGAATTTTTAGGAGTCACCATGCTAGGTTCATGACGACGCAATTTTTCACTAAGACACGTTTAGTGGACCAGGGGTGTTTGGTTCCAGGTAGCTTGGGGGTACGATAAATATGAAAATGGGCCATTTTTGCGGCCAGGTGGGCTTTTTGTGAGTATGGACAGTTCAAAGTGTGAGTGCTTGGCCTGTCTTCGGGTGATTATGCTGGTGGGGGTATTTTTGAGAAACTTAATATTAAAAGAGCAGATCAAGGTTGTTTTTAAATCCCCTGCAATCGGTGGGAGGGAGGTTCAAGTCACGGTAGATAGTCGAAAAAACTCTTAGACCAAAGCTCCTTGTGAAACTATCTAGCTGAAGTGTCATGCCCACTCTATCCTGGGCTACAGCAGTGAGGGAAACCCAATTTATACAGCGGACAATGAAATATTGTCGGAAAAATTATGTGAAAACAGCAGAGAAACTGGGATGTGATGGAGAAACTATTAACAGGGTGGATAACTCATGGCAAAGGGGATAGGTAAGTAAAATATATTGTCCTTAAGCCCATTTTCCTAGCAGCGCCATAAGCCCTAATAGAAAACAAAACGTTAGTGTCAGTCCACATTACCGAGTTTTATGCAATTATGGGGTAACCAACCTGCACCCGACACCATAAATACGAATGCCATCATAACGTAAGAGATCTTCGCACTCTTCAGAGTACTGCTAAACAAAAATTCGTGGGCCATCAGCTCCACCAGCCCCGTATAAAGCAAGATCCCTGCAGAAATAGCGTCGAAAATTCCGTTTAGCATCAAGGCAGTCTGACTGGCGGGGTCCAAGGTCGATCTAGCCCCCAATCCAATCCCGATAGCCAGAGGAGTAGTAATCCCATAGCCTAACCCCATAAGGTACGGCACCCACTTATTCGGGAATGGCACCGTCGATAACCTAGCTCCTAGCCCCAAACCCTCAAAGGTCTGGTGGAAAACAATCACAACATACAATGTGATGAACTCCTTTCCTGAAACTGCGAGTGTGAGCCCGATGAAGATCGAGTGGAAGATTATCCCGAATTCTAGGATGAAAAGGGAAATCATTTGGGCTGCGTAGTTCTCCTTCATAATCTCAGCCTCCGCACAGTTGAGGGCCTCGGGGTCACCGGCGCGAGCGGAAGGGGAGCTGTCGCAATGCTCTTTTGCCTGCTCTGAGGAGGAGGAGTTATCGATATCGTATCCTAGATGGTTGGTTGAGAAGGTTGCAAACCGCGTGGCTAGTAGCTCGACAAAGAACACAGTGAATACAGCCATTAGCGCTATGCCTTGCGCCCACGGGTATTCCGTTATTGGGCCCGTGAGACATGGGTCTGTGAGGGCCTCGTTGGCGGGTGTGAGGAGCTGTTTAGTTTGTTAGTTTGTTTCTAAGCTTTGGGTGGATTCTCAACCAACGTGAATGAATGCAGTGCAGATGATAACACCGGAGCCAAAGTACTTTGCAAACATCATTGCCCATTCTGGGATTTTCATCCGTGGATGGTCCCTCCCAATGATTGGGAATAACGCCCCTATCGTGAGTAAAAGTATTAGTGGGTTTCTCTCTTTCTCATACGTTTTTTTATCTCCTTTAAGAAATGATTAGGGAGCCCAAAACAAACCAAACATAGACCCAACCAAGATAACAAAGACGGCAGAAATCCTCAGCCCCATCTTCCCATCGTATTCGTTCCCTCCTCCACACTTTGGCACTGATCCTTCCGCTTCTGCAACCTGGCGCAAAGTTAAACTGGCAAACTCCATAGCGGCCGTAAAAATTGTTTCTCTTTCTGAAGCCTGGCTCGGGCTTGTTTCTTTATCCCCTTTAGAACACTTTGGATCGTCGAGTGAGACCGAGTGATCAGTACAGATTTGTTTGTTAAAGAGAGATTTTAGTGATGAGTTGGTGCCAATTCGTAACCGTGTGAAGGGAAATGCAAGCAATTCCTGGGTTCGTCGTTTATATACAAGTACTGGTGGATTTTTCCTGAGAGGAGGAAGAGAGGGGGGTGGGTGAGTGTTGCTAATAAGTAAGTTTTTTAAAAAGTAAAAAAGCCACTTATGATATTCCAAAATTAAAAAAAATTCTGTGAGTTAGGGCAGCGGTATTATCAGGTGCCGGCCGCCTGAAATCGGCCCTCCTCGGAGCGAGAATCAACGACGAAGACTCGGCAACAACAACAAGGTTTTTTGAGAAACAAACTCCATAGGACTACTCAGAGTCAGCTCTTCTCCAGTTCTACGCACTCCAATCTTTTATTGAGTGAGTATTGGTTGAGAACAACAAAATGGGCATTTTCGAGCCGGGCAAGATGCATACAAATTTACGCCAAGGCACTACTTTTGTATGTATCAAAGAAGCAAATAGGGGGACAAGAGGGTCGGTCTCAGGTGTCTGGCGCAGTAGGGCACGCATAAGGAGGTGAATGCCGCTAGGCCCGTGGGGTGCAGTGTGGTGTCGTAGTGGTGTTTGGAGACACCTTGGCGGGTAACACAACTTAGTGGGTAGGTAACCACCAAGGTGTTTGCAGCTGATGCGAATCGAGCCGCGGGATTCTCCTCCCCTCTCACAAAAACCGCCCTCGAATATAGTACATTACAAGCATAGTTCTCTTTTGGGCGGCCAATTGTTACAAGTACAATTCCACCGCTACGGTCGCTATAGGCAAACCATCCCAAGAGCATTAATCATTATCATGAGGGAGGCGCAAACATTCGTCCGTTTCAGAACCACAGAAGGTCAACACCAACTCCCACCAAACCTCGTCTCTTGGCGTGGGATGTCTGTCGTTAGGGAAGCCTTTTGTACCCTTGCCATTTACAATATACTCAGCTGGCATTTTCTTGTCATGGATGGGGAACAAAAGAAAAGAAATTCGTGCTTGAGACGCATGCTACCGAATAAGGAAGAGGAGTTGATACTCTATCCTTCAACACAAGCCCACCCCTCCAAAGTAGGTTTGTGGCATTATCGCAGGTCTCTAATTGGTTAGACTTCATCCCCAAAGCATACGGATTAGAAATTTGCAAAATTACAGGTGTATCACCTGAAAGAGGGGCAGCGGGCTCGTTTGCGCACTCGCAGGCAAACATACGAAATTTTGCTTGGAGAGCCGGAAGAACACTGCTATACAGAGAGTATTGATCATATTGCCCTCGCCGAATGATAGCCAGCCGCGGTTACCACTAAGAGCCTTTCTGCTGATCGGCTCTGAAATTCCTATGATATTACGGGATTTATAGTAGGAGTACACGTCAAATCCTCGCCAGCTGAACGAATCAGTTTCTGAGGCATCTGAGGAATTGCGGCCCATGGGATACCAGCCTATCCAGACCCCCGCGAATCTCGAGGTTCGCCGCACTCGCTTATAGTAATATACCGTATGATACTGTCGTCGACTTTGGAGGTCAGAAGCTGGACCGGGTGGGCCAGTACTATCGGCCGGTACTACTGGTGGGTCAAGCGTCTTTTCTTTTGTTTGGCAGGGATCCTTTCACAAATGCCAGAACGGAAAAAAAACATCAAAACCACCAGACCGTAGATAGGCCTATTCTATTATGATGTGTAGTTTCCTAAACCTCAAGTTGTGGCAATGAACAAATTCTTCCTTGCCGGAATCAAGGATCGAGTGATGTTTCGTGATTACATACGGCCAGTGAGTGGATCTTAGTACCGTGGAGGGGGAAATAACGTTTTCGGTTTTATTCCTAGCAAACAGCTGTATTTAGTTAGGGTACCTAAAAGTGGTGAAGGTTGGCGAGTGTGACTGTTGTATGAAGTATCGTGGAAGATAATGATTATAACATGTGATTTGCAAGTTGAATTTTATGGTGGGATTTATTTTTATAGTTGTAGAAAAGTTTATAAGTGAAGTAAAGAATGATGTAGATATCAAGCATACCATTGCGGCCAAAATGATACAGGTAATAATTACCAAAAATACCTGATGTACCATACATCAGAGCCGAATCCAGGATTTACCATGACTGCCATTATATAGTTTACCTTTTACCCTCCCTTGAGGGCACGCATATCTAGTGTTTTATATTATACGGTGCAGATTTTGGGGGGAATAGCATTCCGCCCCACCACCACTGGCGGTTGCTGGGTTCTGTCCCACCATGTTCTCAACCAATCACACGCGCCCTGAGTAATCCATCAACCTCCCCGCCAACCGGTCTTGGCACTCAATTCCCCTTCAACCTCACTGCCCCTTGATCAACCTTCCACCGAGCATCTCCACTCTATCATACAACTATGTTATCTACAACGCGTTCTCTCGCACTGCGATGTACATCTTCCTTCCTTAAATCCTTCTTCTAGCGATTCTAACGAATTTCATAAAGCAACGACAAGAATTCTCCCGGCGACATCCATCTCCACTCGGCCACTATCCACTCCAACATCTCTCGCTCCACGCGATGCATCCTCCATCGATCGCTCGAACAGGCGAGAGGTTTCCCTTCCTAGCCAGGAGCCCAAGAAGGGTGTCATGCAATACGCCTTGTAACGCTATCCAATTCCTCCCCCCTTCAGCCTACCGCTAACAAAAACCAGGACAACCCTCGACCAAATCACAAACTGGGCCCGCCAGGGCTCCCTCTGGCCCATGACCTTCGGGCTCGCCTGCTGTGCCGTGGAAATGATGCATTTGTCAACGCCCCGCTACGACCAGGATCGTCTAGGGATTATCTTCCGTGCCTCCCCCCGCCAGTCCGACGTTATGATCGTCGCGGGCACGTTGACCAACAAAATGGCGCCGGCGCTGCGTCAGGTATATGACCAGATGCCCGAGCCCCGTTGGGTCGTTAGCATGGGGAGCTGTGCGAACGGAGGCGGATACTACCATTACAGTTACTCGGTTGTGCGAGGGTGTGATAGGATTGTGCCTGTTGATGTTTATGTCCCTGGATGTCCGCCGACTAGTGAGGCTTTGATGTATGGGATTTTGCAGTTACAGAAGAAGATGAGAAATACCAAGGTTTGCTCTTTTCTTGACTATTTGGTGGGTCGTTTTGTGGTGGTGGCGTTGCTGACAGATGAATAGATTACGAGGATCTGGTACCGCAAGTAAATGGTATCCAACCTTGGCTGGTGGAAGGAAGTGATTGTCTTTTGTCTTTGACCGCCACTTGGTGAAGGAAAAGTCGATGTGTACACTGCAATACTAAGGTTTCCATTTTGATATTTTTTCTCATTCACTGGTGCAGACACAGGATTCGGGTTGTGATTCCTGCATACAGTTTCGTTCGTGCTGAAAATAGATATTCAGTATTGTGCCTGTGGTTACAATAGCACCCAAGCGTCACTAATATACAGGGGCAGCCTCCTGAACTCCCGAGAAGACCCGAAAAGCACCTTAAATCGTGGCTTGGGGGACTCCCGGATAATATCGCTCTCGAGGAGGTGATGGGAGCAATGCCACTGTGGTATCACTCCTCTAGTACGGGTTTAGAATTATTTAGGAAGGCCTCAATAGAGGGATTTCACAACACAGAGTTGGGATTGTTGTCTCTGTGACAGCTATGCTTACTGGGGCGACAAATAGGGATTTCACTAACCCGTGTTTAATCATTTATTACCATGGTGTCGCCGAACCAGCATATACTAGATCTGTGTAGATTTCGTCCTGATATTTGTTAGTTGCAACGTAGGTTAGGGTGAGATATGACTCTATGATCCCCACTATGAGAATCCACGATCTCCTAGCTTGGGCAACGGAATTTTATGCATGCTCCGGCGCTCCGGAGGCGTAAGCAGTGAGAATCTTAATCTCCAACCGTCCCCCACCTCCCCTACATACCAGTGCTAGTGATACTAATGTAATCTAGTTATCAACCCCAGGGCCTCAGCATGGCTCCTAATATTTTAAAACGTGCACAGCAGACAACCGCGGCTGCTTCTAGCTTCCCCCACTCGACAACTAAAAACATACCCTGAAAAGACAGAAGTAGTTACACCAAAACATGAAATTCAAGGCCCATCTCCTGTTAACTACAGGAGCCTCCGCTCTCTCGTCACATCCTGCCCAGTGCTTTTCATCAACAGCACCACAATCTCCACAGAGTCTCGGAAATAATTGTCTTTGATTTGTTTGGGGGGGTTTGACTCCTTGAAGTTTGCTCCACGAAGCTAGGGATAATGTACTACTTGTAGTGCTCGAGGGTGCCAATAAAAATAAAAATAAAAATATCACCCACTGGTCTGGGTTTCTGACTTCAACAATCATATATTTCTTTCCGCAAAGTATATCCAATGATCAGCACAGACGCCTGTTCTGCCATCGCTAGTTTCCGGTTTTTTATGACACCCCCGAGTAATAGGTTTCGGGTGTGATGGCCTAAGACATTGCGGTACGGGAGTAGATCTTTTATAATCGGGGTTAGCTGGGAAATTGAGGTGCTGGGGGAGAAACACTTCTTTCGTTGTGCATACTACGGTGGTAATAATCCCACCGGGAGGGCCAACGCTAATGCCGAAGCTAAATGCCCGGACCCCTCATACGTTTTCAAGCACTTGAACCAGCACCATTGCTAACTCTTGCGATGCAAAGGATAAGCTGCAAAACAGCCGAAGGATCCCTAATATCATGACCAATCCTCTTCAAAAAATTATCAACCAGTCTTTCCTATTTATAGTTAATTTTTTCCTACTAAAATCGCCATCTTTTGAGCTAGAAGTGTGTGGAATCTGGGAATAGGCGAAGGGGTTTCAATTGAGTGAAATTGGTGAGTTGCTTCTGCTGGTACTGAAGAAAATCTGTAGAAACCTGAAGTTTCAAGTTGGAGTGTGAGAGAGGACTCCTACTAATCAGATTGGGTATCTGAATTTCTCACGACCATGAGATGATGTGGCCTTGAGAATCTGCGCCCCCTTAGCAGTGTGCCGAATTTCACGGAAAGTCGGATCTAAAGCTAGAGGAATACCTCACTTGAAGGAGAATGGCTGAAGTTGTCTAATAGTAGCCCTGCCAATAAGCGCTTCCGATCTTGAGGATATGGTGAATTTATTTGAATAGACGGCGCCGTTATTCTTTCAGGTAAAGGCGGCCTAGACCGTTGCCTAGCTAATACAAACGAAGGGACCCTTTGGTTCTACGTCAATTCCGTCTCAGCACTGGTAACGGAATCGCAGTAGAGGTAATCGCCATCGGTACTATACTTGAGTAGAACCTCACACCGCCCCAGCCTAGCACAAGAATTCGCGTCGGGAAATAAATGCAACCCCGCAGTAACAGTTTTTGCCAATTCTGGTTGTCTGACATTGGCCCGAACCGGAAGTCGACATCCCCGACAAGAGAGAGCCAATTGTTTTCCGGTGCCATCAGGATACCGGCACTGTATTACCATTACCCTGGCACCAGTGCCGTATCCCCACACGCTGTCGTTGGTCTTACAAGGTTAGAGAAAAACGAGCACCCACACAAGTGACAGGAATTTACGACAACAGAATCATTGGCTTTTCCGAAGGGGTGATAGGGAAGATGTCACCATGACGGCAACGATTTTTAGTGTTCTAAGGAGTGCGTTCTCCCGCAGTGCACAGTACTGTAAAAATACAGCGTAGCACTTCGTCCGTTTCCGCTGAACATAAGGACGTGATATATTGCTTAAGTATAATATTCGAGTGCTGTCCTGTTATGCCCCTGGCCGAGACGATTTACTAAGGCTTAATGCCCATGCCCTCTCTAGTACTAAACAATGTAACAAAATAAGGAGATTAGGCTATGAGTTGTTCTAAGATGCCGCTTCTACCCGCCCCCATTCACTATGTTTTCCGGAGCCACGTTTATCATCGGGTGGCGACATGACATCTCCTCGCCGCCAGTCGTGAGGATCAACCTACAAATACCGTGTGCTAGCGCTGTGCTTGTAACTTAAAGCGTGTGCGAGAAGCAGCTCCAAGTAAGCAACACTCATCTCTCTGCCTTGAGGAATGGAGTGGAGGAACTTGGATTGGTTGGCGGACGTCACGGTAGACGTCAGTTTTTTGCCATCCTACAAGGAGGTGTGAGTGAGTGAGGGCAACTGAATCGAGGCTTAGACCTTCAATTCCCAATGCGGCTTTCTACCAACAGTCGGCACCTATTTGCCCTTCTGCTAAGCCGAGGTAGTAATAGCTATTCTAAGAGGGGTGCCGATTCTTCACGCGGAGACACAAACAGTTGACTATATATATTGGGAGCCCTTTCCTTGGTCTAGGAAGAGCCAGCTCTGTAGTAAGAGAGATTTCAGCGATCACGCTACCACCCAACTATCCACTGCTTTTTCATAAATAAAACTGCCGATTTCTCAAATCAAATACTGAAATGGACTCCACTAGCGATCAGAAGGACTTGGGCAATGTCATCCGTGGACACAAGGCCAATCTCCACAATCCTAGTGATACCTCCTTCCCCCTCTTCCACTTTTTAGGATACGCAGATAGCTAACAGCTGCTCCAGACACATCCCAAGAGGCCAAGAAGCACTCCAAAGAGGTTCTCGAAGAGCTCGGTATTGAGACCAGCGGCTTTGTTAGCGAGATCAGTGGGCCTGACGTGAACATTGAGGGAAAGAATCCCGGAAACGTTGCTGGTGGATACAAAGCGTAATTTTACTCATTTGCCATCTTCTGTAGGCCAGATGGCGGCTAACCGATCATGTTAGCACCTTGCACAATCCCAATGTTTCAGAGAAGGCAAAGGAGCGCGCTCAGGAGAAGTTGGAGGAGATGGGGGCGAAATAAGAGCTAAAGCTTTGGAAAGCACAGTAGTCGTGAATGATAAAGGTCTTCTTGTGACAGTAGTACCAGTATCGTTTTTAAATGTATCGATTGACGATACTACTCGAATATGAATTATTGCGGTGGCGGATGGTTGCATGCATGAGAGACTAACTTAGTATCAATACTGCACCTGTTAGTAAACTTATCTTTAAAACAGGTTTGATCCGGCTGTTTTGCTTGGAAAAAATCAGTAGTCTTTTTCAAGCTTCCCCCCATTATTAATACCTTGCCAACTTGGAATTATAGATACTGCAAACGTGTCAGGAGGCACGCCGAAATCAAACTATGCCAGGGCCAGCCTTACCACACATCTGTCTTGCCATTTTTTACGTCTAGAGACGTTCAATCGGCGAGTGATTCCTTATGAGGAGGATATCGCAATTTCAATATTAAACTCACAACCCCCGACTTTCAGGTCAAACATAATGCCCTAAAGCAGGCTATCATCAGGAGTGAGTACGGTATCGCAGTACCCTTCTGCTATAGACTCATTAGCGCAGAGGGTGCCTGACCGCCTTCAACAATACATCTATAATCCACAACCTCCTCAGAATATCTTATCTCTCAAGGCAGAGCCTACATTTTCTCATGATCCATATTCCGGCCATAATTGCTCCATACAAAGGAATCTTGTTGTGAGGCATCAGTGATCAATGTTTATAATTCCTCTTAAAATTTATTTGTTCTGGCAATGCATTCAACGGAGAATAATATAATATGGAACCCCGACGAGATGCCTCATATCCACATTTCACCAGGATAGGTATTCATTCCCACCACAGTGCTATGTGAAATATATAACTGGTATAGCGGTTAATATGTCCGGGACCAATTAGCTTCCGTGCAATTAGCAGGAGCCCAAGGGTTCGCAATGAGCTATTCTTGAGCTATCTGCCATGTAGGGCAGAACAAATTCTACTCTATAGAGGCTGAGATTGAAGACTTAAGCCCTCCTCAATAAGGCCAGGGGCGAAATCGGTCCCGCCACAAACAAAGCCTTAGAATCTGACTCTAGACCATACCTAAGGGCGAGATCTGCGATCGCCTAAATAGTAGGAGTAGAGCAAAAAAAAAAAAAAGAGTCTTGCTTTGCCTCTTGCTTCAGGAAAGCAACCACAATCCTAGAATATTGTATAGGCTCGCTGGCATTGTGGTGACTAAATTAGTAGGTAAGGATGATTACTTACCACCAAACCACCCCCCTCGCCACTGCTCGCCCTGTACTGTACTCATAAGCTTTCTATATTTTATTTTATTAATTTTTTTAAAAAATTTCATGTATGATAGCAACGGCTATTACTAGCGAAATATCCCAGATCCTTTCGATGGTTACAACGTAACCACAGCCCCTGCCAGAAGTTGCCTAAGAACCTCACCATTCGAAACAGTTCCACATGGTTAGCACAACGTGAGCTTTGGAAGGAATAGTTGGGACAGTCTTTCCCGCCTATAGCTCTCTGGACCCTCTTCACAAGGCACTCTGTAATTTCCTAAAAGGGGATGCTAGGCATGGCCCTACCAGTGCCCAGCCATTCTGTAGGGCCACTAATATGCTATCACAAGATCACTCATGTCAGGATTCCTAGCCAGTCGCTCTGTTGGACTGTATTAGTACTGGTACAGCACTCGTAAGTACTGGCTTCGAAGCCGGACACAACCCCCCGGTCAAGGTTGTAGTAGATAAAAAACATTTTAGTGCTTACGCAACTCAGCACATAGTTGTGTAACAGCCTCGAACCACCGAAGCCGAGTTACCGGGCGAGAATCAGAAGGAAAAAATTAAGTGTTTCTGAGTGATAGCCATGCTTGCGCTTCTGAGAGTGATGATTCTATTCATTATGGTGAATTTGGTCTATAGCTAAAATCCGAATAACTAACAAAAGAGATGCGATGATAGAGGAAACCTAGCACACTAGATAGAAATTACAACTACATATGCGATCATCTAAATCCTCAATCCTCCCGAACCACTTCCTATGTTTAAACCTTCCCAAAATTGTCCGGTTAACCCATTACACCGCCCCCAGAGGTGATCAATGGATCCCATCCAAGAGGCAGAGCTAGTGGCCCGGCTCAGCCACCTGACTAGGTAACTAAGCACCCAACAAGCTACAAACACCTAACTTTACTCAAAGATTGGTCGGGGCCCACTTCGACCTCTTCCTAATCCTCGCTCCATAAAAGAAGAATCCTATAGGAATAGGTATCATAACAACAGCTATAAATCCTAACAACGAGCCCCCCCAGTTGACTCCGAGGTTGTGGAACATTTGCCGACCAAAAAGAGGGAAGCCAGTGGCGAACGCGGAGCGGAGGAACGTATTTGCAGCGAGGGCGGAAGCAGCGCTGGGGTGTCGTTAGGATAGCAACCGGATGTATAGGTAGGATAAGATATACTTACAACATGAGGTATGCGTCGATGAGGTAGTTTATAGATTGCAAGAAGATAGTTATCAGGCCAATGCCGAGCGGGATACCGGCCAAGGTAGGGGCAGCCCAGTGGATATCAGGGTAGTTCCCGCTTGAAATGCTTGTCAGCATAAATGAAACCTATACAGGGCAGATCAATGCAGGAACCTTACGTCCAGGAAAACCAGAAAATCCCGATTGGGAAGAGAATGCTCCCGATGATCGCTGGAACCAAGCGATCTTCCGGAATGGGTATGTTGTTATTCGCCTTCATCCGCCTGTTTGTCCAAGGTTGGAAAGCTATTACTAAGAGTCCTCCGAAAAGCATCCCGACGACCAATCCAATATACGGCAAAGCAGCTACTCCAAGTCCGTAACCCCGGATTTCCCCGAATACAATTGGGTAGGCTGTCAAAAAAATGTAAAGGATTCCACTGTGGAGCATAGGTTAGTAAATCGTCACGTGTTGGGGATATATCACAATAGTTACTAGACAAAAGCAGTGTACAAACTGAGTAGGAATATAATCGGCTCAGTAAAGAGAAGCTTCAGCGGACGTCCGAAGTTCTGTTCAACCAATTCCTTGAAATTGATTTCGATCTCTTCCTGTCTGGCATGGATTCCCCAATTCTTTGTCAGGCGGCGAAGTTCAGCGGCTTTCGCTACTAGGATCACCGGCGGATACGTTTCCTCCAAGAAGAATAAGCACAGGAAGAGTGCAAAGAAACCCATGATTGCCGTGATATATTCTGTCCACCTCCACTATCAACTTGATTAACAACAAGGGGTGATTAGTAGGAACGAAACTTCTCGGACACTCACACCCAAGTAACTTTCAGCAATGAATCCACCCGCAATGGGAGCCAAAAGAGGCCCAGAGAATACCGCCATAGCGAAGACCGCGATTGCGGTGCCCCTGGCCTCCTGACTAAAAATATCTGCAAACACAGCGCCGACAACCGCCAGCGGAGAAGATGCAAAGAACCCGCCCCAAAATCGGCATATCAGAACTGTCTGGATATCCTTAGCTACCGCAACTGCGATTTGGAAGACCGAAAATCCAAAGATTGCGAGTAACAGCGGAGGTCGCCGGCCTTTTAGTTCGGAGTAGGGTCCCCATATTAAAGGCCCACTTGCGAACCCAAGCACATAAAACGAGAGCCCCAAGATGGCTACCTCGAGACTTATTCCGAAAAATACTAGAGTTAAAGTCAACACCTGTAAGGCCTTCGGCAGCGACATCTATGTCGGGAGTCTGCCATGGATACCTACCCGCAACCTGTCCTGCAGCAGGAGAAAACACACTACTCCCCCATGCCGATACCAGTGTAGTATATCCCAGAACAGATGCAGTTATCAACCTAAACCCAATCAGTACAAATCCTTGTGAATCCTAGTTTATCGCAGGGCATACTTCTTCTTCAATGGCCAATTTTGGCCGTGAATAGGATCATTTTTACCAGAGAAATCCACCAGGTACCGGTCTCGATGAGGAAGAGGAGGAGGATACTCCCTTCCGCCTCCAAAGGGCGGGAGCTCTCCGTTTGAAGCGAGCCCCACAAAAGCACATTCTAAAGGATTGCTGTGAGTCGACAAGTGTGTCCTCTCCCGTTCAACCTCGATCCGGTGACACTCCGCTTCTCCTTGCGTAGCCTGCCCAGCCGATATTGTTGAGCCGCTACCGGACGAGGAGGATAGGTCTGAAGAATGTGGCTGATAGTTATCTCCATGGTGCATTTGGCTGGATGCTTGTCTTTCTGCTTTTTCGATACCGAGTGCAACGCAACTCCTGCCCAACATGGCTGCTCACTCGTTCACTCGCTTCCCAATATTTTAGCTTTACCTCACCCAAAACTAGCTGAACTGATACTCGCTTTCTTCCCAAAAAGACAAACTCAATGAAAGAAGGAAATCGAGAGGAGATGGGCAATGTAGGCTTTTACGCGGGGGGTAGGTCAAGTATAAAAGCCAAATGATACCATGCCGTAATTCCGAGAATGTGGTTACTAGATATGGCACAGTACTCAATGGCCGGAACATACCCTGTCTTTTTCCTCAACTTTTTAAGCTAGAGAAAGCTTGTAATCAGGAAGAGATTGATATACTAGTATGTCTAATGGAGCAGGCCACACCACAATAATAACACCAGCTCCTAAGCCCTTCCTAGAGACAGGGGGAGGGGACGTCTGCATTCTTGAATTAGTGGGCTCTTCGAAAGGATGGGACACTGCAATATCAGTTCGCAGCCTACTTGCGCCAGACCAGTACAACCCCACAAGACCCTTTGTGGGCTACCAAATACTGGAGGAATTCCGTCAAAATCCGCCACTCTCCCCTGCAGGAACTAACGTAGGAATTCCTCCTGATAGAAATTAAAAATTCGAGAGTGGGTACTGTAGAGCATTACAAACATCCGCTAAGACTGTCACTCAAATTGATTATATATTAATTTAAGAAAGAGTCACCTCTAAAAGATCCAAACCGGAGCTCGGAGGGGGAAATCGAGTTGTACTGTATAATAATGATCGCTCAGTCGCAGTTTCCCTGTTCTTTTTAATTTTTTTCATATGCTGTAAATTTAAATTTACCTCGGCACAGTTCATCCCAAGAATCGTGAAAACTATCCCTTGGGCGGTGTGAAACAGTCAAATTCGCGCCCACTTTGTGATTCGCTGAGGATGTCTAGACACGCCAAGGGTGATGAGTCATTTCCGTACTAAGAAGATAGAAAATCAAATGTTTTGACCGAGTTTAGCTGACAGTTACCAAATCTGGGCCGGGCGCGAATTTGACTGTTTCACACCGCCCAAGGGATAGGCCTTGCGTGAAGCAGACTCTTCCCAAGTAAGAAGCGAATAGGAAGTCAGTAATCAACCGGATCTCGGCACCAACCGAAACCGATGAGCCGCTTGCGTCACGGTTGCCGGAACGCTTGGTCCCGACTGTCAGTTCTTCAACTGGCACCGGAGCACCCAGTAGGGTCATTAAAAATCGGAAAAGTGATCATCCAAACTCTCTGCTAAACTGCAGAGCCATATCAAAAATTGGAAACCAAAGGCCTTGTGGAGATAATAGCAACCAGGAGCAGCCACTAAGTGCGATATCCTAATATGATAATAACAGATGGAAGGTGTAAAGTACAGTACAAGTGCCCGGGGAGGTTTTTTCGCACAAGACAGAGGCAACTTAACAGGTCAACTCGAATTAATTGTTCACCAACTTTCTAGTAGGTGCAGGGTGCTTATACATCAGAATCAGAAATAGCTCAATTTTATACGAGTTCGTTGTGATAACAAAATTCTCTAAAGCTTCGATTCTCACTTCTTCAGTTGGATCTAGCTTCAAAGCAACTAGTCTGATTTCTTTAACAATATAACATTGCACTCCTTTCCAGAGAGCATGGTTATCTAAACAAATAATCTCTACATCTCTCCTTGCCGCCGGCTCCTAATGATCCCCCAGAGCACCGTACAAGTACAGTACATGCTCATAAAATGGTAAGGGGGACAGTAATCAGGGGGGATGGTGAACCATGCACCAAGAATCTAGATGCAAACATCAAATTTAGTAGGGGCGTTCACTGTGCCTCGTTCGCTGTCCCCCTGCTGCTTCCCCTTGCCCCACTGAAGGAAGATGAAGACATTGAAAGAGAAGAGTCCAGTGGACGGAAACAATATAAGAAAGCTTGATTCATCGAGCACTAAAACCACTTGGGCCCGCCGATAGTCCTCTAGTTTTTCACACGAGCAACCCCTCCAAGACCTATTTTCTGCATACTTCACTGAGCTTGCGCTGAGTGTAGAATACAACCCACGAGTGCTGTGAATCCGGCTAACGGTGCAATATGGCCGGATGTGAGGCTGGATGCATGGTCCATGCACCGGGCGTCGGATATATAGAGTCCCGAGCATTAGTACCAGATCTTCAACAACCTCGATGTAAACAGCATCTACTTAACACACAAGAGTGGTGACTACATCCGGGCACCATGTGATATAAACATCTCCTCTTTCTCCGTCAAGCCAGCTGAATAATCAATCTAGAGGATACAATGCCCGGAAAGAAGTGATGGAGCAGTTATTTGAGGCTAACTGGCCAAATATATCCCTACCTGTTCGAGTTGATAGGTTACTGCCTATGTATCTTGTACTACTGCCCTGATAGAGCTAGATTTCAGATCAAACTCACAGAGCAAAGTAGCTACCTCTTAGACATTAGATTACCAAAGGCAGCTCACATTTCCCCTTGATGGAGAATTCTTTGCCAAGTTTCAGTAGATGGTTCGCATAGTGACTCTATCTTGAGCACTACTCACAAAAAGAAAAAGAAATGCCTATCAGGGTTATCGATCCGTGATCCAAGCTACATATTCTAAAGGCATCCCATACTTCAATTTAACAAGTGCCAACCAAGGCCCAGAAGCCAACAAGAATCCAGAATTAAGAGGGGAGCGAAACTAATCACAGCTCAGGAAGCATATTGCGTGGCTATGAGGGGAGAGTCGCCATACAAAAGTTGCTATAGAGGTAACGGATAATGAAGACTTCCGAGCATCATGATTCTCGCACAGCTAGAGTCGCCGGCTGCCGAAACCATACCCTCCTAGGATAAAGGCTACACTTCGAGACCTATCGCTCGATGAATCTGACGGGGAGAGCTGTCCGAGCGGGGACTTCAGCAAAACATTGAAAAAAGTGGCCAGTAGCTAACGATACTAGTGCTTCCCACCACATCAGATCCTGGACTAAAAAATATATTCTGGTAATAAGTGCAATACCACTTGAAGAAGCCAAGTCGACGTTAAATATAATATCCAAATGTATCACAAGTAGGTATTCACTGCTTCTCAATCAGCTCTTTAATATGCCCATTAGTCCCCCTATCCCCCTTATGCCTACCCTCCGTTCCTCAGTGACAACCTGTCACAGACCAAATATATACAATACAGGTTAGATAGTGCTAAAAAGCCACTTTGCCCCCCAGTGAACCCAAGCGTCCAGTCCGTCAATCTTCGGTCCGGACGAGACGGACTGGCGGGGACCACAAGTGTCTCAGGTTGCGGAATCTGCCGTGTGCCTCCACGTGACGGATCGGCCCTCCAGAGAATTAGCGTAGGCAACAGGTAACCGCCGATGATCGGGGAGTGAGAGAAGGCTTCTAACATCGGAGGCAACAGCTTAGGTTCTTGTGAAATTGTTCATATAAAAATAAGAAGTTAAACAGGCAGGAATATATGTGTAAGTATTGAGTATCGGGAGAATTTGTGGTTTTGAGGGGGTGGATATGGGGTGGATACGCCTGGTGGTTATAAAGGAATCAGAGTTACTATCGACGAAGAAGTAATAGGCTCTCACAGAGTTACCGCCTTCCCTCCAGTACCGCAATACAATTCACCGTATATTTCAGAAGAATGCGCAGCTTCAATTTATTCCAAAAAATATATCGAATAACCTATACTCACCATCCTACTCACACCAGTCCTTTGCATGCATACAGAGTATTCGTTGGGTAGTGGCCTATAGGGCATGGGGTTATGCAGGTTTGCGGTTATGCAGGGTTGCGGCTATGCGGCTAGGAGACGGACGGGTATAGGGCATGTGGCTTTGTGCACCTAGCAGAGGCTTTGTTGTTTTCACATCCTATGCCGGTAGGCATAGGGTATAGGTTTCATGATTTCTTTCATAGGCATACGGGAGTTTGCGCATTGTTGAGGCTGAGGTCCTATGGATCACGAAGGATCATAGGAGAGTTCTAGATTGCTGGAGATTAGGTTTTGTCAGCCTCATCATGTGTTTCTTTAGAGTTCGTTTAGTTTCGCGAGTGTTTAGTTGTTCTCATTTAGACGGAGATATATATCTCCTAGTTTGTCCTTAGCTAGCATGCGCGCACGAGAGTCAGAGAGAATATCGATCCTTCATCTCCGCATTTTTCCCACTCAGAGCCTATCGTAACCCCACTTTTGTTCGCTCCTTCTTTTGTGCTTTCGTTAGGCACGAACAGTATTTAATTAGGAAGCAAAGTCTGAGCCAAAAGGTGCTAGTGATATATGGCCCTGACATATAATTAGTAGGGACTATAGGTAGAGGCTGAGCTCTACCGGAAGCTCCCATTTGCACTAGGACTGCAGGGCCCTGCCGTCAGCCCATAGGACTGTCGTCTTTATGTAAGACGGATGCCGTGCCCGGCTGGGAACACCGTGCCCCTCCAGACGCCCCGAGATTTTTGGTTGGTAAGTACTTTGAGATGCTAATGATAAGGATCCTACAGTTATGCCTCGTAGGCTTTCAAGATAAGTATCTGTAGGCCCAGGTAGGAAGCTACGAGGTTATAGGGAAGTTGCAGAGAAGGCCCATTTACGGCATCCATGATAAATTGACTTGTATTTTAAACTTGTGATATCGCCCCAGAGATCTCTTTTGTGAATTAAGGGTGACAATTCCCACATAATACCACTTAGAATAGAATCGTTTGGCTAGCTACTCAACCTTACCGAAAAGTAGACCCAGGAGGAGTAATTGGCAAAGGAATTTAATGAAAAATTTAACAGCCAACAATAGTAAGGGAAACAGGATGGCTACTTGATACTTACCTCCTCGAACTTGAACTTTCATGGCGTTTAAAGAACAAGGACTGTGGGTGGGCCCTTCTATCAAATCATTTTCGGGAATAAGGTTTTCTGTCTGCATCCTGCAAATCCGTAGCCATGCCACTTCGCAAAACATACAATTTTAGGGCACCAGTATCAGCATGGCCTTTGTCTAGATGTCCTATCTTTTCCAAAAGATTTTATATCCCTAGCTAAGCTACCACCTTCCATGCTCTTCGAAATTTGTCCCTTCTTCTCATATGCTCCTGCTGTTTTCAAACGCCTAGGCACACTGTACCTTATTCTTCAGGTCTCGCTCCCAAGATCTCAAAATTTACTCCTGTTTCCTAACTCAACTCCCTCAAGCTAAACTATTTATAGACAGCCCATAGAACCATTGGGTGCCCAAAGATCTGCAATTCGTCTATTCAGAGTCAATCAGGTCGCATATTATGTCACAGACTCAGAAGGAACAACGAATATAAAGCCTAAACCCAGTTTTTCCAAAAGAGTAGGAGAGCTAAGTGATATTTCGTGATCCTTGCTAGATTAGGTAAGGTAGTATGAAATTCATAAAAAAAACATAATAAATAGGATGGTCCGGCGGGGGAGCAACGAGTCTGAGGAATCCATGAGACTAATAAACATAAGGATGAATTCAACCCTCGATTTCAAATAATATACTAACAAAGATAACTCTCAAAGCAAAATTAAGATATGAGCCAAGCCGTAAAACCAGAGTGATAATTGATGATTCAGCAAGGGCAGAGCACTCTGAAACCATAGAAGAGATATGAATGCTCTAATTAACAGGTGCACGAAGCATTAGACGTAGTGAGGCTATGTAAACAGAACTAGCTTGAATGGAGTCCAAGTATAGAACGCCTGGCTACTCATCCTCCCAGGTCACCCTCGCTGGAGCTTGTAAAATCGTCTAAAGTCATGGATCCGGGATTGCACACCCAGAGGGGCCTCGCACTTATGGTAATTCCTGCCTCTCTCGGAAGAAACAGAACCTTGCTTACGTAAAGGGGGAAGGGGATATTCAAAACTTCCCCCGTCAAGAGCCACGACATCCAATAGATTATTTGTTCAGGGAGCTAAGTCCTGACTTGGCGGTACTGTGCTCTATCACTAGATGAAGTAATTAAGGCATACATAGTTACCCACACCTTCAAGGTAAGAGATCTCAAGTCCCCAGCGCAACAACCAGCTCACAGAGTACTTCTCACAAAAAGAAAAGGTGGTTGAGGGTTCTTTTTTGTCTTGATCTAGTGCACGCCCTACCTCGGCCACCAGCTTAGAAATTGATTTCACAGTTGCAAAGTACAACTACACGCCAACGGCATCTCGAACCTGACCCTCTCGAGTGACGCAACTAATTTCCCAAACTTTGCCCCAAGGCCCACAACTCCTTTCCACAACCTCTCACAAGCGGTCCATATAAGAGATCAGCAACGCAACATTTTACACTTTGCTCGACCCTCCGTCAATTAATCGAACACATTAATCTGTGCTCCTCTGTAAATATTCTAACCAGCAAACCTCATCTATCATTGCCCTACTCACGCCCAAAAAGAAATATTGAACCAACCAACGCCCGAATGGTCATAGACAATCACTCGAGATTTTCGACCACTAGCACAATATCATCCACCAAGCGATGAGAAACCCGGCACCGGCAAACCAACACAGCGCAGCGGCGTCCACGCCAGGCCAAAGAGGGCAGACGCAGCCTTGCGAGCGACTAGGTCGGAATAGAAAGTGCGCCTAATGGCTCCCGATCCTCCATAAGTGTTACGTATACCTACCTATAGGAGAGTAAAAGATGCCGTATGTGTCCACTTACCTTTGATTACCGCGAGTGGGCAGCAGTAAGGCAGTGAAAACTTCTTTCCCCTTTCAAGGTCCAAGCTGGACGATTCATTGGGCCCTAGACTACTTGAGTATCGGACGGCATTCGAGGTTTCACAAGTAGTTTACACGACCTTACTGCCGACAGTCAGTGCTCAGTCAAGACCCAAATGCTTTTTCTCTTCCTTTCACACCCTTTCTCCCTCCCCCCTGCCTCCCTGTCCCTGAAAATCCCAGGCATACACTACAAAGATACCGGTATGGCAAACTAATGCGAGTCCACATCCCAATACCGTCCACTTAAGTCTCACGTCTATTTACCATATGAGAGGCAAAGGAAAAAGGAAAAAGGAAGAAAACCGTCACAAACGCTGGGGTAGGGGGGGAAGAAAAGAAGAAAAGAAAAGAAGAAAAGAAAGAAAGCGGGAGCTATCCTTCAGTGAATGGTATTGGCCAGAGATAGATACGTGACCACCTGGCCGGCCACAAAGCGGGCCATTCTCGGCAATTCTCGATCTGCGATCTAACGAACCATTCTCAGCACAGTGTGATTGGGGCTGGCCCAAATAATGAGGATCATGCGTCAAGATCACAATCCAAGAGGAAAGAGGAGAGAGGAGAGAGGAGGATGAGGAGAGCAACGGGATGAGGAGAGAATATGACACCGGTATTTGAAGCACTTTCTCGCCCCCCCGGAAAAAGGACGAGGGAGATCACCTAATTAAGGTTGTGTGAGAGGGAGGGAGACGGGGAACATGGGGCCGTCCCGAGACAGAGAGTGGGTGGTGGTTCCTTTTTTCCCTCTCTCGTGTTCGGATCTCTGACCACAGGAAGAGAGGTGTTATGATCAGCGTGGGGAAGAGAAGGGATTTGTGATACACCATTAAAATGACACCTCACAAGTGTCGTTTGTATTCAAACTACAACAGTTTTTGCATGCGTGAGTTCTCACACATTTTAGCCTCGTGTGAATATTTTTGAGGGTTCTTTTTATTTTACAAACAAAGTGCTATCCCTGTATCTCGCTTCTATGTACGTGCATAGGCCAGCTAGAATGAATTATCTTGCCATTCTCATTTCCATGTATGCGTGTTAGTCTCCCACCCTCCTCCGCGAATCCTCCACTCTCCTTGTTAAAAAGGGAAACAAAAAGAGCCTTAAAGAGCTATATATAGGAAGAAACTGGTCTCATGCTAAAGGCCTCCTTCACATGGGAGGGAGAAGAGAAGAAACCATCTCACAAACCGAACATGCAGGAATTGCCAGATCATCGAAAAACTTTGCGACCCGCCCATCGCAAAACAACATCCCGGACAGAAAAAGAAGCACCGGTATCGCCACCTCATGGCTAATGATTTGGGGTGCCTTAGTATGGTTCTAATTTTTTTTCACGGAGTGACGGAGACCGGGCGAACCCCAAAACGTAGTATTGCGTTTGAGCGTTTCTTTTTCTTTTTTCTCTTGCTTTCATCTCTCTTCTTCCATGTGGATCAACAAGACTCGAGGAATATCCCGTGAGGGTGGTAATTTCTCATCCGATTGCACCATACATCAAATGGTTGTATTCCGCGGTGTCACGATGAAACTAATGTCCTTCAAGTCCAAATTCGTGACCGGGTGGACAAGGTTTCTCTCTGGTCAAGGTCTCTCCAGTGCTAACTCCATAAACACGGCACTGAATACCTATTATGGCGTTACGGGAGGGCATACAAAGGATTTATGCCAACGGAAAAAATGAGAGAAACCTGAGCTTGGGCCTCTGATTTTATGCTGATTTTATGTTGCAACCATTAAACACAACAGGTTCCTCTAGTATCTAGTGTGAGCAAGGGAATGTGGTAAAGCAGTTATTTTAAGACGAAATTCCTAAGGAAGAAATAATACCTAACTGTCAAAATCTTCATGGAGAGTTAAAACAAGCGGTCTGGGCTGTGAATATTTTTTATAAAAAAAACGTGAAGCATCGCCCAATCAGGTAATTTCAATTTTCTATAAGCAAATTCCTTGGTGACTCTAGAAAGATATCTTGAACTGGATCCCTCCCTAGCTACAAGATAGCAATTGGCATAGCAAGAATAAAAAGGAGAAATTCCACTCAAAGTTTAAAGGGATGATTCTGATATTTCTGATCCAAACGTTATTTTTAACTTCTTTAGTGTTTGCTGGAGTTAGAAGAATAGAGCACTATGTTATTCAGCAAGGTGCGCTCTCAAATTGAAGGAAATGGGTGTGTTGCCTGGGGGAAAAATATATATATGGTGGTATTGGTCTAAGACGTAACCTATGACAGGGGGATCTCCTCAAGTTTTTTTTATCGGCACAAATCCTTCCTGTGCCCGACCGCAGTGGCCTGACACTGGCAGATAAAATGATAGACAAAAAAGATAATGCGTTAGGAACCTCCCAGGCAATGTAGTAATTGCAGGTGGTGAACGGGGGGCGGTATGCAGGATTTTGTCCAAGTGCTAGCACCGCATACGGCAGATAAAGCGTCTCGGGATTATCAATATTATGCCAGACCCCAGTTCAGGTGGAGACTAGAGGGTATTCGGGCAGGTAAAATCTCAGAAATTCTTACTATCACAAGATATACTATAGCTAAATCACGGCTATTTCCTTAGTTATTAACAAGCAGGAAAATGGCACTTTTGCCCAGATAATGCTACGATCTCAAGGCCTCCCTCGAAGCAACATCTGTTATCAGGGCTCCCCCAGGTATGCGCCTTCGAGCGGAAATGTAATGCTCGCAGCTGGGGTTAGAAATCCTCCCCTCCCTCCTCCTCCTATTGGCCGCGAATTGAAGCATTCAAAGTGGTCTGGTAAGGAGGAAGGCGGAAGCGGGTAATGAGCGAATGGAGGGGTAACAACATTTGTACTATTTTCCCTCGCGATCTTAACTGAGAGACAGGTTGGCCCCAGTCACTGAACCTACAGCATTGAGAACTCCGACGTTTAGTTTTTCAGCTCCGTGACTCTTCCTCCAGAGGGGGAGGAGAGAAAACAATTCATACCTAGAAATGTATAGTACTGGCACAGACAGAGGGTCCCGTCACAGCTCTTGAAATACACTATCAGATCACGGGTGGAAGTCAATGTAGGAGGCAGTGGCAGGTTTAGCTTAAGAGGTTAACAGAGCTATAAAAACGAGTCAACGAGATCTAACACCCCCAGTAGAGTGACCATATACCATGTCAAGAAAACGCTGATCCTTCTCAAGGGACTTTACCTCTAAGTCTGGAGATTCGACAAATCCCCTCGAGAGCTGGAGGGGAAAGGGAGGGAACCAATTCCTTCTAACAGGCTCTCCACTTATGGTTGCACGTATACCTTGTACGATATTGGTATAGGGGAGAGGTACTCTACGTAACTTATTCTTCTGTCGCGGATTGCGCGCGTGTGGGGCAAAAAATTCGTGCGTATCTGAGCGCCCATACAGATTCACAACCCCTTGTTTTCGGGTTCTTCTTGCATCTTACGAGTGCAACGTGGAGTGGAGGTAATCGAAAGCGGAGGAAAGAGGAGGGGGGAAGGGATGAACAAGATACTAACTTTAACCGGTATCGTGCTCGGGGGGGGGGGGTCGTTAGGAGCAGGAAAACCACTTCTGCTGATCTCATACAATCCTCTACGGAGCAAGGGTTATGTTTTCCGGTTTTTAGTGACCCCGGAGTACCTATGACGGAGAGTACCCAAAGGGCCATAGTCTAAAGCCCCGTCAGAAAAAATAAGCTAAATGAGATCAGAATAATTGCATGGCTTAAATGTACAGTAGGAGCACTGTACCATCCCAACCAACTATCATCCCTCAAGCTTGGAGCAACGGAATATCTTTTCCGACCCTCCCTCTTATTTCTTAGGCCAAGGGGAAAGGGAGACCGGCGCATTGGCCTTTTCTTGGCTTCCCTTCTCTTCCGCTTCTCGGGGACAAGCGAAAGTGCGAGTTTTAATAAATAGCCTCAAATTATACCCCACCTGTGTACACTTGCACCCCCTGTAACGCAGGCCAATGTAAGTATGGTACGATACCTACGGAAAACTTCCCAATACTGGGATCTCTAGTTGATCAGAGCACTAGGGCTCTCCAAATCGGAAACGCATCTCTCTTAGCTCTGAATGGTGTGGTTGAGAAGAGGTCGATATTCATTAGTGGGGCGTGGAAAGGAATGGCTGAAGGACGTCCCCGCACCCTCCTCTTAGTTATACAGAGACCGGTCGGCATGCTTGTACTTGTTGCTCGACTATGGTATTGAATTAGGTTTACTGTAATGAGTTTTGAGGCCAAGTTTCTCTCGGTTGCTTATTTGGGTAGAGAAGTGATGGTCCATGAAGAAACAGGGCTCAAACCGGATTCTGGTTGCCCCGGATCACCTTTCATCACTCGGGCACATTATGGGGCATCATAGCAATTGTTGAACACCTTGTCTAATTGCATCGGCCACAATGAGGGCTTCTGGCTCTATGACCGGTTATTGTCCTCGCCCTCTCCCCACTTAGAACTGGGTTTTTCGTTTGTTTTCTTTCTTCAAGGCCACTCCAGTAGGTCCTCTAATCCCTTTGTCTCATATTTGGCCATTATGATAGGCCACATGGGACGGCTAGAGCAGCTACCATCAGGCTTAGGGCGTCAAACATAAACTAGCCTTCGAAGTTCCGTCTGACCGTTGCTCCTTCCAAACGGTTGTTTTGTTCCTCGAGGTGCTAGGCGACTATAGCGAGAGCGCGCTGGGCATAGCAAGTTTGGCCGAAAGTACTTTGCTTCCAGGAACCTAGAGTAATACCGAAGAGATACCCATTCCATTGTAGTTTTACGATCTTTAGGTCATAACTTTCTGTACCGCCTCTCCGCGCGGACAATTGAGACAAGATGTGAGGCATACCTTTTGGGCATAGCAGCTAGCTGAAGCTACGGTGTCTACGGGGTCTGCGCTGTAGGGGGCGGGATCGGGCTAGAGAATTTAATTTTGTTGTTCATAGTGGGCCATGGACAACACGACTACTCAAGGCTAGATTAGGGAGCGAGTGCACTGTCTACTGAAACCCATCCAGCTTCCAGTTTCTGTAACAGAGGGTATAGACTACCGTCTCGACATGGTCAGCGTTCCTCCCCATGCCAGTCATGAATACTGCTTTAGCATCAGCCCCGATCGTAGTTGGGAATCCGGTCTTCTGTGCTGGCCAACCCACTCCACCTCCTTGCGGAATATACGTGGCAGCCTAACCAGGCTCCTCCAGAAACAGGACTGAGTCGAATGCTGGGTGCCATAATCTTCATGTCCGGATAGGCGGCTTTAGTGGTGTCAAAGAACGTTTGGAGCCGGTAAGACTTGTAAGAGGTCATTCCCCCGGTTCAGGTCGTCTTCATTGCCTTTCTCGACGTGTGCAAGCGTCCATAGGTTCAAGCAGCCAAGCCTTGCTTGTGCTGCACCGTAGGTTGATGTTGCCTGTCCTGGCCAATTGTTTCGTTCCACTTCTAACGATACATTGCGAATAGTTTCCTTCACAGCCTCCTTGCTGCCCTTAGAGAAGTGAGGGTTGCCGTCAGGGCAGCCCTAAATTACCGGCTGTTTCCACCCCAGCGGAGAAACCTTGGCTTCATGGCCTCGGGCTTTTGCGCAATATCAACTCACAGGCCATCGGCACTATGCAACACATTGGGTTGGCGAATTTGTGATCAACGGTTTTCCCTCGCCTATCCCGGATACTCAAATTCTTACCGGCTGTGATATATGGGTGGAAACAAACTAGCAAGGCTGAATAAGAGGGAACAGTCTGCCGCCCTCGAAGGGTCATGCGTCCTTGACGTCGGGGGCTCCTGTGGGAAACTTCAAAGTGAATTTGTGCTTGGTCTACTGACCGACTCTGGAGTTGAACCTGATCTGCCGCTACGCGGGGGTTTTCGAGCTACCGTTTGACCCGGGGGCATAGTATGACCCCCACGGTAGGCACTCTTTACGTAGAAGCTACTCGTGCACTTGATGGGCTTAACGCTGGCCCAGTACCCTATGTCCAAATAACCAACCTCACCGATGCTGGCGTTACCCATCGGTATAACCCGTAGGACGTTAGGAAGAGCAGATGATAAGGATTGTCCGTATCAATTTAAGTGCTTGCTGCCCTAATAGATCGGCACACACTCGGGTTACGTAGGGCAGACCCGGGTATCGTTGAACCGCCCTATTTTTCACCAACTCTACATCGAAACTCCTATCCCCCCCAGAATGACTAATATCTGATTGGGAGGATATCATTAGCAATTCCCAAAACGACAAAGTGGTTTGTTTAGATTCGTAGTCTCGGAGCCAAGGGTTGAGAGAAGAATAGCAATATGATATGCTATGATATGACATATCAATTGCGGGACAGTAGACTTAAGTTACATCAAACACCATACCGCACAGGAGGGCTAGCAGCATTGATTTCATTACTCGAAACCGATAAATTTAGCCTGAGCGTATGTGTGCAGAGCTGCAGCAAGGCAGAGGTAGCCAGGATAAGTGACCCCATTGCTGCCACGTCTTATTTGGAAAAAACCAACAACTCTCCGCAAACTGATCAGGAAGAAAAAATAGAGTCGAGCTTTCCGGTTGGCACTGCTCTGATTTAGCTGCCTTGATCTTCAACTTTCGCCAGCTGAGCATTTGTACTTCGCGAGAAGCTTAGAGACTTCCACTTTGTCGATAGCCTATAAAATTCAAAGCGTAGTCTTATGGTAAGTTAGGTGGTGTTGGTTGGACTTAGAGGAGACTCCCGGGGCATCACAACACGTACATTAAGCTGACTGCCTGCCCGAAGGGAAAAGGGATGAACCCCAAATTTCAATTCAGCAGTCTGGGACAGTAAGGTAGGCCAAATATTATCGCCATTGCATATTGAACCGAACGAGAGTAGAGGCATCCAGCCCCGGGGTCGAAAAAGCGTTTATCGAGTGCCAAGTTTCCAGTTGATCGGCCAGTTTTGTACTGTATGCAAAAAGGCGTTACACACCATAGCTTTTCGACTCGAAAAGCCTGCATAACCGTTTTTGAACCCCAGGGCTGAAGACCACGGCCGGTAAGGTAAACGACATTGTATCTTGAGCGATCCAGACTAGTTAAACCCTGGTTGATGCGGGAATTTCTAAATGGATGTGGAAAAGTGCCTAGAAATCCAAAGGCGAATACCAGTACCGGTACAAGTACCCGCAGGATATTCTTTGGCTAAAGGGGGGCAGATAAAGCTTCAAATCCATTAGCGGGATTGCCCCGTGGGGAAATCCTAATAACACTTTCAAGATTACAGCAAGACAGATGGAGAGCCCGATACGGATTCAGCCTAATGATGAAACCAGGCATCTGAGTGATGTCACAGGGTCGGTCAAAGAAACGCTCCTAGGAATATCCGTGGAACTGCCGTACCTTGTCAATACTTGTATGAGGGGTAAATCGACCGCATCCGCTATGAGAGGGAAGGAGGCGCTTGTGATATCCACTTCGATTGCGGTTGTCACCAACCTACAGTTGCACGTATATCCATCTAAGGACTGCGGACAAGTCTCTCGTTACACAAAGGTCAACAAAGAGAAGAATATCACTCCTGTGGGACTCCGGATGGCTCGGAGTGGTCCATGGGGTTAATTTGAGCCCTTAAGATCTCATTGTTCTATGTCAAATGGAATGAAGGGAGGTCAATTTGATGTAAGACCCTCTGATACTCGTACACAAAGATAAACCATCCGAAGCCTCACCGACGGATGTGCTCGAGTACAGTACTCTTGATAACCCCAAGTATCCGAGAGATCTTGTTCCGATGAATCCGGATACCATACGAGTCGTTAACAAACCATAGAAACTAGCTGAATATGGTTCTCAGAAGGAGGCTTTTGGTCCAAATAACTTGATACCTCTCTTGTGGGGGTGAACAATGTTATTCAAGTCCCAAGTGGGACCAGTACCAGTACTCAAGGAGCTGAAGGGATATCAGGGCTCCGAAATTCATAATATTATAATAATAATATTATTATAATATTATGATACCATTTTTATCCTCAGCTTAAACCAGCCATCGGCAATCATTCCACTCTTCAGCAAAAAGATTTTCTTATCTGGCGCCGATTGATACCAATCGAACCCTGAAGCCCCAAACGGCAGTTGGTGAATTACCTCTACTAATCAGTCAGGTTGGCACCCTAGGGCTGGCATCGTCAATAAACCTTAAGTTAGCCATGTCAAGCAAGCTAGCCAATGCCTGCCAATCTTTCGAGTGATAAATCGCATCAGCATGATACGATGGGTACCGGTATGATACGCTATCGGCAATTGCTCTGAATCTCCCAAACCCTTTCGACTTAATCATCAAGCCAAACTTGACCCTGAATGGTGTCCTTCCCACAACAGCCTTTCTGATTGCGCAGGGCACCAAAAAACCGACCACCCTACCCACTTTTTCTTTTCTCTCAGTAGCAATACATACTCGAGTACAAAAAATAACACCTTAAACTTGTCTATGCCCACTTTCCACAAAATACCCTTATTATTCTCATTATCAAAAGGCTAGGCCCATGGAATTAAAGAGCTGTTCTCCAAAAACTTTATTGTTGTCTGGACCAGTTCGTTGGTGGATTTGGCCGTGCCCTGCGCTGCACATTCGCGAATCTAAAGGATACAGGTAACCTCATTCGTAACCCCCAACCAGATAAGTTCACTGTAACTATCGTACGATGTTTATGTCACCCCCGGTAGCCCCTGCAAGCCACCAGCCAGATGCCAATCCAAGAACCTTGCAATGGCCCGAGACAGGAAATACTCGGTAGATCCCGAATGATTGATGTGTTTGGCTACGATACGGTACTATACCATTCCGATATTTGAGAACTAGATACCTGTACCGTGCACAAGCAGTGGAGCACCAGCTTCTTACCCATGCCAAGCCCCACAATACAAGCACAGCGATTTGGCTCCACTTTGAGAGTAGCTTCGACAAATTTGACCACAACAACTTCAATCCACGATAGAGTTTTAACAGGGGTTCTTTTTTCCCGCCACTGAAACTAGAGATGCCGAGGCATCTGGTCTATTAAGGGATTAGAGTCCAAGGCTGGCATAAGAGCATTAGCAAATCATGTCAATTGTTCGTTTGTGAAGTCTGACAGCGCTAGATTTTGGGCTTAAAGAAACCGGTATTTAAGTTCAAGGGCAATCCTGGTCAACGCTGATAGCCGAATTTTGGGAGCCGAAGATAACCCATGAAATCGCAGGCGAAGAAAGTGTGTGGTCGCGATGAAATTTCGACTTTCTAATATGCGGCTGCGACTCAGGGATTAAGCATTGGGAAAGGCGGAACAAATAAGAAAGGAAAGGCACCATTTCAACTCGAGGGGCTAAGTCTCGTCTCCACTCGGGAGAGCGATCCTGGATCGTGGTTCCCATAAAAAGGTATTTCAATATTTGCCGACTACTCAAGATTCTACCAATAGGAGCCCTTTGGTAGGATGTCTTCTTTTTTCTTTTTTCATTCCTCTTGAAGAGGACTTTTTCTGTCACCCACTTCCCCGAGGTCTGCGAGATGAATACTGGTAGAGCACTTTGGCCTCTATTAAATCACTCTTCTTGCGATTCACGAAAAGGGAAGTGGCTTGAAGCCTCGTCCTCGGTAGGACAATGTTATTTACCCAACAGCGTGAGTCGAAGGAGTTAATAATTGCCATTATCAGTTTCAACACCTTCTTGTGCCCAAGGTCTGGGGCTGATGACTCCTGTCTTGGAAGTTTTCGATAAAAAAAAGAGGATTAAAACTCAGGGGCTAAACTCTTTCGGTGAGCCCTAAATAAATAAAAACAAGGAAAGAAGGAAAGAATAAAACTGACCCATCTTTCTCAACGTTTCTACTATACCGGTACCTTACCAAAAGAGAGAAAGAACCCATGGCGTTTTGGTTGGAGAAGGGTCCATCTTTTTCGGGACTCATTTCGTATTGATGCGTTCTAGACCCTGGCGCTGATGGGTGTAAGGCAATAATCTTTCGCACCGCCCAATCGGTTTGGCTCACTTGGCCCCCGCCTACCGTACATGCATTTGGAAGGTAAGCTTCGCTTTGGGGATTCGTCGATGCCCGACGCCATAAAGTCAGCCCAATCGCAAGAGATCACAATCGCACTGGGTTGTTGATTCAAGTTAAGATGTTTGCGGGAAGGGATGGTGGGTGTGGTGCAGCAAATACCGTAGGAGTGAATTACTGGCAGTGAGAGAGAAGGAGAAACAAACATACTCGAGCACCTTCGGGTAGCATGACACCCATTTTCGGGAAGACAGGTGAGAGGAGAGTAGCTCTAGGCATAAGTACGGAAGTACAAGCAACAATGAGGACAACAGGAAGCAAGCAGGCAAGAGGCAAGAGGCAAGAAGAAGGATTGAAGACTCTAGCAACTCAGCAGTACTGTATTTCCAGTACCGATACGACAGTTTCGCGAGGAACTATGCTGCGAACTATGATGCCAGTGTGGTGCCGGTACACCGACAACCAATTCACCTTTTTCTTTTCAAATAATAATAGGGTAACGGGGCACGTAAGCTTGATACTTTTTTTAGGAAAGTTCAACAATTCTGTGCAAATATGATACTCTGATGGATCAACTATAAGATTTTTGGTGCGGGACGGTGTAGCAGAGTACCGTACTGGCATTCATCTCGGGTAAGCATAGCGGTGAATCAAGACCAAGGAGGTTCTCGAGCACAGTGACGGGTACTAGTACAGTACCGGTGCCGGTATGGGTCCTATGGGATACTCGAGTACAGGTACTAGTAGTGGTTGTGGGGCGGATGCCATACGCCACCATACTTGTACGGCATGGTATGCATTGCAATCAGAAGGATATGGTACCAGCACGAAGCCTGGGGGGATCCAGGAGACAGAGAGGGAGTGCGATTCTGTATTTACCAGTGCTGGTAATCGAAGGAGGCATTCCAGGTCACCAGCGCAGCCTTCAGACACACATACATACAAGTGCTGTGCTTGTGTGTAAATCTAAGAATGGTCAATGCACGGATCCTCGTTGATAGTTCTAGACAAAATCCTTCTGAATGGCTGGAAGGCGGATGTTTGTCTCTGCTTCTTTCTTCCCCTCCTCCCCTCCCCCCCTTCCTCCCTCTCTGCCGTAGTTCGTCTTACTCTGTCTGTCTCTCTTTCTCTTGTCTCACCCACTTTCCTTCAGCGACACGGATTCAGTTCTTGTTACTCCTCACAGTCTAGATTGGTCTAGCTTTCAACACCTACGAGCAGCACGCACACATGCAGGAATACATCCAGACACCATACGCACAGTACCGGTACCAAATACGGGCACACTAGGACAGGGACACAAGACACAGATAGAGGACAGACAGACAGGCAGAGAGGCAACCAGTTGGACGGATCGACGCCCAACACCAGGCAAGACAAATCAGACAGGAAAACACACCCACATACTCACTCACAACGGAACACTCCAACCACGCTTCCACACAGTCTCGCAAGCATTCAACTCATTCATTTACGAGCCCTGACACGCATTATTCGTTCGTCACACCATATGCGATCACGATACGGCACCACACAATTCGATACTCCTTCCACCACCCGTCCGCCTGCTCACCTTCTGCAACGTTTTCTGCTGTTCTCGCCCTCGCTACAATCTTCTCTCATTCAACTGGCCACTAATAGCTACTCTCTCTCGCCACGGCATTGCCAACCTGGTCTTGTGTCCTTGAATCGCCCTGCAACTGCAACCTTTGTCCTTGCCTTTCGTCATCCGCCTCTAGTCGACGACCGTCAACACCCACCGCAACCCTCCCGCCAGCACTCATAATCTTGACCAACTCGACCATCCATACCTATCGCAATAAAGCCTACCTGCCCCCCCATTCATCCCACCTTCCCTTTTGTTCGCAACACTCCCAGCTCGACTTTTTCCCGCCATCTTCCGCCTAGCGTCAAGAAACTAATTTTTGAGCGTCTCAATGGCAGGATCTGTCACCCCCGGAGGTGCCCAAAAGAAGCCTCCACGAAATAAGAAATCAGCTGCATCGCCACCGACCCCCCGTTGTGATCATGCGTTACAATTTTACGAGGCAGAGAGCTACTTGTACAGTGCCATCTCAAGCTTCATTCTTCCCACATTTTTCAGTACTGAAAGTGCGTCGGTAATTATCGCTACAAGGACCCATTTAGACGCTCTAGAGGTGCATTTGAGAGAACAAAATTTGGTTCCGGGACAACTAAAGGACCGCGGTCAACTCGTAGTTCTTGATGCCGATGAGATTTTGTTGTCTATAATGCCCGGTGGATCACTCGACATAGATTTATTCGACCAATATCTCAGGAAACTATTTCCCGATGTTCAGTCCAAATTTCCTAAAGTCCGGGTCTATGGTGAACTTGTTAATATTCTTTGCGAACAAGGGAATTATGAGCTCGCTAGGCAATTGGAGGTTGCTTGGGAGCGCTTCCTGTCAGAGCCGGACCGGAATGTTGCTTTGCTTTGCGGTTACAACATGGGCGTATTCGAGGCGGAGGGGCTCAGCGAGGTCTTTCAGCAAATTTGCTTGAACCATTCCAAAGTCGAACCAACCGAGAAGGAATATCCGACGTTAGGGCATTCCAATAACCAAAAGACCGCAGTGGCGATGCTACAGCAGAAAACCAGGTGTTTAGAGGCTGAGATAAATCGGCGAAAAATGTCAGAAGCCGCATTCCAAATGATACTCGACCATTTCTCTTCTGGTTCCCGAGCGTCGGACAAGTCTTATGAGGCAGACGGAGGTTATGTAGCATATCCGACGGGGATATGCGGCAGAATACTACACGAAGGCCGAATCCGGTACTTTGCAAATGACCGCTTCTGCCAGATTTCCGGATTAGCTGAAGCCATAATACGTCGTGACGGAAACTGGTTAAGCGCCGTCCATCATTTTGACCGCGAGAAAGTATCTAGATGTTTCTCTTTTGAGGATGGCAGGATGAGAAAGGTGGAATACCGCTTTGTTCATCCCAGTGGCGATATCCGGTGGGTTTCGGCCGAATTCACTGTAATCCTATCCGGATACACTCATTCGGTAGTGGACATCACCGGCATTAAGGAGGGTGCAACCCAACGGCGGAAAAGGTCTGACAACTATGGTGAAATTTGTAGTTCTCACCACAGTGAATGGGGGACTATGCAGAATTTTACGGGGGAAGGGCAGCAACGGCCAATTCCTGATTCAGTGCCACGATGGGACGGAGGGCACTCGAGCACCCACTCTCCTAATAGGAATGTGAGTTCTTCTGCTCAGGGTCACATTTCTCTTCTTTACTAATTCCCAACACAGTCGTTATTTCTTGACACGAGCCAGAAAGCTTTGGTAGAACATGCACAAGCAGAGGTAGAAAAGATATCGAAAGTATTCTCTCAAATAGCGAGGGAGGAAGCCGCTCCGCAGAATTCAATCAATTTTCCCGCCGTGTCTAAAACGATGGATGAGCTCCAAGCATGGCACTCCAGTTTACCCGGCGGTTTCACAATCTCAGCAGTCATCAGTGATCACTCGTTCCATCCAGCGCTCCGATCCAGGATTCTGCTGGGCCATTGTACGTATTACAGATCGATTCTAGCCGTTACCCGAAGAATCTTAGTTAGGGTGGCCACCCGGGCAGCAAAGTCAGCACACCCTAATGATTCATCGTCAGAGGTACTCTATGGCAACAAGTGCATTGGCGCAGCTCGAGCCATATGTCGAATTCATGATTTACTTGCGTCTGACGATATGGTACCTGCCCAATGGTCTTGGTTAACGATGTTTGTTTCCCTGAATCCTTTTACTAATCGTAAGCTAACGGAATTAACAGTAGCTCCTATTTCATTGCTTGCCTAATTGTCTTTCTTGACACCTCCCTTAACCCTCCAGAAACCCCAGCCAGCGACTTAGAACACATCATTCCTCGCTGCTTGGATACAATCCGTAATTCCGTAAACACAAATCCATACTCGAAGCGGTATATAGAAACTCTGGACCCTCTCTGGATCGCGCTGAAGCCACCGGTACCGCATGGGAGATCCTCCCCAAGACCACCCAGTATCACGCCGTCGGAAGACTGGGCAAGCTTAGAAGTGACAACAAAATGGACCCAAGGGCGAGGCACAACTATTACTGGTGACATCTTGGATATCTTAGCATCGCCGTGGATCTCGGGTGATGCAGAGTGGGCTGCTACAGGTCATGACTGGAGATTTCTAGCTCCGCAGCTGAATCAACCACATATTTCCCCCCTTTCAAGCACACACATGAGCGGCTCAAACTCCAGTACCCCCTCCGAGTACACAACCTGGGGTGACCGCTCCTCAAGTATAAGGAGGGCAAAGAGGAGTAAAGCTGATGACGAAGGTGTCTACGAACGATCTTCTACACCCCTGTCTAGTCGCTCAAGACATTCCGCTGAGCGCGGAGGGGAAGTGTATCGGCGTCGATAGGCGTATATTTTTCCTTATCTGAAAGGATGAATAGCATGTACAACTTTTCATTTTCATTTTTTCCTTACGGTTTCCTGGTCTTCAAACATGGGTTTGCTTTTCTTTTTTTTTCCTTTGAAGCCGGCTTGCTTATATATTGCTTGGGGCGTTTGTCTCTTTTCTTTCTTCATTTTTCCCCGGCTAAATTTTGAAACCCGGGGCTCGGCGCAGGTAGATGGTGAGCATATTTTGCAATGTGAAAAAGCGATCATAACGTGGGGATTAGGACTCATTTTTTTTTTTCTTTTCATCTTTTTTCATTCATTCTCTAAGTTTTAAGTGGAGGAGTCTATTTTGGCTACCTCTCGATTTGAGATCGTACGTTATTATGTATGTACGGAATGTGGGTGTAGGTGTGGGCTACCTGCAGGTGCAGTGTAATGTGCCCTACATCGAGCACATGCGCTTGTCATCTTATGATAAGTCGAGCATTGAAGATGAGATCGAGTGAATGAATGAACCGCAGAATGTTCCGCATATGGGCGTTAGGCGACTGGACCGTATACCCAAATCTCATATTCTTCTCCCTAATCTTCGTCCAGGTAGTCAATATGGCGCTGAACCTCAGATAACCTACCTTGCTATAATACCTCCCTTCTTGCTTACCTACAGAACCAACCTGCGACCAGTAAGCTTGGGCACGCACGCACGTACGCACACTGGAGGCCTCTTAGCTCACGAAGTGTAAGGCCGGAGGCAAGGTTTCTTTATTGCTCAAGCGTCGTCCGCGGAATTAACCTACAGTATCGCAAAGAAAATTTGAAATCCCCCAACCCACTACTATAGTACCACTAGTAGTGTCTATTTACCTCTCCCTGATAACCTAACCACCCACAAATCACATAGTCACGGCATAACACACATGTAAGAAAACCAATACCTTATCCCCCCTCCCTCCCTCTCCTACCTTTTGTCTGCTACTGACCACCTTCCTACATGCAACTGACCCTTATTCCCGCATTCTAGACCACCCGCTCTCGTAAGGCAAACTTCGAAGTTTTACCACCCTGCACCTGCATCTCCCTCCCGCCTTCCTTTCCATTTTTCTTCACGCACAGAATAGCGCACCCGCCTTTTCATTCCTTCGCTCTCCACTAATTCGCTGAAGTTCGTACAGGATACCTTACTAAGCAGGGTGACTGGTAGATAATAGGCAGGCAACTTGGTCAGTCTAGTCTAGCCTAGCAAGGTAATACACGCGGGAAGACGAGCAAGAAAGGAAAGAAGCAGAAAGAGGACTCTACTGCAATGTTCGAGAAATTGCTGATTGACTATTAGCGATCAGATACACCCACACACTTGCATACATGGTATCATGCCAATGTACGCTAGTATCACAATTGAACACGTATGATGGCGGTTCTTTTGCGCTTGAGGGGTGGTTCGTTTTCCATGGGTCTGATGTGGGTAATGCACGCCAGTGCAGTGCTGAATCGGGACAGTCTGAGTCTGGCGCCCTACTACCGGTAGAGATGAAGGAGAGTGAGGAGGGATGTAAATGGAGTATCATGACTAGATGTTCAACCACACATTACGACCCGCCCGAAAGGAGAGTTAGGTGAGTATAAACTTTTGATGAACACCAACACCCCGAGGTACTAGTACTGCACACGGAGTGTAGGAACCCTTCTACCATACGATAGCAGCAGACTCCCATCCCATATGATACAAGTGGCCAAATCTCCCGCTCTTTTTGATACACACAGAGAGGAACAGCACAGGCAACTTGAGAAGCCTTGACTGTCACGGCCAGCTTGGCATAAACCTACCATATACCAGCTTGTACCTACCCTATTAACTTAAATAAGAGAAACTCGTCCTCGGGCGTCGAAGTTTCCACTTTCAGTAACGTGTTTTGTTTTTGTGGTACTTTCTCCCGTCCCCGTCAAGGTGGGCTCACTAGTAGACGTCCTGAGACAAATATCTCTTACCCAAGTTAATACGGCAGTCAACCGTGCGGGTATCATACTCAGCTGTTTGCCCTCAGCGAGATTAGCGGGAAGGGCGAGTGTGGGGGGGTTAGGTTATTACGGTGGGTCGACTCGAGTAAAGCTTCCACACGACTTCCACAAAAACCAACCCCAGCGGCTCAAGTTTCCTTGCCATCGGGTCTGATCGTGCGGCCGTGCTGTGTTGCGCTGAATCGTAGACCTTCGTTTTCGCTCATTCAGTTCTGTTTTCAAGTTTCTAGGGACTCGTTTCCTTTATTTTTCCTAAGAATGTTTGGCTTTGGCCTCAAACATGGGCTGCTGCCTTGCAGAGAGTTTTTTGCTAATGATGCAACTATAGTGCCGTAATGGAGGACCTTGAAGGAGAGGGGAGCAGGATGAGAAAGAGAAAACCCCCCTTCCTCTGGGAATGCCCACTTCTATGATATTCTGTCTCAAAAACGTCCTACCCTGCCTGCCTCTTTTTCGGCGGCCGGGTAAGAAAAAGGGGTAAGGAAAGCCTTTGGCAGAGCGCGACTCCCCGAAGCATTATTGTCTTTTTTTCTTTTCTGCTGTACCTCCCCGTAGGCACAGGTGCCGTATCCTCCGATGAACTGTGTTGCCTCGGTCTCCCCCCACCTGCAGCCGCACTTCAACTCTCCCCAACTTAGGGTACCCGTATCTTTTCGCAAAAAGCAAACTCACTCTAAAAAGTGCTTGCCCAATTGCCTTTCACTATTTGCTTAAAGTGTGAGTAATATTCAATTATCCTGATAGTACACAACCAGTGCTTAAGGTGTGGCGATTTGGGTCTTCTTTGCCCTCTCGTTGGCTCGGCTACCCTGGCTCCAATCCGATTTTACGAAAAAGATGCCATATCTCACCCTTTTGCAAAAGATTTACTCTTTCAAACACTTGATTGTCACGCCATGTCATACAGCCCTACGAAAAAAAAAGAAGAAAAAAAGAATAATTCGGGGCCCCTTAGCACAACCGTGGCTCGTACAGTACTAGTGCTTGTACCATCCTCATGCAAGCACATTGCTTGTACTCGAGTACGAGTACTCGTACTGTACCGTGACCAGTCATGGTTAGCGTTTTGGATGGAGGGGGGAAGAGAGCGTAATGGAGACAAAGGACTGTGCTCAACTTGTTGCTCTTTTTTATTATTTTTTATTATATTTTACCCCCACCGGTACTTCCTTGATAGATTGATGAGGCACTCACCAATAGGAGCCCCAGGAGCACATCTCCAGAAGCAGTTCATTCGCTCACTTGGTGGGCAAGTTGTCAGGGACGTTGGTACGGTGCCTCGGGTTCCGCTATACCCCCACTCAATTCAAGACGCGTACGGTACGCTACCGCACGAACCGCAGCCGAAGTGCGGCACATTCCGTGCGCAAGGAGGCAAAGTAAGGTAAGCAAGCTGCGAGGCATAAAACCTTGCTTTTTTTACCTTCATACAATATAACCTGGGGAGAACTCAGAAGATGGATCGGGCAATCATAGCAAGACGAGAAGAGACGAGAGTGGAAGTACCGCGAGACCTGGCGCCCAGCAAAGGAAATACGGTAAGCAATTCGATCACGGTCTTTTTGAAGGCGTCTTTTTTTCCGTGACCTTATCGGAGGGCCTCTGAAACTCCACGCCTGCGCATTTGGTCGCGCCCGGTCGGTAATTGTCGTGCCATGCCTCGTCATGTTTCTCTTGATTTTGTTAAAGGAAATAAATGCCCCCTCATTTATTGCCGTAACATCATTGTTACTATGTGCGCAGTGCTGCGCGCTGCTTCTTTTCTCCCCTTTTCTCTCTGCTTTTTGAGGCGTTACATGGTAGGACAAAATTGATGTTCTGTTTTTGTTCCGCTCCCTGGATTGCAGGGCTAGGGACTTTGTGCAGTGAGACAACGGAGCGGCTGGTCTCGGAGGTGGCCATAGCATGCAGCGATATGGCTGTGCCACAGCCGACAAAGCAACCCGTATTTTTCCTGCAAATTGAGGTACAAAAGGGAGATGGGGGGTAGTGAAGAATCCCCAGAGCGGGACATGCAGGCCAAACATATTAGTCTGAATTCAGTTGAATTGACTTGGACCGAACCAATTGACTGCGCGGTCCTGTGCTTGGTTCTGCATCAGCGGTATTAGCGGCACCAATGGGGAATTCCCAAACAGTAGAAATGGAATGATTTTTTCATTTTTGGTATGAAACTGAAGATCAGAGTTACTTTTTTTTTCTGTGCATGCTTTTTTTACTTTTTTTACTTTTTCTCTCTATTTTTCGTTATTCTCCATTGTTTGGTTACCTCCCCACAGTATCTTTGTCAAAGCCTAATCAAACTCATGCACGGCCATTCCGCGAGGGGATTTCGCACGATCTCCCAGCAAAGGGAGGATGGAATTGATTGGTGTGATATTTCTGTGTGCTCTGCTTAGGATCACAGGATATCACTCTCACTCACCAACACAAGGCAGATTACAACCATTCTATCATACAACACCCCTATAAAGATCATCTCGATAGATGTCTCAGCAAGGTGCAAAGTTGGTTTCTCCTTCCCCTCCTACTCTTGCACTACCGGTACTTGTCCATTTTAAAAGGCATCCACACGTACCAGTTCAGCCTCACATATCCATCGGTCAAGTAACATCACGGGTGCAATATAGCATAGGGCATAGAGAATAGAGAAACTAGCTGGCTAGCTGGCTATCGGCGCTATTTCTAGTCCCATGCTTACCCCCGAATCCATGAAATTCACACTTTTAGGCCCCTTATCTAGTGGAGTAAAATACAGAGCGCTTACCTACATTAGCTACGAATCCAGCATCAGGTGCTACAGCGCAAAGGCTATCTACTCACAGCTCCCACTATCATCGGAACTTGGGACTCACCATACGGGGGCCAAATACTATTGTGATATCTGGCTAAACTAGTGTGCCTTCGCCACATCTTACAAAACCTCCAGCTTTCTCCGAGGAATAAGCTCTGTGGCTGATTTTCGTATCTACACACAACCAAAGTACCGGTAGGTCGAACTGAATACCTGACAGATCTTCGCCAAACGCGTCTTTTTTTGCATATCATATTTCGTTCTGGATTGTCCAACCTATCAGCGATATGCATGGAGAAAGGTGGGTTACGGAGTAACCTATCATACGCACGAACCAACAAAAGACCGGAAATGTGACTGGGCATCGTAGCACAATCGATTTGCTGGTGCAGGTCAATCAATCGATTTGCGGTTCCGAAAAGAATGTGGAGGGTCGTACGAGTGGTGTATCTTTCGAATAATCGGGGGCCCCGGTTTTGGTAGGGGGCGGTAGGGCCCTGTTTTTAGTGGCGGGTGGGGGTTGGAGAGTGAGTTGCTTTTTAGGTTGTGATACTAATAATATTGGTTATTATCGGGTAGGAGGAAGGGGGTTTGTGGGCTTGTGGGCTTGTTGAGTTAGTGACCGAGTGACTGGGCGGGATGAATGCGTGGTGTGCTTGGCGTCACGCTTGGGCTTATATTTGTCACGTTGCGAGGAAGCTGCGACAATAGTGTTCATGCGGGATCACTCGGTGAGATGTGGTAGGCACATGGGGGCTTGTGATTGAATCCGGCTGTTTTGGAGGTTGAGGTCTGCTATTAGCTGGAGCTCTGTTGGTCTGACTTGTGAGAGTGGTTAGTTAGACCTGGTATCGTCATCTAGTCTGCGTTAGAGAGCGCTTTATAGTATCCTTGTCAAGGGATATTGGGTCGGCAATTGAACTCAACTAGTCGGCTGTGTATTGAAGACACGCATTAATCCTCGTATTCAATCAAGCCACTGGCTGCATCTCTACTCGTCCCAGGCAAGAAGTATTCGAAAACAGGGATTAAAAATATATATGGTAAAACCCCTGCGACTGTCCGAGCGCCCATACAAACACAAAACTCGTATTTTCGAATACTTCTTGCTTGGGACGAGTATTGTAGACCACATTTTCAATAATGCTTCTATTAGCTGACGCCTAGAGTATAGGTCCAACAGTGCAGGGGGCAATGGCGCATCACAGCACACCGACGGAGGTCTGTTCTGGGCTCTGGGGGCAGGATGTCGTGGCACCTTCTCTGGGGGCATTCACAGAGGCTGCAATATAGCATTGATACCTGGTGAAAGGCCCGAACTCGAGAAAATAGCATAGGCCGTCAGCAAGGGGCGCTCTATACTGTACACTCGGTGTTCAGGATACGTTGCACTCTTGCAAGCGCAAGTGTGGTACTCGGGGTAGGGGTGAAGTATTGGGACAAGCAGGGGGGGGTGATGTCTGTGCAAATTACTTGAAGTGGGATTGAAGATACCAATATGAGTAATTTGCACAGACATTGAACCCCCCTGCTTCCAATACTTCACCCCTCACCCGAGTACAACATTGAGATTTACTAATATTGTACTGCCAGCGGCGCGGATATGCTGTACCGGGGTGGCCAATCCAATCTCGGTTCTCTGCGAACTCATGCTTGCAGGATCCTGAATGAAATGTATTACCGCTTCACCGCACCATGTAGTACTGTAGTCTTACTTGCCAATTTATAAGGTACTCGGACATGAGATTCCCAAGAGCTGGTGTTTTATGCCCGAATTCGGGGATCTTGGCATCTCTATATCCGGATACTTTACGAATTGGATGGTGCTCCAGCCCCTCAGCCCTTGACAAATGGCAAGAATCGAGGAGCAGGACTGTGGTTCGCTGCCTGTTGCTCTTTCCTTTCAAGAAGCTGGCAGTTCGGTAGACAGTGATTTAGCCCGGGCTGTGCATTGCGCAGGCGAAGTGGTCTATCAATAGTGGGCTGGGAGTGACATACTGTATGCTGAGTGCAGAATTTGCCGATGCGTATCAGATAGACATGCATAAATACACCTTGGTAAAAACAGCCCATTCCCCTCATTGTTTATTCTGGTTATTAAGAAGAGTTTCGCAGAGGCTGGATTTTCAATTATACTTTCGCTTTTGGTTTTTTTTTTCTCCCCTAAGGGAAACAGAAGTCGAACTGGCGATGTAGCCTTCGCTACAAGCATCTTGAATAAAGTGAATATGCGAGGAAAACGCATCGCCAGCTCCTAGACATGAGGTATGATGCATAAATCGTGATCAAATATCCCGAAATCCCCATGTGCATCCCCTTCTCCTTTCCCCGGTGCTCACATTCCTGGATCGAGTTGCAGTAACTTGATTCTCGATGATGGATGAAATGCTGGTATGTAAGGGGGGGACGGAGGTGAGGGTGTGTCCTGCCATCAGCCGACACAACTCTCGATTTATTGCTTGCGTGCCCTGGATGTCGATCGTGCCCGGGCGATTGGTCGAGTGACACGAATTTAGAATGCTGTGGGACCGGGTTTTTTACATGATACAGTGCCCTGCTGGTTGGCTTTGCACGGGGTTGTTGTGCTGGATTACAGCTATGCATGCAGGATGCATCCACAGGTGGTTTGTAGAGCATGGATATGCGCTGCTGGGGAAATGATCTAGTCACCGGGGTTTTGTAGAATGCTGGTCTTCTCAGCACGAAGATCTGATCTTAGATAAGATAGCTGATAAGATAAGACAAGATTGGCGATCAAGATAATCTAATCGCGGTAGTTCCCGAGCGATCTACCCCGGTCCGGCGGGTCTCATGCAAACGAACCGAGGCCCGAAGGTTGTTTTCTGATTGATGCTCTTTCTGCTTCATTTCAACCGTCCATTCATTCAACCATCTCCCAAAGCCAGCCTAAACGACTGGGCAAATCTTCACCGGTACCGAGCCAACTACCCTTAGTGGCATCTATGATACGACCTAGGAAACTTCAGCCATGAAACTAATACGCCCACCTCTGCTCTTGAAAAGCAGAATAGCCTCGCCGGCCCCCTTCCGTACCGTATCTACAACTACGGGCGGTGTGCGACTAAAGACGGCGATATTCTTCCCCGGTTTGCCTTTATCCTAATTATTTAATGATGGTCGAGATAAACTAATGATACCAGGCCAGGGTTCACAAAAACCGGGAATGCTGACTCCGCTTACAAAAGCCTTCCCAAGGACCGTCATCCCACTCTTAGACCAACTCGACCTCGTCTTGCCCGGCCTTCGCCCTATACTTTTCGATGGCCCGAGCGCATATCTAACCGAGACGCCCAACGCCCAGCCCGCAATCCTCATCTCGTCCATCGCGATCCTCCGCGTGCTTGAGAAAGACTTCGGTATCGACCCTACAAAGTTCGACTACTTCTTCGGCCACTCCTTGGGTGAATTCACCGCACTCGTTGCAGCCGGAATAATCTCCTTAAAAGATGCGCTCTTGCTCGTCCGCCAGCGTGGTATGAGCATGGCAGTAGCGACAGCAAACAGCGAAAACGAAGTCGGCATGTTCGCGCTCATAGTGGAAAAGGGCCAGGTGGAAAAGCTCGAGCAACAGATCAAGGAATTTATCGACAGCGAGGCACTTTGTGAGGACGAGTTTCTCAGCATCGCTAACGTCAATTCCTCGGCGCAGCTGGTTGTTAGTGGCCATGTGAGCGCCATCATGAATTGTCTCGGTCAGATACGAAAGTTCAAGGGCAATGATCCGAGGGCTGTCAAGCTGAATGTTTCGGCGCCGTTTCACTCCGGAATCGTGGCGCCGGCGGTGTCGGTTGTTCGTGACATGTTACAAGGGATGGATATGGATGAGGGTAACGTTAGGAAGATCATTTCTAATGTTAGGGGACGGCCGTATAGGCATTTGATAGAGATGCGCGAGAGCCTTCCACGGCAGTGCATTGAGACTGTGCGATGGAAGGATAGTATCGAGTGGTTGGAGAAGAATTGTGGGGTGAAAAGGTGGGTGGGTATTGGCCCGGGCAAGGTGCAGACTAATCTTGTGAGACGGGAGGTGAAAGGTGGGGAGGCGAGTGTTGTCATAGTAGAGGGTATGGATGCTGAGGGGATGGAAGATGCTGCGAATGCTCTCAGGGACCTGTAAAGGTTAGTGTATGGGTGGAGGTTGGATGCTTTCGGCATGTACAGCACTGAGGCGTTGGGGTTATAGGATGTAAGATCGACTGGCTAAAGAAAAATGTACAATAGTTAAAATTTCGGCGTTTTTTTGTGCAATCCTCTTACAGGTTTGATAACACCCTCTCGCACGGGCGGCTCGTCCAACCGGAAGGGGGTGGGTGCCCATAGGTTCGTCCATCGAGAGATTATGCAAATCACATGTTATCACTCGATATTCCTAAAGTTCCTTTGTTGGAAATGTTACCTTAATGTGATGCGCGGTACAGATATGTTCGGCCAGTGTCCAGGCTACCCGGAACACGAGGAACTAGGAAGTTACTAGAGTCATATCGATGTATGTTCACACTACAGGTTGCTATAAGTACGGTAGTCTCAGGCGCGCCTATAGGCGAACAAGCAAGATAGAACCTATCTCTCTCTTCCTCTCTTTGATCAGTCCCATCACTTCACGCTTTGACTCCGGCCCCTTCTGTGCGATCTCCGACATCCTTGCCTCTCAGACGATTTTAGCACATAGTACCTCCGCCCCGCGAAGCACTTCATTTGATATTCTACGAAGTCTATATCCAAGTAAGGAACATAACCTGGCTAGCTCCTGCCGATATGCTGGAGGGCTAAGTGTTGAAAACATGCCATGGCTGGGCCCAGTGGTTTGGCATTCTCCTCACTAGAAGGAATCCTTCCGTGTTTGGAACTCATATGCTAGCTTGGCTCGTGTAATTAGTGAAAACATGAAACATTGGAAATGGGATAGGTTAGCAGTGGATATCGATTTTGACACTTGATTTGTGTGCATATTTTTTTGAAGATTCGGGATTGTGGTGGATCTCCTTAATTATCGTCATGTTTTTCTTTGTCTTTCTTCACTCGGAAATAGATGCCAATCTCTGCTGGTCTTTTGTTACTCTCTTTATTGCTCTTATAATATAGGAGTGAATATGTTAGCATTCCTATGCTTGTCATGTATACTTCATGCTAGGTTACTGGGATAAGGAATATCAGCGGTGCACACAGTGCAGTACACGCCGCCCGCTTGGCCGAATCGTAAGTGTTACCGACAAGTCTTTACCGTGTTTCCCCCACCGTTGTCCGTATTTATTTACCATATATAGACCTCAATGATACCCCACACTCAATTCCTACTCTCTATTCACTTGCGAAACCAATCGCTATCTCATCCATCCTACAACCTATCCAAACATCATAAATGTGCCCCACCGCCATAGCCAAAGAGGAAGGCTCTCATATGGTGCTGAGGGGGGAGGAACTGCTCTACAGGTGATTCCAGGGCGCGACTCTTTCGGGCATTCCGCTCTTTAGATCAATGGTGAAGAAACGGCACTGGAGTCGGCTTTTGGTCGCCCGCTAGATATGCTAAGGCGAGCTGTGAGCGTCTCCCACGGTCCGGCGCAAGGTGTCTGCAACGGATTAGGCGGCGTGGTGTTTTTGGCGCGAGGGTGGCGAGACGATGGATGAGGCGGCGTATTTGTACGGGCTGATGGGGAGGAGTGGTGAGGGGCAGTCACTCGTTGAAGCGGCAGCCACGAGTGGGAGGGAGAAGAGGATTATTGAGGAGATGGAGGCGGAATATACTTTTAGGGTGACAAGTGATCTGGTATGTGTTTGTGCTCTTGTGGCGGCGCTTTCCTTTCTTTATTTCGTTATCGGAACTGATTGCGGGTAACGTACTGGGCCGGAAAGTGGATCAGACGCAGAAGTGAATCGGTTTAAAATTTTTTATATGTGGATTTTGCACAAACCCCCCACTACGGGAAGTTCGACAAAATAAATACTCCGAATTCGGTTCAAAAACAAGAAAATCTGAAATGGTGTGCTACCTCCTACCCTTCTAAATCTCGTCTTCTTACGGTTGTGAGTCAATTAGGATTTCCATATTTCCATTTTTTTGGTGCGTTTTTACTGATCCTCTTCCCCATCTGGTCCGCTTCTCGGTCCAATACGTTAATTTAGGAAACTCTGCGTTGTGAAGTTCAACTGGATCATGAACCTGAGGTGGGGATGACGGGTGGGACTTTTAAACCGATGTGATGTTTCTATATGGGGTAGAGCGGGGTCGCCTAGTTTGGTTCACGTTGTTGTATGGTACGTAGTTTCATTTATAGATGAGGTAGTGTTAATGATTATAGATGTCATCGACAGAAAAAGCTTTTTGAACATATACCATCAATGGTAGCGTATATATATATGTACCGAGTAACTCCCTCAAGAGTTATCTCCCTATCAGCTACCAGTTCCCCGTCACAATCTTTCCCAATCTCTAACCCATTAAATAATATCGTTGATAAAAGATGTCACCAAGAGGCGGAGGAGGTCATGGAGGGGGTCATGGAGGAGGAGGTCATGGAGGAGGTGGTGGTGGAGGTCGAGGAGGTGGTGGTGGGGGGTCCCGCTCATCCTCACCACACCGAGCAGCGTATTCCCCTCATAATCCATCAATCGATATACTGAACTAATCAATTCTTCTTCCGCTTCATGGAATTTAGTAACCCCGCACCCGCACCCGCGCCACCACCGCCAGCAAGCGGCGGACCCGGCAGCAGCCTTGGCACATCGGCCGCAGCCGGTGCTGCCGGCGGCCTCGCGGGAGGGTTGGCGGGCGGAATGATAGGCTCATCCATAGCCAATCACCACTACGACGAGCACCATCGCAACCAGGATACCGGTACCGGTAACTATCGCGGGAACGAGACTGTATCGTCGTTTGCAATGCAGAGCCCTGTGTGTGATGTGGGAAATGTGGCGCTTTGGCTAGTTGCTATGTGGGTTGTGTTTGGGTATTGGAGGTGACTAGGAGCGTGGCAGGAGTGGATGGAGGAGTTTGTCTGGGATGATGACTGTGAGGAGGACGAGGAGGAGGGAAGGTGGATATGAGCTTTAGGCTTGGGATATGAATTTCATGATTTGGTTGGTGCTGGGGGGTTGCGATTTGGGTGTCTTCCACGTAGCTTGTGTTCTTTCTGGGATGGTTGGGTTGTTGGATTGGTTGGATTGGTTGATAAGTTCATTCATGCGAGAGGCAGGTAGTCCGCTGCAGTGCGTCGTGCTCGAGCATACGTACTAGTACTGGTGCAGTACCTGCATCTGTTGGTTGATCTTTGAGGGGCTTTTATGCGCAATTTCTTCTATGTAGAGATTATGATAGGGAATACACACACTTGTTGATGCAAGGCTATACTCGAGTATTGTACTGTACTCGTACGATAATGCCGAAGTGTTTTTTAAAGAGGGCTGCAATTGCATACCACCAAAATTGGGCCATTTGGCTTGAATTTGGGTATGCAAAAGCAGTCCTTTTCGAAAAATGCTTCGACACTACGAGTATAGCATAGGGTATGCCGGATTGCTGTTAGACACGATAAAAGTTGAATTGAAGTTGAACAACGACCTTTTCGGTTTTCCTTGGGTTGCTCGGTTACCGATGCCGGGTTGTTTATTGAACAAATCAAAGCTTCCAGGTTTGTTGCCTGGGGGATGTGGAATACGTCACTGTCAACAAACCAGCACAGCAGCCACAACTTCTTCCTTTCCCAGTAGCTGAGGTCTACCACATCCCCATCTCATCCTGCCCTTTGTTAATCTTTCTCTTCCCCTCCCCCTCTCTTTCTTCCTCTCTCCCCACTTACACTTACCCCTTCCTACTTGCATTCTCATCATTCTCATCTCTAATTCCCTTCTCCTTACCATCTGCATTTGTCATTTTTAGCCGAGCTCACCCCTGCTATTATTCGACGCCTTGCTGCACTGCTACACAAGTCCAAAACAGAGACAAGAAGTAAAAGAAATAAGAGAGGATCAAAAATGAAGACTACGACAAGTGCGCTTTTCCTCCAATTCCTCTTCATAACGACAGCCCCTTTTCTTGCGACGGCCGCCTCCGCCTACCCATGGCCGGCAGGTATTGACCCCTCGAAGAAGTTCTGGCCGCCCGGCGAAGGGCCTCCATCCAAACGATGGCTGAACGAACTTGCCGAGGCATTCAATTTGAATCAATCTTTTACCCCAGAGTCCATCGGCCGGGCGCTCGCCGTGAAGAAAATTATGGATCCGGCTGAGAAGTTCATGCCCGAGTATTGGAATTGGAACGGGAACCGGGAGGAAGAGGAAGCAAAGGGACAGCAAGTTATAGCGGCGAACCTAACTTTCAATTCACCGGTTAGGAGGAATATGTTTGATGGCTATGCGTACGGGAGGCTCTTCAAGAGGCAGAACTTTCAGTGTGCCATCGGAACCCATGCGTGCACTAATATTGGGCGCCCGCAGAGCTGCTGCGATAACAATGAACAATGCTTTAAGATTCAGGATACTGGGTTTGGGGATGTAGGGTGCTGTGTTAATGGTATGTTTGACCTTTTCTGTGGCCCTTTTGGGATTGGGAACTTATCTAGGCGATCTGTTGTTAGGACAAACGTGCTCCGGGACTCTCACAGGCTGTGGAGATAATAAAAAGACTTGCTCTAGTCGGGAAGGTGGTGGTTGCTGTACTGACGGCTATAACTGTTCAGCGCAAGGCTGTATGCTCCCTGATGCCCTATAGCTCGCTTGCTCTCGTTTTTTCCTAACAATTCTCAGGCGTCCCCGCACCAGGGCAGGTTGTAAGCAGCGCCGCTACGCCTACTACTACAACAATGACAAGCACGGCGTCAGCTTGTTCCTCTGGCTACTACGCTTGCCCTTCTAACCTCGCTGGTGGCTGCTGTCCATCTGGACGTCTTTGCGGTGTGAGTGACTGCCCAGTACAGACAACTACCGGAACACCCGTACCCTCTGGTGATACCTGCCCGACAGGATATTACACATGCTCCGCGCAGTTCAACGGAGGCTGCTGCAGAATTGGCCGTGACTGTGGCATAACTGATTGCCCCGAGAGGGCAATTACCATTAGTAGCGGAACATCTCAGGGTGCACTCGCTGTGACCACTAGAGGAGGCAGTTGTGCAGCTGGTTGGTCGTCTTGCCCTAACAATCTCGGCGGTGGATGTTGTCCAACGGGGTATATCTGTGCTATCAGCGATTGCCCTGCTATTACTCTTACTGGGTCTAATCTTGTCGTTTCTGGAACTGTAAGTTCCGCCCTCATTCTGTATTCACACGTGAGATACTAACGGACGGGTAGACCTTCACTGGGCCAGTCGTACTCCGAGAAACCGGGAAACTCCAGCCCACCGCCGGCATCACTCCCAATGCAGCACGATACGGAATGAATGTCAATGGCGTACGTGAGGTCATCGTCGTGGTTGGCGTAGTGGTTGGTGTCGTTGCGAACGTCTAATATTTTTTTCCATGAGAAGATTTTTGCAAAAATATTGGGGATTTGTACTGTTGCTGTTTAGTGTCTTTTTTTGTCGAATTTGGAGTATTCTGGCTTTGGTTTTGGTTTCGAATTTTTGTGTGAACTGTGATATCCCCGTTCCTTTCCTCTCCTATTTCATGTTCCAGCAGATGTCCGGTGGAATCTGTGGAGATTACGTTGATGGTTGTTATGTGTGATGGTATATATGGTTGTTTTTTAAGCCTAGCTAGGTAATAGATGATTTCCCGGTGTAAGATTATGTACGAGTGATTTATAGTGATGGCGAGTTTACATGTCCTGTCGGAAGTGCACTTTCTAGGAAGTGTTTTTAGTTTATTTATTTATCTGTTATTTATTTTTTGCATTCGTAGGAATGTTATATATAGGTCAGCGTTTCCGGAACATACTCCGATATGCTGTTAACTTATACTAGGAAGTGAGCAAGAAGCTTTTGGTAGGCGGGGGATGCCTTTGCACCGCGATCCTCCTGGAAGAATGCCACACCTTCTGCTTCCCGGCGGTTGAGGTTGTGCTGTTGGGGTAAGTTCATCTCGCTTTCGTACCTGTCCCCATCATCGTCATCGGTTTCTTGGGTGAACTCAAGGCTATCTTGATGTCCGTCCCCCCCTTCTTTTTCATAATCCAACTCTGGGAGCAATCTAACACTTTCGTCCTCGCTCGAAGACCCATTGAATAGCTCCACTTCCCCGTGTTCAGTGCCCCTGCCTTCTTCGGAGAGGGACACCCCTCCATCATCCAGATCTTGGTCCTCGCACAGAGACTGGCATCTATTGCAGGGCCTGATGTCTTCGTGGGGCAAGCAGACTCCTCCATTTCCCCCTTCCTCCTCATCTTGGCCCTGGGCATCATACTTGTATCTTTTGGAGGGCGTTATACCTTTGTCCGAATTTCCGTCGAGCAAGTTGACTCCCCCGTCTTCGTAGTCTTGGGCATTATCGGGCACATCGAGTAACTTGATGACACCTTCATCTTCGCCGTCAGCTTCGTACCCGGATTTGATGGGCGGTGCGACTCGTTTGTGGACTTTGAGTATCTCGATAGAGCCCTCGGACGTGTCCTCGCCTTCCCTGTAGCACTCAAACTCCTGGGAAAGTCCGTCAGTTTCGTCCGCGCGAATTAAATTCCTTGGATAACTTCACTCCTCCTTCAATGTCCTCATACTCCCTCTCCCTGGGGAGTGTAACCCCTCCGGCTTCCTCATCTTGGTCTTCAACATCGTGCTCGTATTTTACGCAGGATTTGAAGTCTTCGCAGGGATTGCGATCCCCCAAGATTCCTCCCTCTCTGGAGTCTCCACCACCACCGCGAAGGTTGAGCGATTCGACTTTTCCTTCACCCTTCTCGTCCATACTTACTTCAAGGAACCTCATTCCATCATCTTCACCGCCAGCCATAATCCCTAAAGGAAGTACCCCTCCAGAATAATCCCCCTTTGCGCCCAAAATGTCATCGGTACTTTCCTCCTTCTTGAGACCGACCCTGATTTGTTCCAACCCCCCGACGAGGCATTCCGCGAAAGTGTGCTGGCACTCAAGGTTTGCTGCTGCTATGGTTTCCTGGAGGTATTTCTGGAGGAAGGGCAAGATTTGTTCTTGGTTAGCTGGGAGTTGGCGCATTTCTACTTTGTTTGGTTGATGGTTGTGGGAAGAGTGGCTTGAGATGGCGGTGGTGGTGGTGGTGAAGAGATGAGATGAAGAAACTTTCTTATATAGGCGCAGTGTTTGGAGTGTGAGATACGTTTGGGGGTTTCGGGGTTGAACGGTTGGGGAGAGGTACCGTAGTTTAGGGTTTTTCCATGTTACTTTATTGTCTAAGGTTTACATACTATAGTGCTTTGTGGTATAGGTTGTATCATAAGGTAGCTGCCTATCTCATCGAGTGGGAACCATGTATTGGGGGGTTTAGCTTACACCAGCCAAACTTTCGTCCCCTCTCAATAGTGGCAATAATCCAGCGGATTCTACCATGCCATTTGAACATTGATCATCTATCCTCAACTATAATAATACCGCTCCCAGGGAGACGAGATATCCTACCAGGTTCTCTCTTGTTCTCGTGGCTTCGCAAAAGTTCCTACAGTATACAGCCGAAGCTGGATTATTACACTTCTCCTGGAAATACTATAATGGCAATCTAGCCGAGTTTCAAGTGGCACCGGCATGGATGAGTTTTAATAGTCTATATTATAAGCATAAGGGTCAACACTTGTGAATCAGTCACTAACTTTGGTTTGGGGAAGTTGAGTTAGGGGGGAATGGGTCGATTGATATCTGTAGCAAGTTATTCCAGTCGCCCAGTCCGTCCTAGTCGGGGTGACGGTAAGTCGGACTGCACTAGTCCTGGGTTTCCTTTTATGTATACTACACTACTCCCATTAAAATTGTTTATTTTTTTTTATAATTTTATATAATTATTTTACCAGGTCGCATTAGCCAATTTTAGTCGACGGCCGTCGGACTGGACGACTAGGAGCACTGCTTGAGAAGGGTGAGGAAACATAGTCGGGAATAATGGCCTACCTGCAAAGACTTGAATTCGGCTCACTTTGTGCTTCTCAAGTATTCAGATTGGAGTCTCTTTGAGGCTGGTAATCCCTAAAGAATGTAAGCCTACTATAAGAAGGGATGCATTATATCATACGGTAGATGTTAGCCTATGGTCTAGGTGGATATAATACTGAGACGCCAGCATTTCTCTATTTTTTTTTCTTTCCTCCGCGAGGGGTTAACTGGATGTCGTGGTTTGCCTTCATTCTTGATACCGGTTGTGATTTTGCTGCTAAGGGAAATACCGTGGTAGGGGGGTAGAAGTGAGAGGTTTGGAGAGTTTGGTTTGCGGGGATGGAGCCTAAATAGCAGATAGTAAATAATGGGTTGATGAGATGTGATTTATACCTAATCACTCGAAATCCTGATCCAAGAGCCAGGGGTTGGGGCGCAGGGTGTCCAAGGCAAAGAAAGGTGGAAATATATGCTGGATAGTATAGATAGAGCGAACTAAATGTTATTTCTTAATTCCTTATGTTCGTTACAGGCTATCTTACTTATATTAATAAGCGGTGTCTACATAAATCTACTTCTAGTCGCTTCTGGTGTACGAGGTCAGGTAGTTCAGCAGGCAGTTAATCAATGGCTCGATCCCCCCCTAAGGAAACCAGCATTAAACCCCTTACATTCATGATGGCGTCCTAATCAATTGCTATTTCTTTCCCCTTAGTTGAGAAAATGGAGAGGAGATAGTCAGGACATGTTTGGATATGTGTCACAGAGCGGTAGCGAGTGATACCATAAGTAAGAAGTAAATCACCACAAAAGATCAGACAGTGGAATGCTAAAAAGGAAAAGCTTCACTCTAGAGAGCAAAATCGTGGGCATTTTAACAATATCACACGGGACCTTGCTTATCCAGTAGGATAATCCCTTACAAAAATTGCTTCACTGCTATACTATCTAGGGGTAACATACTGGTATCTTTCCCTTCGTCCAGGGCAATCTAGCTCTAAGGTATGACTGGTATGATTGAGTGTTAAGTGAGAGCTACATACCAACAAAGTGATGGCACACAAATCAGCTAGAGTGTAAAACCAATGAGTTACAGCTGGACTCACATTAGCATTCCATATTCATCAAGTTCCCACCTCCCTAGTTTCGTCGCTCGAAGTAGGTATGGTAGGTGCCAGCCAAGCCGACGGGGGGGGTAACTTAGTGGAGTACAACTGAGGATAAATGGATGGGGCCGATCGAAGCAAAACGCCATTAGATCTAGTCCATATAAGATAGGAAACTTGAGAAGGAAAAAATATATATTCCAGGTGCCATACATTCTCGCAAGGTTCCAGATAGTCTCTACATGCTTGGGGGGTTGTCATCTCTTGGATGAGTTGATATTAGGACGCTTGGGGGGGGAATCATAGACCGAATAATCTATATTACTTAGGGGCTATTTCGCACTCCGTCATTTGAGGTGGCAAAACTCGTTTTGCGAAATTTCCAAAAGGATGTTTTCAGTTTAGGGCTATAAATCAAATATTATTAAACTTTTAAACAGGATCTTAATTAAATTTTTATGTAGAAACCATCATTTAGGCTTAGTTGGAAAATCTGTGCAAGGAGGTATGATATGATAGGGCTTTTCAAGATTAAGAGCAATGCGTACTATCTAATACGGGGCTGCTTGGCACATCGTCATTTGAGATGACCTGTTATCGCAAAACGTGTTCAGCAAAACACGTTTTTTTGGAAAAATCCCTAAACATGTTTTGCCAGCGATGCTGTGCCAAGCAGCATATCATTTGAGTCCTGCTCCTATCATTGATTTCTCCTTAACCAGTATTAGTGGTCCCTCAACAACTAGGATGAGGACAAGGGGCAAGGAATTATTGTGAGAAGGGTCTAGGGAAGGGGTCTCGGCAGCCATGGCTCTCGTTTGCCATGAGCGATAGCTTGTGGTAGCTACTCGGGGAGGCATTAAAAACCAGAAGAATATTTCTTCTAACCCCAGACAATTATCTACGGAAACAGCTGTTATGTTTTCCGGTTTTTAGTGACCCCACCGAGTACAGTCGTATCACAAAAGTCCTGGCACCATGGCTAAATTTTACCGTGCAACTCAACTACCACTGATGGTAGTCAAAGTAGAAATGCAATCACAAGAAACAGAACCTTCTAATTTCTATTCTTGACCTCTAATTGAGGCTGAGAAGGACATACAAAGTGGTAAATTTGGAGCATTCCTGTCCCATCACTCAGTCTGGGGGTGCCAGGACTTTTGTGACACGACCGTACTAGTGCTCTGTCACAAACGGGGTTGCCCATAGTATCGAGTGAGGATTAGTGATTACTTGCTGGGGAGTATATGCTATTATAATATTATTAGGTATACCCCTAGGGGCTAGTTCTCGAGAAAGCCACTTGATAGCTTAGATTTATTAATGGAGTTCGGGCTCCATATCGGCTAAATCGATCCCCGATCACTACCCTCCCGCTCATATGATACAAGGTCTGGCAAGAAGTCATGGAACTGTTCTTTAAGGTTAACCAGCTAAATATATCCCTGTCTGTTCCGGTTAACGTGGTCCTACCCTTGTAACTATGGCCCGTCCCTCTACAGCGTAAATCCTACTTGCACTAGCTTTACTAAGCACCTCCGTAGGCTATTTCCTATTTTCTCTATACCCTAGCACTACAACACGATATAGCACAATCTACGGTAGCCTTGAGCACCAGTATCGCACAGCAGACGTCACAATAGCCAGTAATATCTTATAAAATAAAAGACAATCAATTCATGATTCTCGCATTGAACCCCGAGAAAGCAGACGACACCCAACAAATGAAATAATAGTACAAGAGTACACAGGTATAATAATAAAAAATGCACGATCAAGTCCCTCTCAAATTATCTATCCTTCCCCATCTAGTAAACGCGATGGCTCCCTCGCCCATCAGTACCGTGCATACGTCTCGTCCCGGCAGCCTACAGTAGGAACTCCAGTTAGCGCCCACCCTCAACCGCTAGGTCATACAAAAGAGTGGGGTAGATCATACCTTGACGCCAGGCCGATGCGTCAAACTCCCCCTGATCCTCATGAGAGCTCCCGAGATCTTATCTCCAATACTCGGCCGGCGCTGGTGATGATGCACCGGAGCGGCTGTAGTGGTATGATGGTGGTGGTTGTGCCGACGGGTAGTTCTTGGAACGGTAGTAGTGGTGGTAACGGTTCTTCTACGGGTGCGGCCCGTGAGGCGGGAGAGTAGAGATGGCTTGGTGGTGTGGTGAGCGTGTGTGGTCCTCATGTTGGTTTAGGTTTATAGGTTTATAAGTAAAAATAGGTAGATTGTAGATATAGATTGTTTGTTTGTATGGTAAGGTGGTTCTTGTTCTAGAGCGATGTGTTTTTTTTTTTTATCCTGATGAGAAAATGAGAGCGACTTATAGATAAATTCCGCCAAGAGTTAAAGTTTTGCGTATATGGAAATTGACATCAGGAACCTGCTCTTCCCTTCCAGAAGTCGGTTCGTCATGTCGAGGGTTCCTTGAAAAGTTTCTTCGGGCGCCACAAGCGAGACAAACGAGATGACGAATTAACTGTCGTCTGACGTCGGAAGATCGAGGTGACGTCATAGATACTTCTTGTTACACACACTCGCTAGGGATATTTCTTGTGGCTTCCAACTCCAACAGTAGTCTACCGCCCTGTAACCTCCTGTAACTATCCTAACCGCACGAGTTACAGGTTTCGTATTTCATAAATCGCCCTTTTATCTATTTACTTCCCAGCTTCCGCACTACAACTACGGTAAAGTAGTACTTCCTGTCTAGTTCCCAGGCCGCACAGGCTAGCTAATTACCGTGCACTCAAGTTGTCATGCTAAATTCATCAAGATTAAAAAACGAGCCCGTTTGGTGGAATCCCACACATGTGATGCTAGCGCCTCGTCAAGGTCCCCGCCATTCCTCCTCTATCCATCAATCCATCCACCCGTCCCTGATAATTTGCCCGAGGCTCACTCAAACCTGCTTGCGCCTCAGCCTTGTCTCACCACAATACCAGCGCCAGTACTATGGTAGCACAAAGCACAATTTATTACAATTACCATTCTCACCTACTCCAGTACTCGTACCGGCACCCCGACAAAAAACGCGCCTATCCAGGGGCGGAGCAGGAACCGGCAAATACCTTCCTCCCTCTTCTCCCCCGGCCAGGCAAAAACATATACTGTACGCACTTGTTCCAGCCACAAGTACCGGTAACTTACCCGAAAACAGGGATTGAAGAAATATCTAGTAGAAAGGAAAAAAAAACGCCCCCGTTCACACCTAAGGGCCAATACAAAATATACCCACCCTCGCCTATTTTCGTGTAAAGTACGATTCTGTACTCGTACAGTACAATACTTATAGCCCGGGAGAATAATTATCCAAACAGATTACTCACCCCCCCTATCCGGTTATACCAAACAATTGCCGCGAGCACACGACGACAACTACAACTCAACAACGTGGAGATGACGAGCCATCTACTGGCGGCTACGTTGCGTTTGTCATTATAGTACTCCAGTCCAGTAAAGTACTGCATAGTACAGGTCATGCCAGTCGCCCTGACCACGGGGGGCGGTACGGTAGCACCCGTATCGGACTCTTTCTCACGGTAATTTAAGCTAGCGAGGTAGAGATCGGTTAAGTTATAATACTACTACTACACCAATAATACGTGAAGGGGGAGGGAAATATAATAATAAAAAAGTGAAGGCAAAGGTTGAGTACACAGCCACCTATAGAGAATACGTAACGGACCCGCAGGCTTGTGCTAGAACCAGTAGCAAAAGCAAGTCGCTCAATTTGCGATGTGAATTCCCCCATAATCAATGTTTATGATCCCAGGGGGAGCTTAAGCGCCTGAAGCCGACACGTCTCAGTCATATACCATCACTCGGAGACCCCCCCCAACCCCTCGATCAAAAAACGCGTATCATGCATCCCGTAAGAACCGGAATAATTGAACCTCGCCCTAAGGCCCCTGAAATTCCCTCTCTTGGATAAGAGGGGGGTGAGAGCACTGCCAAAAACTGACCGCTTCAGCCCCGGGCTTAAAACAAAAAAGTGCCGGGCTCTACCAGCAAAGGCAACTCCAACGTCCTAGTGCGAGGTTCAATCAATTCCAATTCTTTTACTGTAGCACCGTGCGGGGAAAACCTGCTTGCATAGCCACCCTTCCTATAGCCGCGAGCGGAACTACGGATGAGACCATTTGGGCTGGTGTGATGAGGTTTCTGATTAGTTGGCGTTTGTTTATATGTGGGGATTCGTTTGATCCGGCGCTCCCCGGCTGCCGGTCACTTTTCATGATTACTGCTCTCTGAATTCTGGAATGAAATAACTAGCAACTGGAAACCGCGAATGAATACTACCTGCACAGGGGTAGTCCTGCGAATAATAACAAGATGATTCGGAGAGTGAGCATGGATGGCAAGAGGATAGAAAGCTCAATGGAATTGAAAGCCCAATACTAGTACTTGATGGAGGTGCTATTATCATGCGCAGGTGTTGACGTGAAGAAGGTACGTTGTGGTTTTATTCGCTGTGGAGGTTGCTAGCTAAAAGATCACTCTAGTGGTGAAAACTCTGCTCGTACATGTTGATCCCTATATCTCCGCTCATGCCCTATACCTCCATACATGCCCTAATATGTTTCCTCCAGTACAATGTTCTACTACTGGGATTATTATACCATGAGTACTCCCCCTTTACCTAGATTCTAAGTGGATCACCCTAATATTTACAGACCAAGAATCTACTAGTAGAAAAATATCTGTGAGCTCTTAACTTTGATGCTTTTCTTAGAGCCCTTGTAATCTACTTATATCTCCATGTTTCTAGAAAATTCCACTACTCCGCTCTCTCCCAGTTTCTTTTGCACCTCCCCCAAGGCCTTTTTCAGCCCCCCATGAGCATTTCCATCACATCTTCAAGTTGCTACTCCTTTATCATTTTCTCTAGCCAGGATTTGAAAGCATCATTATTAGTGTTCATGCCTAATGAAAGCACTGAAGAAGAAGAAGCGAACAAAAGCGGGATCACGAAAAATACTAAGTGAGAAACAAGTACGGGAATGAAGGACCGATATGCTCTCTAACTCTCTCGTCCACCCATGCTAGCTAAAAACAAACTAGGAGATATATATCTCCGTCAACAACATCAAACTAACATGCGCAAAACTAAACGAACTCTAAAGAAACACATAAAGCTGACAAAAGAAAATCTTCTGCAATCTAGAACCCTCCATGATCTATCATGATTCATGGAATCTCAACAATGCCCATTCGCAAACTTCCGTATACCTAGGAAATAAATGAAACTATAAAACCAATACCCTATGCCAACCGGCATAGAATGCGAAAAGAACAGAGCCTCTGCCAAGTGCAGAACGGTAGGAAATAACAAAGACAGATGCTCTGTATCCCTGCATCACCAAACTATATATTCCTAAACCTGTATGACCATAACCCTTCATGACCCTGAACCTGCATAACCCCATGTCCTATAGGCCACTATCCAACAATTAGTAGTAATTTTGAACCTGGGCTTTATCAACCTCATATTTGTGAGAACTGTTTGAGAATATCACCACTGGAGTAGTTGTTACGCACATGAGAATAGCTCGCCAGTATTATTAGTAGAGGCTGCGCCACCGTAATGGAGGAGCGTATGTCCAACCTCAGCTCACCGCGGTAGGAGCAACTGGAGGCATCTGTGTTGACTACTCGGGATACCGGAAGGGCTCACGTTCCATAAAGATGATTTCTGATTGGAAAGATAAAGTGAGAATACTTTATTTCCGGTGCATATGCATATTATACATTATGTATTATATTCTGACTATTCGAACTGATTACTCGATAGTTCACAATAAAAGACTATTGGTATGTTGGCATTGCGACCACATATATGAACTTAGTCTATTAGGACGAAGAGATCGAAGACTATCTACTGGTGGAGTGGGGACACCCTCAGATGAAATAGATATCGGGAGTTCTCTGAGTTCGAGTGGGGCAAGTATTCAGGGTCAAAGAGTGTTCGCACTTCCTTTGACGAAGCTGAAATCTTAGAAAGATACATGATTGTTAGGAATCTGGAAGTAGCGAGAATTTAGTATAAGTAGTAAGGGCTATTCCCCGGAGTTTGAGAACATCAAGCAACGGAGAAGAGACCTTAACAATATAACAAGTTATTAAAATTTAAAGATTCGAGAACTTCTATCTTATTACTTTACCTTTATCGAACCATCATCTCTTGAGCCTTCCTGACTTCCCTCCGTTATCTCGAATACGATCTGGCCTAGCTCTCTCTATTCCCTTGAGTTAGTTACCCCGTAACAGTAGTTTCTTGGGAGGTTCCTGCTAATTCTCAGTGAAATACAAGTGTAATATCTTCCACTAATACATCTTTTGATATAAAGAATCCTATTTTGTAGTAGTTTACCAAGTCTTAACACTATTATAAGCTGATGTATTTTACAAAGAATAATGTGTTATCTGATTAAATTGATTATTTTTAAATAGAGTTCTTATCCTGATACAAGAATAAAAGACTCCCAGTGAAGTTTAGTAGTAATAGACAAAATGAGAATAGAGTGATTTTGTAAGTTTAGAAGATAAGAGCTACTTATTTCAGGTAAAAAGTACCCACAAATAGAAATTTAAAATATATATGATTGATCAACCACTATTTAAAGATCGCCATAGTAAGGAATAACAAGATCTTAGAGAGGTATTATAAGAAAGTCACTAACTATGATGATTGGCTAATACTACTAGTTTCTGTCAGAGAGGTAATAGTTGAAAAATAATTTGGATTTTGATAGTACAGCAGTTTTACAACTTGAAGTGGTTGGTGAGAAAAAATAGATATTGGAGAAGAAAGGATACAAGACTGAGAGCTTAAAATAAACTCTATATCAAGATGTACAATTTCACAGATAATATATTTGTAGAAATAAATATATCTGAATTGATACCAATTTCATATCGGTCAAAGTGACCATGCATCTTATAGTACATCAATAAGCCATTTTGGACTGAGTTGATTCTGACAACACCTGTAAGAGGTATGGTAATTTCAGTATCATACTTACTAAAATTTTTCCTCCAGTATTTTCCATAAGTAATACTAGGAAATATGTATGCAGCCTTATAGGTTGCAAAATGTCTTTATGCTATGCTAAGCACCAGCTGCCAGTGGCCTATAATTACACATCCTAGATCTCATACCTAAACTGCTACAATTAAGACGGTCAAGCAATTGTCAGGGTCCTTCAATTGAGTTTCTGTGAGCCCAAGCTCTCTACTCACTTTTAGCTGATTGTCAGTTGAACTGAGAAAATAATTTTCTAGAAGAAGTATAAGGAGGTTATAATCTATCCATAAGTTATTTTGATTATAAATGGTGATCCTTTCCCTCAAACTAAATACAATATATATGTTACGGGGTAACTAACTCAAAGGAATAGAGAAAGTTAGGCCGGGTCGTATTCGAGGTAACGGAGGGAAGTCAGGAAGGCTCAAGAGATGATGGTTCAATAAAGGTAAAGTAATAAAGTAGAAGTTCTCGAATCTTTTAAATTTTGATAACTTGTTATATTGTTAAGGTCTCTTCTCCGTTGCTTGATGTTCTCAAACTCCGGGGAATAGCCCTTACTACTTATACTAAATTCTCGCTACTTCCAGATTCCTAACAATCATGTATCTTTCTAAGATTTCAGCTTCGTCAAAGGAAGTGCGAACACTCTTTGACCCTGAATAATTGCCCCACTCGAACTCAGAGAACTCCCGATATCTATTTCATCTGAGGGTGTCCCCACTCCACCAGTAGATAGTCTTCGATCTCTTCGTCCTAATAGACTAAGTTCATATATGTGGTCGCAATGCCAACATACCAATAGTCTTTTATCGTGAACTATCGAGTGATCAGTTCGGATAGTCAGATAATAATACATAATGCATAATATGCATATGCACCGGAAATAAAGTATTCTCACTTTATCTTTCCAATCAGAAATCATCTTCATGGAACGTGAGTCCTTCCGGTATCCCGAGTAGTCAACACAGATGCCTCCAGTTGCTCCTACCGCGGTGAGCTGAGGTTGGACATACGCTCCTCCATTACGGTGGCGTAGCCTCTACTAATAATACTGGCGAGCTATTCTCATGTGCGTAACACTAGCTCACTCTTCAAAAGGTTTTGTCCCCAAAATCCTTCTTGACATATAATACATAAGTAGCGATAAACATTAAATATTAAATCCTTTTAGTACTCTACCGGGTAGGGTAAAAAACCTTCCGCGTTTGCTTGGCCACGGCAGGAAAACCTTTCCGAGTAATACTACTTAGCCCAATGATGGCATTTCCGGGTTTTCTCTATGAAACATATCTACCAATTCCTTCGCATTTCCCAAATGCTCAGGTGGTTCCCAGGTATTCTCATCTTCTGAACACCCTTTCCACTTAACGAAATACCTTATTTCGTGGAATGTTTGGGGTCTTCCTCTAACCCGTCTTTCATAAGAGATTATTTCACTCTTAACAATTTTTTCCACCTCCCATTCAAGATCTCCATCGATCTCTTCGGGTTGCATAGGCGGTTGTTCTCGAGCCGGTCGAATGGAAGTTCGGTAGGGTTCGAGTAATGATACATGAAATACCGGATGGATTTTCCAACGGTCCGATAGTTCGATTTTATAGGCAAGGTTTCCTCGTTGTTCTAGGATTTTAAAAGGGCCGTAGAGTTTGGGGGCTAATTTCTTCGAAGGGCGTTTTGTGCGAATATTTTTTGCGTTGAGCATAACCAGGTCTCCAATTTTAAAATCTGGTTGTTGCTTAGCCTTTCGATCATGATATCGTCCCATGGCTTCCTTTGTTTTTTCGAGGGATTCTCTTGCTTGTTGATGTATCGTTTGCATCCAGTGAGCGTACATGTTAGCTCCTGGATTCCGGGCTTCTCGTTCTTTTAACCATTCAGTCTGAGGATGATACCCGTAGTTTGCGAAGAAGGGGGTCATTTTGTGTGCAGTGGTGGTCGAGTTGTTGTAAGCAAACTCGGCAAGGGGTAGAAGGTGGTACCAATCATCCTGATCGTAGTTGACGAATATTCGGAGGTAGCCTCCTAGTATTTGGTTGACTCGTTCTGTCTGTCCATCAGTCTGAGGGTGGTACGCCGTTGACATTTTCGTTTAATGTTGAGTTTTGTACATAATGATTCCCAAAATTCGCCAGCAAACTTTGCGTCCATATCTGAGATGATTTCTGAGGGTAGCCCGTGGTGTTTCCATACTTCTTTAAGGAATGCTTCTGCCACATCTCGTGCAGATGCTTTTTCTTCTAATCCGATAAAATGTGCCATTTTCGTGAACCGGTCTACTACGACCATGATTTGTGTATATCCTGCCGAATTTGGTAGTTGAGTAATAAAATCTACCGAAGTCGAAGCCCAAGCTGCAAAGGGTACTTGTAAGGGTTGAAGTAAACCAAATCGTGCATGTCTTGGAGACTTGGCTTGTTGGCAAGTGGTGCAGGATCGTACGTAGTCATTAATCCAGTCGGTGAGTCCTTTCCAGTAGAAGTCTCGCGTAATAATTTCGAGTGTCTTATCTTGTCCAAAGTGTCCTGCTACTTGCGAGTCGTGACATCCTTTGGCGATAAGTGTTTGCAGGTCTTCGTTTGCTGGAATATATAGTCGGTTCTTGTAGTAAAGTAGATCATCGGATAGAGTCCATTGTTTCGGCAATTCCTTTCCTTCTCTTATTATAGTCTCCAATTCATCTTTTCTCCGTAGCCAATCTTGATCCTCTTTTGCCACCTGTCGAACTTTTCCAAAAAGTCAGTTTCGAACTTCTTAAGGTTTGCCTTTGCGATAATAGCATTAGACAATAGAATTTGTCCTTTTCGAAGTATCGGGTGGTGGTTGATATCGGAGGTATCATAGAATTCGTGTGTGCCACTCGAATGGAGAAAGCATATCGTTGGTTGAGTTTCTTTCAACTCCAATCCTCGTCCTGAGCTGCCAAATCCTTGTCCAGCTCTTTCTGTCTCATCCATCTCATCCACTTCCATCCAATCTTGATCATCTATTCTTTCCACTACGAGTTGTGCAATGCGATCTCCTTTCTGAATTTCAAAATCTGAAGAGCCATGATTTACGAGAAGGACTTTGATTTCACCTCTATAGTCTGCATCGATAACTCCAGCATCTACCGTTATAGCTTTGGTTGCCAAGCCACTTCTTGGTGCAATACGACAGTAAGTACCACTTGGAACTGCAATAGCTAATCCGGTTTTAACAAGATGCCGATTTTTAGCTGGGATCGTTAAGGTTTTGATACTATAGAGGTCATGTCCTGCTGCAAGTTTGGAACCTCGAGTTGGGATTCTTGCATGTTCTGAAAGTCTTTGAACTCGTATCTGGTTTTCTGTCTCTGACTGAGGATTTCCTGATATAACGGTTAAGAGGTTTCCCCCCAAACAATCGCAATTTGAAATTTTCCGAAGTGTTTAGGTTGTAGAATTTGCTGTTCGCGATGCGTAGCTCGCTCTTCAGGGCGGTACTCTGGCCGCCTGCTTAAAGCATCAGGTTTTCCTCCTTCGAGCCTGGTCGATAGACGATAACGAAGTTGAAGTCACATAATTTCTGTGCCCAACGAATTTGCGTGCCGTCCAAGCTTTGTGGTCAGAAAGTATTGAAGATTTTGATGATCGGTATAGACTGTAATTGGCTTTTCCGTTCCTTGGAGGTAATGTTTCCATTCCATAAAGGCAACGAGAACAGCCAACAATTCCTTGTCGTGGATGTCATAGTTCATTCTGCGAGTTGAGTTTTCGGGAGTGGAATGCGACGGGATGTAGTCGTTTCCCTTGAAACTGCGAGAGGATACAGCCGAGAGCGTAATCGCTTGCATCAGTCTCAACTACCGTATCGCGTTCTGGGTGAAAGTGACATAGGATCGGGGCCGTGATGAAGCATCGCTTCAGGTATTCGAAAGCCTCGTGCTGGTCTTTTCCCCCAAACAAAACTTTCCTT